>JBBPBP010000001.1:9441375-9457886 GCA_037974735.1 Cicer chorassanicum | reverse complement strand
AACATTGATTTTTTTTTTTTTTAATTCGATTTTTCTGTCATGATCTATGGATTTGACTCTTATGCACTCATGGATTTTCTATATTTACAAAGTTGAGTTGATGTTCATGCTATTAAAATCGGACGATACAGATTTAAATTTGATAATTTAAATTATTATAAAATAAAAATAAAAAGTTTATATTTTAAGATTATTTAATCTTAATCAAACAATCATCGATGTTTGAAATGTGTGATTGAACTCTTTAAAAGGAGAAAATCAAAAGTCATATCTACACCTCAAATACACCTCAAATGTGTGAGGGGATACCACCATTTTTTCTAGTGGATATTAATTAGGGAAAAACTAATATGTGTACTTGGAGTATTTGTTAAGTATTCAAAAAAGAAAATAAAATTTTAGAATTTGTGTATCTAATATCTTGAAATATTAAAAAAATATTTTTATAGAAAACTTTTTTTTCTTTTTCTTTTTTGTTGATTTTTTAACAAGTACTATGTAGATATTTGTTAGCAATGATCCTGTTAGTTATTAGGTACTAGTACTTAAATGTTTCAGTTTATTGAATACATATAACTATTATTAATTGTACACAATTAATGTTGATTTTATTTTTTAAATAATTTGCTGGGAAAATTCAATGAGTCAAAATTTAATTTTTTTTAATTAAATCATCTTTTTTATTAACAAAATCAATCAAATTATCTCAAAATTTCTTTTATTCCAAATTCACCGATTGAAAATAACAAATTTCTTTAATCCCTTATTTTGTCTCATTTTCAACATTAGTCTACTTATTTTAAATCCACGATGTTGATACCGCCATTTTTTAAATTTCAGCTTATATTTTCTTCATGGTAACGTATAATATGAACCTATAATAAGATTGGACCAATCTGACTGCAGCCATCGATTTAATATAAAAATAATGGGATGGTGGAGATGTAAATGGAATACATGCTCTTGAGGTCATGAGTGTGGAGAATAGAAAATTTATACTATTAAATATTAGTTTGTTTCTTGTAATTATTTTTGTTGAAAAGATTGATAGCCCAAGATTACACCAAAAATATAGAAGGTTCAAGGCCCAAAATTGGACTGGGTTTTGCTTATATGACATTCACAGAAGACATCTTTATTAGGCCTGTGCATGTCACTTGTAGATTTCTTATTTTTTGAGTCAGTCAATTGTGTGTAAGCATTGGTTCATGTTTTAACCCAAAAAAAATTTCATCCATTTCAAAATGAACGTGGTTTAAAGCTCTTGTACACTTAATAAGAAATAAAATAATTTTTAGAAAAAAGAATTGTCTTACGAAATTATCTTTATTAATTATTTGTGTATGTTTCTTCTATGTAAAGTAAACCTACTAATTTAGAAGTAATGTATACAGTAATAATTAAAGGGGATAATTAAAAAAAATTTGTCAGATATTTGAAATTAGGATTCCTGAGTGGTAGTTATTCTATTTAGGTTATATTGTATTGTTGAATCTTCCCATTTAGGATTTGTAAGTCGTAGTTGGTCTATTTAAGTTATAATATATTGTTGGATCGTCAAAATTGAGAATCTTAAGTTAGGTTAGATTAAACGGTTGGATATTCAAAATTAAGTTTCCTAGGTTGTAGTTGGTTTAATAAGATAATTAATATTGTATGGTTGTATCGTCGAAATTATGATTCATAAGTCAAAGTTAAGTTATTTCGGTTAGATTGTAAGTTTGGATCTTCGAAACTATGATTCATATAAGTATTAGTTAGACTATTTAGGTTAGATTGAACATATGGATCATCGAAATTAAAATTTGTAAGTTAAGGTGGGTCTATTTAGGCTAGAATTGATAGTCGGATAGTCGAAATTAGAATTATTAAGTCATAGTTGATCAAATTAGATTAGAATGTATGATTGGAATGTCAAAATTAGAATTGTCAAGTCAAATTTAATTTATTTAGGATAGAATTGATAGTTGGATCTTTGAAATTAGGTTTTGTAAGTTATAGTTAGTCTATTTAGGTTATAATGTATAGTTGATTCATTAAAATTATAACCCTTAACTCGAAGTTGGTCAAATTAGGATAGATTGAAAAATTTATATACGAGTTGACCTAATTAGGATAGATTGAAAATTTTATATACTGAGTTATATAAAATTTTAAATTAATTTATCTTCAATCATATAAACCAAAGAATCACAACTATAATACTAACAAAACAATTATATTTTAATGAACTTTTAAAGAGATACTTGTAATCCAAAATTACTTAGTGATAATTTAAAGACTCCCTTCTATTTTCGAATTGGCAGCCACGTCTAACCGATTAGGTTATTTATTCTATCTTAGCATATTCTTGTTTTTTACATGAGAGATATAGTTTGTCTAAACCTGAATCTATCACATCTTGTAGCAATGACAACTTATTTCCTAAGTGGAAGCCTTTTCTAGAACTTTAACGTTTAGAGTTTAATTATCTCAATGGATTGTTTTATGAAGCTCATGGCTTGGTAGCATATAAATAGTATATATTTGTAAGATTTATTCAAACACAACATTATTGTGTATACGAATCACATTCAGTTATTTTATTTGAAATATGTATTCAAACACAGTATTATATTATTGTGTGCAAAATATTATGTTGTGTGTAATTCATTGTAAATAATTTTTTTTTGAACAACTTCCACAATTTGAAGACTATCAAACTACATTTGCAAACCATGCAACTTCAATTCCAGTAGCCAAATAAGTAAACCATATGGTTGAACCTCACTTGAAGTAGGAATCAGAGTGAGTTACAGTTGTCTCTAGAACTAGAACAAAAAAATAAAAATAAAAAACAAGTAACTAATCACATGGACTGCACCCCTCCTTGATTAAAGCCTCCATGTTTTGTCCTTTTCCCCAATAGAGCTATAATCTTCACCAAATATGCAAGAAAACTAAAGTTCAACTCCTTTATTCCTTCTTTATCCATGCACCCTTTGTTCCACATTAGTTACAGCTCAATGAATTATGCGTACTAGACAAGCCATAACCCAAATGGAAAATAACATACACACTTTAGTAAGCAAAGATGAAAAGTGACATATTTTACATGAAAGAGGAATTTTTTTGAACTTGTTCTAGGCACCAAATGATGCTTTGAGACCGTAACCATTGGACAAAAACCATCAACAACAAAACATAAAAAGGGCATGTTCATCTATAAAATGAGAACAGAACAGAACCAATGAAGATGGGGCGTACAAAATGTAAAGAGGAGTCGTGAATTACCTTCTTCCTCTACATACACCATTTCACTTCACCTCAATTATTCTCAACCTCCATTACCATTATCACAATACACTAATCTCCATTCATAATAATAATGCAAAAAGAATATCTGAAGCTGGATGGAAGAGAGGTAACAATGCATGAACTATCATATTAACTTTGCCTTTGTGGGATATTTTGCTTGAGATTTGATAATTTGCTAAAACATTATACTTTTTTAAATCATTTTAATGCATGAACTATCATATTAGAATAGTATTTTTTTAAATCATTAACTTTTTAGGACACATTGTAACAGATGGATAGTTCAAGAGAGAGGAATCAATTTTAAAGATTTAAGGTTGATAATCGGATTAATCACATCTTAGGATCTATGGTTTAAAAAATTTAAGCTTAAAATAACTTTTTTCTCCCAGATCAATCAATTAGCAAATTATTTTATCCTAAGAACTAAGAACTGCATGTAGATTTGAGTTTTTCATTGCAATGAGATATAATAAGATCACTCGTGTCAAGCACTAAAACAAAATTTCATATTTTCACCCATTTATTTAGTATAATACTTTCATTTTAAAATAATGAATAAATAACATACTTATCTCCATAACTCAATCTAGGTTCGAACACTATTTTTCATTTTTTAAGTTTTTATAACATTTTTCCTCTTTTAAATAAACATAGATAACGACTATATTATTTTGAGAAACCTTTAATTTTTGAGGTCACGATAATCCATTAGTTTTTTAGGTCATGAGAATCTATTGTCATTGAAATTTTTTATAAATAAGCTACAAATTTATTAAGAAGAAAAAAATAGAAGAATCATAAACCTAACTTCTAAAAAGAGATTTTTTTTTTATTAGAAACCGTGTTTGTCTTATATCTCTTTTCACTTATTCTTGTACTCTTTATCTCTGTTCAAAAGGCCGAACACTTTTATGGGTTTTCAATGACATTTTCATGAATATTGGCGTTGCTGATATGAACGTTCTTAAGAATTGCTTTATAATTAACATATCAATCCAAATAACAAAAACATAAACGGTTAAATATTATGCAGTTATATTAAAAATTAATTGCTCAACCTTGACCTTGTCTGCGCAGGAATATATCGGAACTGGATAGAAGAAAATTATTATAATTTATGAGTATACGGCATACAGTATTTATTAATTTTTTTTACGTTGATCAAGAAAAATATCTATTGTCGAATGCATCTTCAGCTAAACTTAAAAGAGAATCATTTGAAAATAACAACAATTTTGTCTTATTATTAGTTCAACATATCTGATAACTTTGTCAAATATCTGAAGTCATATTTGCTTGTATATGAGTGATAGAGGGATGAAAGAAAATACGAATGAAGTTACTACTAAAATAGCCCAATTAATGAAGATATGCCGGCAACAAACCAAACTTTCCTGTTATACAACATTACTCGCCTGTGAACATACAATGAAACATACAATGAAACATGTATCATGACCAAAATACGGTAACAACAACCTACAATATACAGAAAAAAGAAACAACGGATATGTCAAAATTGAACGCGGTGAAAATGCTTTTGGCATAGCAACTTATTCCATGATGTGAGTTTATGATCACATGATGTAAGTTTATGATCATACGTTGTAATTTATGATTTTATAAAATTAGATGTTGTAACTTATACCATGATGTGAGTTTAAGTTTATGATCATACGTTGTAAGTTTATGATTTTAGTTTGTTAATGTAAAATTAGATGTTGTAAGTAAATTGGGCTGGTATTTGGTTAGGTGAAAATGATATTGAAAATTATAGTGTTTGATTTGTTGAAAATGATATTGAAAATTAAAAGGGTTTTCACTTTTTCAATAGGATAGAAGAGGAGGGAGAAATACATGATTAGTTTAATTTTTGTGTTATGGTTTCTTCAATAGAATTATATTTGATTTAAGGTTTTATATTTGAGCACTTAAAATTAAGAGCTGAAATATGTGTAGGATGTTATTCGTTGATGTAATATTGCTCTTTATATGAGAAAACTATGTTTTTTTTTAACATTCTTATGAACTTTATTGATTGAGAATGAATGTTAATGAATACATTTTAAATCTCATGAAGTGGAGTTAAGCTCCCTATATATACGGAAAATTAACATGACATATTCTCTAAGTACAAGCTAACAAACTTACTGGATCATAACTGCACTTCCTAGCTTCACCTTGTGTTACCAGTTTCCTCCCTATCTTTTAATAGTTTATGTTAATTTGTTCTTGGAGTTGGATTTTATTTTGTTGAAATATTTTAATAGTATGAGTTTGTAATTTAAAATCGTAACACTTTTGTTAGTTTATTTCTAGTGTCACCTTTTAGGTTGTTTAATTTGGAAGACTAATGTTGTGTCTTGCAGGTTTAATTTGGAAATTAATGTTTTTTTGTTTATTGCTGGTGAACTTTGTGGCCATTGACAAAATATGAATATATTTTGCACACTTAGTTTGAGTTAGATTTCCTTTTGTTTAGGATATATTTGTGTTCCTACGTTAGTAGAGGTTGTTTTGGATATATGTTTGTCTTCCTCCTGTTTTGTTTATATATTTCCAAAACGACCTCTACCAAACAAACATAAACATTAGTATTTCAAATTAAACAACCTAAAAAGGTGACACTAGAAATAAACTAACAACAGTGTCATGATTTCAAATTACAAACTCATACCATTAAAATATTTCAACAAAATAAAATCCAACTCTAATAACAAATTAACATAAATTATTAGAAGACATCGAGTAAGCTAAGTTGGTAGCACAAGGTGACAAAAGCTAGTTGTGGAGCAGGCAGGTGGAAGTTGATTGGTAGTTCGTCAACATGTTGTTGATGTAGCAGAGTGATAGAGTCCGTGGAGAGGAGAAATATCACTAAGAAGTAGCAGCAATTCCTGGAAAACATGGGATGAGTGGATTCGTTCTTGTGTCTATCATGATGAGCATGGGCTTTAGAATCGACATGACATATTTATAATCTAAATGGGTGGATTCATTCTTGTGTCTATCATTTCCTAAGATTGTGACTTTTCTCTTCATAGTTTCAGCAACATTGTCCCAAAAGTAAAAACTCTTCATAGTTTCAGCAACATTGTCCCAAAAGTAAAAAAAATAAAAGTTAAGTAATCACATGTAGTTAATATAAAGCATTAGTACATTATTGCCATGGCCTATAGGCCGTTAACAAATAAGTTCAACTCAACCTCTTCCATTACCACCTCCTTCAAGTTATGAACAAATTTGAAATAAAATTATACTAACAATATAGAAAGAAAGAAAAAGAGATGAGGATATATTATGGTTATTTGTAAAAAAATATTGAAAGGACTTATACAATAATAGATGATTTGATATGTGGACTCCTTTCATAATCCTAACAGAAGTTTTCATTCCAATTTGATAAGTTCCAAATTGAACATAATATTTTTATTGCTTGACAATAATTTTGTAAACCATAATGAATTTAAGGATATGAGAAATGACATGTTACAATATTCAACCGAATGTAGAAAAATGTAAACTCAAAAGATTTTACAAAATAATAAAAAATAATCTTCGATGAATAACAATAAAAAAAATCTAACACAAAATATTTTGGCCATAAAAAGATTAAAAAAAAAAAATTAGCCTACTCGTAATAATAGCATAAACTAAAGCAATTGTATTTAAGATTAGGAGTTTATGCTCTTCTCTCCAAAAACAACCCTATCAAAAAACAATCCCCCAGACAAAGGCGGTGTATTTTAATTAGAAACAAACATTTTCATAAACAATGTGAAAACAATAGGTAAAAGAAGTGTTTAAAGGTACAAAGTTTTGGATAAGTTGGTATTATTGTCCATATCAACTATCTTTTATGTATTTTGGATGACACTTCAAAAGTTGGTGTTATTGTCCGTATCAACTATCTTTTATATATAGAAAAGGGATTTGGTGTTATTATCATGCCAACACATTTTCCATTTCAATATTTCGGAAGAAACAAAAAATATAAACGTATCATTTTGTTGGATGGATGTGATAGTTATTTTTAATGATGACACATAGTATATAAACGTATTATTGGAGGTCGTAATTATATTGCATATGATTGTTGTTCTTAGCTACGAAATTAAGATTTTGTATTGCATGTAAACAAAATATAAAATTTAAAATTTTATAGATAACACTGGGTATCCGTATAAATTCTATCTTATTTTTGTTAGTGTTTAAAACCGTTGCAGTGAAAAATAAACTAGAAAGATGAATCAAAGCGAATGAATGGACCTATTAATTTTATTGCAATGGCTATGCTATTTATACATGGCTTTGATCACATTCATTATAACTAACTTCTAACAAACTAACTGGTTAATTAGTTAGTGGTTACATACCATCAATGTTTTACTTGAATTACAAACCTTTCTAATACCAAGAACGTTCTTGGTTTATTCTAATTCCATAACATTTTTGGTTTCTAACACTTTCCCTTAATTCAAGTATCTAAGTGATATTACACCTAAGAATCTTCTTAACTCTTCAAATCTATTTGTTCTGGTGTCTTGGTCATGATATCAACCAATTGTACTTTAGTTTGACATTAAATGAGCTTTAACTTGCATCTTTCAACTTGATCTCTTAAGAAGTGAAACCTTGTTTCAATATGTTTGTTTCTTCCATGAGACACAGAGTTCTTTACTAGATCTATTGTTGAAATATTGTCAATCATCAATGGAATTGGCTTGCATACATTCAGTTTAACTCTGTTGTCAATGATTCCAACCATAATGCTTGGCAAGTTGCATAGCTGCCAACAATGTATTCAACCTCGCATGAAAAGAGTGATGTGACTAGTTGCTTCTTTGAGCTCCATGATATTGGAGATTTCATGAACTTCAACACATAGCTTGAAGTGTTTCTTCTATCACTCTTATCTCCATACCAATCTAAATCTGAATACCCCACCAAGTCTCCATTTTCTTGTTTTAATAATGTTGCAAATAAGATCCCATGCTCCAATGTGCCTTGAACGCATCTCATGATTCTCTTAGCTGCCAGCCAGTGAGATTGCCTGGGATTTTCCATGATTCTACTGATAACTCCCACACTATAGCAAATATCAGGCCTTGTGTTACACAAGTATCTTATGGAGCCAACAGTCTGCTTGTATAGGGTCGAATAAGCCAACTCTTCTTCAATTTATGTTCCCAGCTTTGAATTGACTTTAATTGGTGTGACAACAGGATTGCAGACAACCATATTAAACTTTCTTAATATATCTCCAGCATATTTCTTATGGTGCATCAGCAATCCTTTTTATGTTTCAATAAACTCCATTCCTAGAAAATAGCTTAGTTTGCCCAAATATGTCATTTCAAACTCACCTTTCATGATTTCATTGAATTCTGCAATTGCCTCGTTGTTGCTGCTAGTTATCAACAAGTTATCAACATATATGCATAGTATGATCATTCCAGGCCCTCCATTCAGTATGAAATGCTTCACATATACTCCATACTCCACTATGCACTTGATGAATCCAATGCCAAATATAAATGAGTCAATTCTTTTGTTCCAAGCTCTTAGGGCTTACTTCAACCCACAAAGAGCTTTTCTTAATCTAAACACCTTATCCTCTTTTCCCTTAATAACAAATCATGGTGATTGAGAGTCATATACCTCTTCTTCATCCAATCCATTCAAAAATGCATACTTAACATCAAGCTGGTACATCATCCAACCTCTAGCACAGGCCAATGCTATTACAAGTTTGATTGTTTCAATTCTGGCCACTGGAACAAACACTTCAAAATTGTTTATGCCTGCCCTTTGTAAAAATCCATTGGCCACCAATCTAGCTTTGTATTTGACAATTGTTTCATTTGGATTCATCTTCAGTTTGTAGACCCATTTTACCCCAATTTGCTTCTATTTTGGAGGCAAGTCAGTCAATTACCAAGTTTGATTCCTTTCAATTGCATTGATCTCTTCCATCATTGCTTTCTTCTAGGGTCCTTTCTTCAAGGCTTATTCAACATTCAATGGTTTTTTTTTTTTGCAAATAAGGCAAAGTGAACCAGATCTCCACTTTTGTCAATCTCATTGTCATTGTATACTTCAAATTATCTTAAATGTGTTGATGGTTGTCTTGCTCTCTGAGGTCTGCTTATTTATATCCTTTCTTCATCTCCATCCACATTGGTCTGATGATCATGTTGCACTTGCAAAGGTATTTGTATGGGCCGACTTGTGTTGCTGGTCTCCTGTTCGCAGCTCCAGTGTTGGCTGCTAGTAGTCTGTTTCAAGTGCTGGCTGTTGTTGGTCTCTTGCTTCCAGTCCCAGCTCTCTTGTTTTATGATTCTTACATCTCTGCTGACTACCACCTTGTTTTTGACAGGATCATAGAGCTTGTAAGCACCAGTTGGGTGATATGCTACTAATATCATGGCTTTACTTTTGTCTTGTAGTTTCCTTCTCCTCTGATCTGGCACATGCTTGAAAGTTAGAACATCAACTGTTCTCAATTGCCCTACTGTTGGTTTCCTTTCACTCCAGATCTCTTCTGGTACTTTCTCTGGCAACTTCTTTGTTGGACATCTATTTAGAATATAGGCAGCAGTTGATGCAGCCTCTCCCCAGAATTTGTGTGGCAATCCCTTTTTTTTAACATACTTCTAATCATGTCTAAAATGGCTTTATTCCTTCATTCAGTCAGACCATTGTGTTGAGGTGTGTAAGGAGCAGTTACCTCATGTTCAATTCCATTTTTGACACAAAATTCCTTGAATTCATGTGATCTATATTCTTCTCCCCCATCTATCCTTAGCACCTTTACAACTTATCCACTTTGTTTCTCCACATTTATCTTGAAGTTCTTGGATATGTCTAATGTTTCATATTTGGTTTTAATCAAATAAATCCATAGCATTATACTGAATTCATCAACAAAGGTTATGAAATACTTATTACTTCCTAATGACGGTACCGCAAATGGTCCACAAATGTCATTATGAACCACTTCAAGACACTTCTTTGTTGTTATTTGCCTTTGTGATTTGAATGTGCTCCTTGATTGTTTGTCTGCCATACACACTTCACACACCTTATAAGGAACATTAATCATAGGAATTTCACTCATCATCTCCTTGAATCCTAGCTGCTGCAAGCTTTTGAAGTTGAGATGTCCAAATTTTGAGTGCCAAAGCCAGTTTTCATCAATTAAGCTCATTGTCTTTAGATATTGAATATATGCAGCCTTTATATTGATGACAAAGGTTCTGTTCTATGAGAGATGAGCCTTTAGTATCATTTTCTTTTGCCCATCATACATCTCTAAGGCATCATCCTTCATAATCTCCTGAAACACTTTTTGAATTAGTTCTCCTATGCTCAACTAATTGCTCTTCATTCCTGGAACATACAACACATTTTTAATCACAACTGTTTTGCCATTTTTTCTTTTGATCACCATGTTGCCAACTCCATCAGCTTCTAAGGTTCTATCATCAGCGAACCTAATCTTGCTCCTTCTTGATGTATCAATATCCACCAGTCATTCCTTATGACTTGTCATGTGATTTGAACATCCAATATCAAGAAACCATAATTGGGATGAAGAATGCTCTTCGTTTATGGTAGCCATCAACAAGACTGTGTCTGAGTCTAAATCTTCTTGAGCTGCACATGCCTTATCCTCATCTTTCTTCTTATGTTTTCCTTTACCAGACCAGCATTCATCAGCAAAGTGTCTAAACTTCTCACAATTGTAACATTGCACCTTCTTCTTGTGAAAGTTCTTTGATATTCCTTTTGATTTACCACTTGTGCTTCCTCCCTTTGATGAGGACTCAGACTTGTCATCAAGTTTGTTGAATTTATTCTTTCTTCTCTTCTTTTTCTGGTCTCTCTTCTTGTACATTTGTGCTGCCAGCGCCTGATCATCAGGTTTCATTGTGCTCCTTTCCTCCATTCTCAATTGTCTTGCTTCTAGAGTTCCCTGCAACTCTTTAAGACTGAATGTGGAAATGTCTTTGGATTATTCAATGGTACACACAATGTAATCGAACCTGTGATGCAAAGATCTCAATATATTTTTCACACAATTTCTCTTCAGTCAGCTTTTCACCACAACCAACCATTTAATTTGTGATATTCCTCGGTCTTGAGATCAAATCAGACATTTTCTCTTGTTCTTCCATTTGCAGCAATTCGAATTGTCTTTGTAGGGTCTGCTACTTCACCTTCTTGACCTTGGTGTCTCGTGCATAACACTTCTCAAGAATGTCCCATGCTTCTTTTGCACTTCTTGCATCAGATATTTTGTCCAAGTTGGAAGTATCAAGGCATTGATGAAGAATGAATGTAGCCTTGCAATCATTCTTCTTGTTTTCTCTAAATCTGGATGTTTGTTCCTTTGTTGGATTTGCATCCAACTCATAAAACCATTTTTTATGATCTCCAATACTTCGTGGAACCCAAACAATTCCCGAATTTGCACCCTTTATCTATCCCAATCATTTCTATTAAAATATGGCATGTGGGATGGAAAATTTCCATTGTTTGTACTTGAATTCATTCTCACTTCACTCGTGTTTGATCTTCACACTCCACTCGTGTTTGCATCTTTAATTTGGATCAATAAACCTTGCTCTGGATACCAATTGTTAGTGTTTAAAATTGTTGCAGTGCAAAATAAACCAGAAAAATGAATCAAAGTGAATGAATGGACTTTTTAATTTTATTGCAATGACTATGCTATTTATACATGGCTTTGATCACGTTCATTCTAACTAACTTCTAACAAACTAACTAACTAATCAAGTGGTTAATAAGTTACTGATTACATACGATCAATGTTTTACTTGAATTACAAATCTTTTTAATACCAAGAACGTGTTTGGTTTATTCTCATTCCAGAACATTCTTGGTTTCTAACCATTTTAAATAAATTATTCTTAACCAAAGATTTGTTTGGAAGAGTTGATATCTCTTCTATCTCTGGAATTTAACTTTATTGAGATGTTATTTGAAATAGTATATAAGTTAATAGTGTTTTATTTTATTTTTTCATTTAACATCACTATATAAAATTGAAAATATATTTTTTAATATAATTTCATGTGAGTCAATTCATTCGTTAATTTATCAAATATTTATTGTTCAACGTACTAATTTATTCGCTTTCAATAATCTTAATATCTTATTTAATATTTGAGAAAGACATTTATAAAAAATTTAATAAGTTCTATTTTGCTACGCTAGTAACATAATCACAAGGTAATTGCCATAATTTATTAAATTACCATGGATAGAAGAATAATTGACATAATTTTTAATCTAAATTAATAATATGTTTATATTTTATAATAAAAAAAAAAGTGTTTTGTATGGAGACACTAAAAGAAGAACACCAATTTTTTGAGTTTTTGATGTGAATGTCCCTTCTTTTCTAAAAAAAAATGCCCTGCTTTGAAAATTATTTAGGCGAATGTTATAGGAGGTCGCTTCTCCAGGGAAAGACCCGTAATAACCCATTTTTTTTTAATTTTATATATTTTAACATTTGTTATTAATTAAGATAATAAATTAAAATTAATTTAATTATTTAATTAATAAAAATACTAATAATAAATTAAAATAAAATACATTAATAAATTATAAATATATTTTATATTTTAATTATTATTATTATAATAAATAATTATTATAATTATAATTAAACATTATTATAATTAAAATGATTAAATTAAAATGATTTAATTATATTAGAAATCTATAAAAAAATACATTAAAATTAAAAAAAAATACATCAAATCACAAGGAATGTCTCGCATTGATCATCCACATCTGTGTGAGATTAAATACATCAAATCACATCCTTGTGATTTGTTTGTTCTATTCAATATTTAATCTCGTCCGTTGAATAAAAGTTATCAACGGATATAGATGATCAGTGCAAGGTTGTGATATGATAAAAATTATATAAATATAAGAGGTGATTTTTCAGGTTTATAAATAATTTTATTCTTTGCAAATATGATTCAACTTCATAAATTCTTTAGTGTATTTTTTAATTTAAAAAAGAATATTGATTTGACTAATTTTTAATAATGCGGTATTTTATTGACTTTTTTTACAAGGTCTTAATATTGTTGGTTGTGAATTTTTTAATATTTAAAAGAAATTAAAGTACGTTTGATAGACACATGATAAGATATATAGTACGATAAAAACATGATAGGATATGTACATGTTTAATAGCTATCAAGTCACGTGTTTGATGCAAACATGAAAAAATCAATTTATCTTATCTAGTGTTTGAAACACATTAAATAACTACAAGATAAGATATATATTGTGATAAAATCAAAAAAATATCCTTATAATCTATTGCATTTTTTTCTTTCAAAATAACATTTAAAATTTTTAAATTATTTTTATAAATAAACAACAAAATACTAGAAAATTTAAATAAACTATGAAATTATTTTATATACTAGAAAAATCGTTTATGCTAAACTAAGTTAAATTATTAAAATTTGCAAGACACTGCACTAAACTAAAACTGTCCACCACATAAGTAGCAATAAAATTTCATAAAAAACAATATATTTATATGTTTTATCGATTCATACAAAAAGTTAATCAAAAAATGTAAATTGTATTAAAGCTAGATAACTAAAGTAAGGTGAAAGGAAGCGTCTTATTGAATCAAGGAAAAGGAGATTGGAGGAATTGAGAAATGTGAACACACAGATTACTCTTAAGGATATCTGGAAGGACTAGCAATTCCTCACAATTTTAGAGCTAGGTTCCGTTTCATTAAATTATAAGTTACTTTGATAGTTCAAAAGTTGATTGATAATTGGTAATTGATAATTTATAGTTAAAAAAATAATTAATTGAAATTATAGTAAATTTATCTTTTAATCATATAAAATAATATAAAATAATATAATTATTTAATTTAAAATAATAAAAAATGTGACATTTTTATTCGATCTCTCTTAGATAATATTTCACTCTATTTTTTTTAATCAATTGTCATACTTTACTTTATTTCTATGGTAGAAATCTAAAAAAAATACAACAAAGTTTTGAAATAAAAACTAAAAAATGCAATTTATTTACTTTTTTTGTTACATTTTTATTTTATTTTTTTTACTATAATACAATCATAAATTTAAAAAGTTATCTAAAAGTTTAACAAACTCCTCTATATCTATAAATAGTAATAGTAAAAATAATGTAATTGGTTTACAATTTGACATAAAAATGAACAATGCATACGTTAATCAATTTCTTATAAGATAAATAATATAAAAAAATAATTACTTTGTATGGCGATGAAAAAACAATAAAAATAAAATAATAAGATTATAAATAAATATAAAAAGTTACGAACTATGAAAAACGATAAGCTATAAATAGCGTATGTATTGGAAAAAAGGAGAAAAGAAAAGTCCGAATATCCAAACAAAATTGCGTTCATTGCATATGCTGGATTCTTCTATGCCTACAACATTTGTTCTATATATCATATCTATTTCAGTCGAAGATAAGAATCACTTGAATTTGCATTATATCTTGATGAAAAAACTTTCCTAATGAGAAGGAACAAAACTGCTAAGAACTGAACCATCCAATAATTAAGTGATCTATTAGATAATAAGCATTCTTTTTTTCTCCATTTAAATGACGTTAACCAATGGGGGGTTTGCAACTTCATCTGCTTCTTAGCTCTGCTTGTGGTTGGATCTAGAGATTACTTCATTTCCTTTGAATTTAGTTTCTATGTATAGCGTATATTTATCGCATCATCAAACCCCAGGTACTTTACTTTGTTGTATCAAGCAAGATTCATCTCCTTACATTTTGTATTACAGAAAAATTCTAATCCCACATCTTTAATAATCCATTCATCAATTTTTTTTTTCTTTTTTCAATGATAATTAAAAATAAATTAATGGAGTTAGTTAGGTGATTGTTAATTTAGATTACCGAGACAACATAAGTTATGCCAACTCACAGGTGATACATTATCATTTTATGTTTGTTCTAACAAAAAAAATTTAAATGAAGGATCAAATTAAAATTAAAAGTGTTTTAAAATTGTAAGATTATATTAAATGAAAAACTTTTTGTAATGATTAAAATTAAAATGACTCATATTTACAACGAATTTTTACATATTTAAGCCTATAAAAAATTATGTTTTTCATTGACATACAGATACTTCTTTTTTCCATTCAAATATCATGTCTACGAGTATCTAATATTGGTATTGTACTATATATTTAAACATTATAGCATGATACTAACATCTTTTACACGAGGAAACTTTTAGAATTGTTTGGTCTAGCCGACCCTAAACTTTTTGGGGGAGATAACTTCACATTCTCTCTAAATTAATTTCTCTTTTTCTTCATTCATCGGAAAATATGATTTTCGATCACAACTGGTTTCCAAATATACTAGGTTTTTATTTCGTGATTTCGTTGTTTCAAATCAATATTATTTGATTTATTGTTTTGGTGTGGTGTACGTTTGATTTAGATTGACATATTAATTACTGATTCAACTAATAACTACGTCGTTAACGTTGCATATTTGGGGTATGTATATTCCTATCAGTTTGAATTTGTCACATTATTTGTACATTTTATACTATTAACTTGAATATTATAAGTATGTTCACAAATTCACCATTTTCTTTGATGATGTTGAATATGTGTTTGTATATGATATACTCTATCGATTTAAATGAATAAATATCATTTTTGTTGTCAAAAAATATCTTTTACATATATTTCATAAAGTGTGATTGATGTGTGTCTAAATGTTGCATGATACTATCTTTAGTGGATGTTCATCCAACATATGTTTACTCATCTTTATCAAATTATAAATTCTGATAATTTAAAATACATTATCAGATTCTAACTTTCAATTATATATTGAAGAACGGGATGAACAAAATTGAAGGCGAATGAATATTTTCCAACATCTTGTACAAAGTTTTC
This sequence comes from Cicer chorassanicum, assembly GCA_037974735.1. Classification (NCBI taxonomy): domain Eukaryota; kingdom Viridiplantae; phylum Streptophyta; class Magnoliopsida; order Fabales; family Fabaceae; genus Cicer; species Cicer chorassanicum. The sequence goes on along the minus strand of JBBPBP010000001.1, from coordinate 9,441,582 downwards.
ATCGGTAACATTTTTGCACGGTTCAAATAAGTTTTTTCTATTGCACGGCTCAAATAAATTTAAAAACGAACATATATAAAAAATGTGGCCCTGACCCTAAAACCAGAATATTTTTCCCTCTTTAGCTGTAAAATTGTCTGAAAAAAACACACGAAATTTAAAATAAAATCGTTCAATTTTAAATCACTTTTTTTTTTTTTTTTTTAT
>JBBPBP010000001.1:9424407-9441296 GCA_037974735.1 Cicer chorassanicum | reverse complement strand
TTTTTTTATCAAAAAATTAGTCACTTTATCAATACTAAATATGAATCACTTTAATTAAAATTTAATTTTAGCAAAATCAGTTTTATAAAATCTAAAATTATTGACATAAATCCGCACTCAATACAAATTGTTTAAAGACTTCGGTCTTTCTCTTTAAAATTTGGAATTAAGTTATACAGTAGTGCAAATATTTACAAAAAAATAAAACAAACAAAATCAATTTAAATTTATTATTTTTTAATATATATTTAAAGTTAAAAGAATTAAAATTTAAAAACGAAAGGATATAATGTACGTAAACTTCAAATACACATACTTTTTGTTTGTATATTTTGTAAAACAGAGAATATCAATAAAATAAAATTAAAAATCATATAGTAGTATATTATATTATTTCTTTATGATCTATATAGTATTAGTGTTATTTTCTTGGTGAAATAATAATAATACTATTTTTTGATGGATTTATTTTATTAATTTGAATGAATATTTTTTTTTCTTATAAAAACAAAATATATAATTTTAGACGAATTTATATATTTATTTATATAATAATGTTTTTTACCGTAGTAATAATAATAGTAATAATAATAATAATAATAATAATAATAATAATAATGTAGTATAGATATTTGTTTGTTTTTATCCCTCACTCAGACAGTCAGACACTCACTAACTCATTTCTGAGTCTCTCTCTCTCTTTCTCTCTTTCTCTCTCCCTTTCTCACACATCTCACCTAAGAAACAACCGGTTGAACCCTAACGTGTGTTTATGCGTTTTTGAAAAGTGAGACACACAACAACACAGTGTATGTTTTTTCAATTCTTCGTTGGTTATGGCATCCGACACTGCTTCTCGTTCGAGTTCCGCGGCCGATTCCTACATTGGATGCTTGATTAGTTTAACATCAAAAAGTGAGATCAGATACGAGGGCGTTCTCTATAATATCAACACCGATGAGTCCAGTATTGGCCTCAGAAACGGTATTTCTTTCTTCTCTTTTTATCAGATCTTTCATATCAACACTATCAAAACTTGTTATTTCTTTTGTTTTTTTTTCCATTGGAAGAAATTGATCTGAATTTGTTGTTGTTGTGGGTTTTCTCTTCAATTGCTGAAATGGGTCCGCTTATGGAAGTCGTTTTTTACTTTGAAATATCGATGATTGATATCTGCTTCTGATCAATTTGTTTCTCAATTGTGCTTCTTTGAATTGTTGCATGCGAATGTTATTTTTACTGGGTAATGTTTAACTAGGGTTTTATTTGCCTAGGAGTTTTTATTTGCTCTCTCTTTGAATTTATTTTTTTATTGTTATGTGTCTATTTGGAGGGGAGGGTGGTGGTGGAGATTTGTTCTTTGGATGGGGGAAGAAATTGCATTGAACTTTTGATTGTTTTGGGGGTTTCCTGATGAAGGGTTTCAGAAATTATTCAGTAGCACTGAGGTTTTATCTTCCATCATATGTTTTCTTGAACGCAAATCTGATTGTGAATTCTTAAACCATGTTATTTGCAATCTTCAGTGTGTGTTTAGGTGCTTTGGAACCAAGCACTTTGATACTCCGTTTGGGTTTTAGGTTTTGAATTGTGATTGTTTCATTGTTGTGTGCCATTCTTACTGGTTGATGATTTTTGAGTGCGGCTCATTCCTTTATTGTTGCGTGTCACTATTTTCCCTCTCCATTTAGAGGATGACCCTTGTTGTGACATTTATGGTTGCTGCTTGGTGACCTAGCTGTTACAGGTTCAGTCATGGCAATAGTCTCTCTAACTCTGCTTGTGGGGGTAAGGACTGTTAGAATCTAACAGTGATCCCCTTGTTCCATTACCCACCCCATCTTAAATGACTTTTTGTCGTGTTCGCTTTTTCCAAAAGAATTGCAATAATCATCCAAAAGTTTTAATGAACGGTTCTTTTTGATAGAAGGAACATAACGATGTTATGGAAAGGATTTTATTATTTATTAAAGAACGGTAATGACAGACTGTTTTTCCTCCATGGATAATTAATCATTGGAGAAGAATAAGAATTATCATACTTATTTCTATAAAGACGTTGCTTGCGGATATTCTAGAACACAAAAGGAAAGAGCTTTATTATATATATTTTCTAAAAGGGTGGCCCAGTGTACAAGTTTCTCGCAATTGTGGGTTCCGGGAGGGGTTCAATGTACACTACGTTTTTCCTATTAGCAGAGAGACTGTATTCGTGATTAGAGCATGTGACAACAAGGTTGTAAGTAGGGTTTCATAACTGATTAAAACTGACCTAAAGCTGAGAAATCGAATCATGCTGTTTGGTTTTCTTTGCATGAATTTGGTGCCTTCAGTTTGGTTTTTAATTTTCCATTAATCAATTTGATACCAAATCGATCCCATTTTTTGATGAATAGATCTATGCTTGTTTTTCTTCGTATGCTTGTTCAAGCCAATTTATTGTTTCTGTCAGGGTTTCTAGGGTAATTTTTGTTAATTGGGCCGTAGAAACTGTGAAGTTTGGTTTTTCTCGAAGAAAAGGGGCTCTGTGTAAAGTCGATCAATTTGAACCAAATCTTATGAGACTGGTTCAATTCTTTAATAAAAACTATTCTGATTTGTTTGATTCACTGACTTTTATTACGAATCTAAGCCAGTCCATATGACAAACACCTCTACTTTTCGTAATTTATTATTTCCATAATTTTATGCTGCCATACAACTTGTTTCTATGTTTTTTTTTCCTTGTTGCAAGATGGCTTAATGGAGTAATTATTTTTTCTTTTTGTGGTTGTGGGACAGTGCGCTCTTTTGGAACTGAAGGAAGGAAAAAGGATGGTCCACAAATACCTCCTGGCGACAAAGTCTATGAGTATATACTGTTCCGTGGGACGGACATAAAGGTATCATATATGGAACTTATTCACATACCTTTTCCAAATTGCTACTGATTACTTTGGAAAGAATGACATTAATTTCTTTGCGATATTTGGTCATTAATGTATATTTTATGGCATTTATTTTTATCTTGATCCTGTTGTGTAGAGCGCTCCTAGTACTTGCTTGCAAATCATGTCTAATATCAGTAGATACTAGATATAGGAACAGGCAGAAGGAATCAGATCCGGATTTTCTTATGCCTTTTTAGTTTTTATACACGGATATTGTTATTGAATGACACCAGATGTATTAAATTTACTTCCTGAGGGATTTGAGTAATTTGTGTGCCATTTCATTCGAATCTGATAAGCTGAAACAACTTTTATAATTCTTTCTGCAGGATTTACAGGTGAAATCCTCTCCACCTGCCCAGCCTACTGCACCAATAAACACCGATCCAGCTATTATTCAGGTTGATGAGTGTCTATTTGAGTACATAATTTGCATCAAATTTTATTAATTAATATCCTAATTTGTGGAATTTACTTGCAGTCTCAGTATCCTCGTCCAGTCCCAACATCTACGAGTTTACCAGCTGTAAGTGGATCTTTGACTGATCTTAGTTCTCATACAAATCAGCTTGGACACCCAGGGTCAAATTTTCAAGGGCCTTTGTACCAACCTGGAGGAAATGTAGGGTCATGGGGAGCTTCTTCACCTGCTCCAAATGCAAATGGCGGTGGGCTTGCTATGCCAATGTATTGGCAAGGATATTACGGTGCCCCAAATGGACTTCCTCAGTTACATCAGCAATCTTTGCTTCGACCTCCGCCTGGCTTATCTATGCCTTCATCTTTGCAGCAGCCAATGCAGTTTGCCAATTTCAGCCCCTCTTTACCAACTGGGCCTTCAAATTTTCCAGAATTCCCACCATCTTTCCTCCCTGTGGGTACTAGTTCACCTAATATAACATCTACTTCTGCACCTCCATCGAATCTTCCATCAATGTTACCTCCAGCACCTTCGGCTACACTAGCTCCTGAAACTTTTCAAGTATCAGTTCCAAACAAGGCACCAACTGTATCACTTCCTGCAGTCACACTAGCTACTAATTTGCCATCGCTAGCTCCTTTTACCAATGCTGGTCCTGATGTAAATGCTGCAGTGCCATTGGTCAATAAATCTAATGCAATTTCGGGTTCAAGTTTGTCGTACCAAACACCCCAGCTGACTCCTGCAATTGTTGGCTCGTCAAATTCTATCCGCACAGAACCACCAGTCCCTTCTCTTGTAACCCCAGGTCAATTATTGCAGTCTGGACAAACCGTAGTATCTTCATCCCAGCCTTCACAAACACCACATAAGGATGTTGAAGTGGTTCAGGTATCATCAGCACCACCTCCAGAACCATCTGTGCCCGTTGCTGCTGAATCTCAGCCACCTATTCTTCCATTACCAGTTACTTCACAACGGCCAAGTCACAGGGTATTATTCTTCTCTTGCTCTCTTTATATTTTGGTTTTATATGTGCTTGTAGGTTTATAACTTTATATATAACTAGCCCAGTTTAGACTGAAAGTTTGTCAATAGACTAGATTATTACGGTGACTATTAGACTAACTTTTTGACCCTGAGATTACTTAGACATACTTTTCTGAGTTTTATCCGCCCATTTACTATTTATTCATTCTTTTGGAGAGATTTTAAAGTAGGATTTGGCCTTGTTGATCTATAGTTTAATTGGTAAACCTCCATATATTGTGCCTGAATTATGATGATCGACAAACCATTGAGCTCCATCAGCTTGTTTCTTTTCTTACATTTAGATAAGTTTAGCCATGTATACCCAATACCCATACATAAACTGCAATTATGTGTATTTTTTCATAACTTTTTTTTTCATGTCTTTTGATTTCGTATTTTTGACTTGACATTTGGTTGCACTTTCTCCAGCCCAGTGGAGCTCCTATCCAAACTCATCATGGCTATGGTTATAGGGGGCGTGGAAATGGAAGAGGAAGAGGACCTGGGGTAATGCTTTGTTTACTATTTCATTTAAGATGAAGCAGAATTTTTTTAGTTCCTTATAAGTATTGGAGCCGAGAACTTGTTAGAAGATTTTGTAATTTTCAAGTCAAAGTCAGGACTCAGTAGTATTTTTTGGGGTATGGGTGTTATTTTAGAATTTGCAAATCTCAAAAGAATGTAATTTGTTCCAAGTATTTCTTGTTTTGTGGTTTTTATCAGGTTAGCAGTTTAGGTTAGATAAAAATTAAAAAGAAAATGCAGGATGTATTTTCTGTCACTAATTTTACATGTTTTACATATAGATAATTTTAAGACTGTGATTTGACAATCCAGTTGAGGTCTTGAAAATTGAATTACCGTTTTGCAGGGTTTTCGCCCATCTGAAAGATTCACCGAGGACTTTGACTTCATGGCAATGAATGAGAAGTTCAAAAAGGATGAAGTATGGGGTCACCTAGGTAAAAGCAACAAGTCTCATTCAAAAGAGAAAGACGGGGAAGAAAATGCCAGCGATGAAGATGGTGGTGAATATGAAGATAATCATGATATATCAAACTTGGAGACTAAGGTAATATTTTTACAGTCTTCTCTAACTCAATGCAGTCAGTTGTTAATGTACTTGTCACAACAATATGACTGTTTTTCATGGTTTCCACAGCCTGTTTATAACAAGGATGATTTCTTTGACTCACTCTCCTGCAACTCGCTCAATCATGATTCACAAAATGGAAGGGTTAGATATTCTGAACAAATCAAGATCGATACTGAGGTAATTTGTCGTCACCGCCTTGGGTTGACCTCTGTTTGTTGGGTGGGGGATAATGTTTAATTTATTTGCTGTTTTATGGTGCAGACATTTGGTGATTTTACGAGGCATCGGGGTGGCTGGGGTGGCCGTGGTCCATGGCGCGGTGGTGGTGGTGGACGTGCTCGAGGTGGTTATTATGGCAGGGGATATGGCTATGCCGGAAGAGGACGGGGGCGTGGCCCATTCGGCGGTCGTAATTAGATGGAGGCTGCAATGCTAAGTTGTGGTGGTAGGGAGGAAAGGAAAAAAAGGCAAAGCCACCCACTTAAAGCGGCGTTTATTGAAGCTAAGCATAGCTTCAATATTGTGATTTCTGTTGTTCTATTTGGTCATAGAATAAGTAGCACAGTTTTTCTGGTCATGTTGACACCTTATTATTACCCTAAAGTACCTGGTTTGGTTTGGTAGAAAGATTTTTTTGTCTACCATTTTCTTTATTCTTATTCATATATCTGGAAGGGACAAATACTAGGCAAGTTTCTTGCAGTATATTGTTTATGTATGTGCTTAATCAGCAAGTTTTTCTATTTCTGAGACAGTTCAGAATTGTTTTGCATTGTAAATGCAAATGACAAGTTTATTTAAGACTAAGTGGTTCATTATTTTGTTAAGTTATATTGATGTGTTTTTTTTTTGTTCTATAGATAATTTGCTCTATAGAAGGGTCCAATTAATGATGCGACTTACTCAAACATTTATTCTTTGGACGTCCTTTTTCTTTTTCATCGGGTGTTTGGAGTGTTATTTGCAGGTGGTTGGGGGTATAGAGTGATTGATCCGAGGATAGCTTGTTCATGGACAAGACATGAAATCTATTGTTATTTCGACAATAGGAGTCTACCAAAATGGAGGTGGTTTAGAAAGTTAAGATATTGGTGTGTTGTTGGCTCAAATAAAAAATAAAAGGGTTTCGTTATGCTTTTGATCAATGGTGTGCTTATCCGTTAGTTTGTCTATGAAATTGTAGACACTAGTTGGAGGGATTGGAATGGGAGTGGAAAGATTTAAATAAATGTTGTTTGGATTGTTAAAGAATACCCCTCCAATGTTAAATATAAACAAAAACTATATTTGATCCAAATTTGGAATAAATATATGTACTTCTTGCATAATATTTAAGGTATAAAGGAGTACTAGGATTGTACTTGTGTCTTTGATTATTTTGGATTTTACTATAATGTTGGGAGATAGCTTCACGATGTACTATAGTGGTACTGAATGGGGTTTTTTGGTGGATATTGTTTTGTCCTCCTTGTGCACACATTATGCTATTGAGGTTATATATATATATATTAGTGATTATTCTATTTTGCTCTTGCAAGAAAAAAATGTCTCTTGTTTTATAAAAGTTATACAAAGAATGACCCTTTTTTTTTATTCTAACATGATTTATAGAGGAATATAAATTATATTAAAGTAGTCCTTTCCATACAACAGTTTATTTAGCCATAAGGGATTAGTGACTTGGCAACATAAAGGTTTATTTTGAAACAAAAAACTAAAAGAATGACTATTAAAACTTCAAATAAAAATAAGAGTCTAATATGGGTTATTGGAGTATCAATAACAATTTAAAATTACCTATAAAACTCGTAAACAAGTATATAACAATTTATTAACATATGTTCTTTAAAAAAATATACAATATTAACCGTATATATTTATTATATATTTCTACACTAGTTTAATAATTTGTTGACATCCTATTTATGAATTTTAAAATACATAATTTATCTATTCATTAAATAATGTGGCAATACATTATTGAGTACATGTGTATATACAAATTAATTTTAAATAATAATAGAAAGTGCAATTATATTATTATAAATATTTTCTTTACAAATAATTAGAAATATTAATAACCTTGTACAAAAAAAAAATATTAATAACCTTACGTAGTTCTATATTTTGAAATTTGAATTGAGTGTGACACGATTGATTTCTTGTTTTTTATACAGACGCTTGATATCTTCTTATCAGGTTCAAATTCCGAATGCAAGATTTTTCATAAGTGGAAAAGGCAAAAACAAAAGGAAGAATTATTCGGCAACCTTTTACTTTTGACGAAAGGACAAGAATGAAGAACGAGCTTAATTTGGGTTTGTATTACGTAACCCATTCCATTAAGCACACAACAGGATAAACATTGTTTTTCTTCCCATAAATGAAATGATAAATAACATCAATAAATATACACACTTAAAGAGAATATTACATATTCAAAGTGGGTCATCGCAGAAAATATTAAGCTTAATGATATCATATATGACAATCGAGACTTTACATACCAAGATAAATATATTATAGTTCTAGAGAAATGCCAAAAGACTAATTTAATTTATACTGTGAATCAAACAACTATTAGATTATTAATGAAATTTGATTTTTGTTATATATTCATCCACATGATTGGTCGATCATAATTTATCGATCGTGTAAATTTTGAATAAACTATCATTTTAGTTTCTGAAAGTATATGATACTATTATTTTAGTCTTTGATTAAACAAAAAATTTAAATTAACTGTCAAATCATCCAAATGTTAGTCAATTTAGTCATTGACATTATAATAGTTTTGAATTATTTTGACAGTAAATTCTATCTTTCATGAATTTTTATGATAGTAAGTTGTATTTTTTAAAAATTATTTTAATAAACCGATGACTAATTTGAATTTTTTTCCAGAATCATATACTAAAATGACAGCTTCTATATTTTTAAGGATTAAAATAATGATTTACAAATTTGCTTGTATGAAAATTAATTTTTTATAAACAAATCTCAATAATTTTGAACAGTTAGTCCTTTACGCGCATAATCATTTAGTTAGAAAAATTGAAAATTACAATTTTATGGGCTCTACATAACATCTATCATTCAATATATCAAATTTTATTAGTATGTGGCATGTAACAGCTTGTCGTTGAGTTGGACTCACTTGCCTTGAAAACTCATATCCTCCACATTATGAGACAAATTATGACCCCTTTGATTTTAAAATAATCTTTATGGCTCCGCTGCCAATAGCAAGAAGCATACAACCTTTCTTATGATATTATTCTATCAAATTAGCCTAATATAATGCATTTGATTTGAATGAATGTTTTTTAATTTATTTGCAATTATTGATGTGCTTGTATTTGAGTGTGACTAAAACATATTTTAAGCGAAAGACTAAATTAATTAATTAAGAATTGTCTAAATAATTAAAATGATTAATTAATAATTAATTTTAGATTGTAGTATGTAGAGTATGGTCTTCTATTAGGATTTTGTTATAAGACCTGTTCTATTAGATTTTAGATTGCAAATAATATTTTGAACTTAATACTGTATTACTACATTATACAACATTGATTGATCATTGATCCTTATAATTAAACTCACATAGACCAAGTGAAAAAAGACTTGATTATTTATTGTTGTATTAATAATTTTATTAAACGTATCAAAAGGAATGGAAAAATTATGCAGTTTCAACGGTAGCTGGGTATCTGCCGTACTTGTATTATTATTGTTGGCTGTTGAACAAATGTTGGAGGACATTAAATGCAGAGTTGAATATTAAAATTATTTATTATCAATTCTTTAATTATTAAAAAAATCAATTAAGAGAAATTATTAAAAATTCATAAAATATAAGAGAAGTATAGAATCAAGTCTTTTTACAATTAAATTCACCTTGCAACTAAACCTAGTTGTCTCTCTCAACTTTTCATCTATCTCTCTTCTTCTTTTTCATGCATTAAACAAAGATAATTTTTTCTTGTGTTTTTCTATGAGTTCTCCAGCTAAATTAAAAGTTTTATTTTGTGGTTGTTTGATTTTCTATTTTACTGTAATATTTTAATTATTTTAATTTTATCACATATATGATTATTTTATCACATTAATTTAAACATCGGACATATTGTATAGGTTCATCTTTTTCACTTTTAACCACGTTGAATTTATATTGTTTTTAGTATATTCTATTGATTTGAATTACTAATATTTTTTGAGTAGAAACAATGTCTTAAATTTTTTTGTATGCAAAGCCTTATCAAATCCCCTTTCTTTCTCTTTCTAAAATATACTTTTCGCATAAATGATGAAAGAAGAATATAACTAAAAATAATCAAAACATTAATTAGGTTTTTGGGAGTTTGTAAATACTAATAACCTCAACGTTATTAGGAGGACGAAAAGGCAAAGGCATCCAAAGAAAATGATGGAGAATAAAGACAAAACAAACCAATTCCTCATTTTTTTCCCGTTTTAATTTCACACATAAAAACAATTGAGTTAGATTTACCTTAAAACGAGAAACAAACATGAAACATGTCTTTGTTCTTTATAAAAAAAAAACACGTCTTTGTTTTGTTCTAGTTTCACTGTAGAAATGTTATTTTCAAATTTCAATTTCAATCAATGTTCTTCCTCTGCTTGTGTTTAAGTATAACTCTAAAATATTCCACTCAGATCTTCTAAACATAATTATATTAACCCAAACCCATTTGTGAATTTTTGTCAATAATCTCTTTGAGCTACTTTGGTATCAAACTTTTGTGTTTTGCACTATGAACATGGTTTTAGTTTCTCACTGAAAGGTGGTGAAGTTGAAAGTTTGCAAATTTCCTATGAATTCTGCATGAAAATGAAGTTTCAAAATCTGGGTCACTGTGGTTTCATTTTCAAAGCTCCAATTATTTGAAAAATCAGTTATGGAAGTTGGTTTTGGAAATGGGCTTAGTTAGGATTTTGCTTTTGCTTATAGCTTAATGATAGTTAGATTAGGACTCCTTATAGCTGCTTCAGTTGCAGCCTTAACATTTCAAAAGCTCAATGTGAATGGCTCAAAATCAGGTACTTGTTCCAGTTCACTTATTTTGATAAGTTAATTGTTAATAAACAAAAAGTTCTCTACTTGTTTCATATTTATGGATAATTATATAGAATAAAGTTGACCCTTTATGTTCTTCGCCTTCATTAAGAACATGATGAAGAAAGGATTAGGAAACATCAAGATGAGGGCACAGAACAACAGAAGCAGTCCACTTGTTCTGTTAATGGTCTCAACCAGAAAGAGGTAGAGAGATTATAATTAGATGAAATTATTAAATTATATTTTGTTTTTATGGTTATGAATTATGATGATTTCTTTTGTATATTTGTTTGTCTGAACTTTTCTTTATCTTTTGCAATATATTTTGATATAGAAGGAAGAAGAAGAAGAGCAAGAAGAGGGGATTAAGTTAATTAGCAACATAATGAACCTAGCTAATGATTTGGACGACGATATTCTATCTGAATTTGAAAGCCTTCTATCTCGGCAGATTGAGTTACCGTTACTTGCTGACACGACCGATGATGAGGCCAAGAAAGTCGGAGATAAGGAAACTGAAACGGCGAAAACCAATAGTGAATTGGATCGGTTGCGAAATTTAGTCAAGGAACTCGAGGATAGGGAAGTGAAACTTGAAGGTGAATTGTTTGAGTATTATGGTTTGAAGGAACATGTACCAGACATTGAGGAGTTACAAAGGAAGTTGAGACTTAAAACTGTTGAAATAGATATGCTTCATATGACCATTAAGTCCTTGCAGGAAGAGAACAATAAACTTCAAGAAGAGTTCACACATGAAGCTTCAGCCGAGAGAGAACTTGAGGTGGCGAGAAACAAGATCAAGGAGCTGCAAAGGCAGATAAAGATCGCTGCTAGCCAGACGAAAGGCCAGTTGTTGTTGCTTAAACAAAAAGTTTCTGGTCTACAAGCAAAAGAAGAAGGAGCTGCAAAGAAAGTTCCTGAGATTGAAAAGAAATTGAAGACTGCGAATGACTTAGAGATTGAAGTTGTTGAGCTTAAGAGAAGAAGCATAGAACTTCAACACGAGAAGCGAGAATTAACTGTTAAACTTAATGCTGCCGAGTCTAGAATTACAGAACTATGCAGTATCACTGAGGTCAGTGTCCTATAGTAGTTACTTCTTTCCTTCAATAAACTGATGCACGAAATCAATATTTAAGAATTGATCATAATTGAATCAATGTATGCTTTGAAATTTGAAATAAATGTTGAAAAATAATTGTATACTTCTTTCATGATAGCGACATATTAATATGTATGAGATTTGTATCTTTTATATGTAACGAGTGTAGTTTAATTTTAATATGCATTGCCTTTTATTGCAGACTGAAATCGTTGCCGAGGCAAAAACAGCGGTTGGTAGGCTAAGGCATGCAAATGAAGACCTGCAAAAGCAAGTTGAAGGACTCCAGATGAATAGGTTCAGTGAAGTTGAAGAACTTGTTTACCTTCGCTGGGTCAATGCCTGCTTGAGATATGAACTCAGGAATTACAAGGCACCTTTAGGGAAATCGTCAGCATGTGATCTAAACAACAGTCTTAGCCCAAAATCACAAGAGAAGGCTAAACAGCTAATGTTGGAATATGCTAATTCGGAGCGCGGACAAGGCGATACAGATCTTGAAAGCAACTTCTCACATGATCCATCTTCACCAGGCAGTGAAGATCTTGACATTCCATCCATCGATAACTATACTAACAAATATAGTAATCTTAGTAAGAAAACTAGCTTAATCCAAAAGTTGAAGAAATGGAATAAAAACAAAGATGATTCGAGTGTTCTTTCATCACCAGCCAGAGCTCTTTCAATAGGCTCTCCTAGCAGGATAAGTATGAGCTATAGACCGAGGAGTACACTCGAAACGTTGATGCTAAAGAATGCTGTTGATGCTGTAGCAATCACTACTACCTTTGGGCAGAAGGATCAAGAACATACTCATTCCCCTGATACTCCGTCTCTTCCAAGCATGAGAAAAGTTTCATCCTGTGACTCACTGGATTCTGTTTCGTCTTCGTTCCAATTGATGTCTAAGACAGTTGACAGGTCTCTCGACGAAAAATATCCTGCATATAAAGACCTCCATAAATTGGCATTAGCAAGGGAGAAACAACTTAAGGAAAAGGCTGAGAAAGCAAGAGGGAAGAAGTTTGGTGACAATTCAAACCTCAATATTACCAAGGCTGAACAAGAGAGATCGATATCTTTGCAACCAAAACTTACTCGAGTAAATGAGAAGGTATATGTTTCTGTTGGCTTAAATGATCAATCTGAAGATGGGAACAATTTTGATAGTCAAACCATTAGCAAGATGAAGCTTCTCCACGTTGAGGAAAGGCCTCCAAGGGTGGCTCGGCCACCTCCTAAACCATCTGATGGTGCTCCGGTTTCAAATTCTTCCAACGGCATAACACCATATGCTCTGTCTGCGCCTTCTCCCCCTCCACCACCACCACCACCACCACCAGGTGGACTAAAAGGAACAGTTAGTGATGAAAAAGTTAAAAGGGCTCCCGAACTTGTTGAATTTTATCAATCGTTGATGAAAAGGGAGGTAAAGAAGGAGGCCTCATCACTAATTTCTTCAACAACTAATGCAACTGATGCCAAGAGCAACATGATTGGGGAAATTGAGAATAGATCATCATTTCTTTTAGCTGTATGTTAAGATTTTCCTTCTGTTATATATATTTTTTTAGAATCTTGGCATTTCGGTCATTGCAAATTATAGATTTTTTTTTAATGGATCTAGGTGAAAGCTGATGTAGAAACACAAGGTGATTTTGTCGTGTCCTTGGCAACTGAAGTTCGAGCAGCCACGTTCTCTAAGGTTGAAGATGTAGTTGCTTTTGTGAACTGGCTAGATGAGGAACTCTCCTTCCTGGTAAGCCTTTAAGTGTAATTGCTTTTCCATCATAGATAAACATGCTTCAAAGCTAATCCATTCAAATTGTAAATACCTTTTCATTTGCACCAATTTGGAATTTCAAGATGGAATTACACACCATCATGCTAATAAGGCCCACTTTTGACCTCATTTTCTCATCCATTGTTTTGCATAAATACATGGAAACTTATCTCCTCCTTTGCAACATTATATCCATTGCTTTTTGCATTGTACTCATTTTCTTTTTATTTCTTCTTATATAAGGTTGATGAACGAGCAGTTCTCAAGCACTTCGATTGGCCTGAAGGGAAAGCAGATGCACTAAGGGAGGCGTCTTTTGAATATCAGGATCTCATGAAATTGGAGAAGCAGGTCTCCAACTTCATTGATGATCCTAAACTCCCATGTGACGTTGCTTTACAGAAAATGTACTCATTGCTTGAAAAGTAAGCATCTTTTTATATATTACAGTTTTTTTGTACCATAAATACTAGCTTAGGAAGCTGAGACTTGGCGGACATTATCGTACGGTGTCAATCTAGAAAGTTTCTTACTTGTAAAGGAATATGGCTTTTTTCGGTATACCTGCTTTAATGATGTAGATTCAAACTAGTTCTTTCATGTTGTTCTGTTTTCATTTCTAGGGTAGAACAAAGTGTATATGCACTCATACGAACACGAGATTTGGCCATTTCACGGTACAAGGAGTTTGGAATACCAGTAAATTGGCTATTAGATTCCGGAGTTGTTGGCAAGGTATGCTTCTAATCTTAAACTGTTTTAGTTTTACACAAAGGACTAGTTCATTGAATTGGCCATTATTTGATGTTCCTTAGAAATTAAAATTTTATTATACATCCAATAGTAGCCATCATTTTGCTAATATTAAGCTATTTGTATATTGCAATTCGCATGAAGTGTAATACGGCTGCGATACAAGCCGATTACAATAACACCATTGACTTGTATTGATGCTTGCTTGTGTTTGACTGTATCAAATGGGTTGCTGCTGCTGCTCATAACTCTCCCATTGCAGATAAAGCTTTCTTCTGTTCAACTGGCAAACAAGTATATGAAGCGTATTGCATCTGAACTTGATATACTATCTGGACCCGAAGAGGAGCCAACAAGAGAGTTTTTAATTCTGCAAGGCGTACGCTTTGCTTTTCGTGTACATCAGGTAATTTTAGTCCTCTTGTTTCACTTGTTCATGCTGATGATTCATATTATCACTTTAAGAGAAGTCATAAAACATAAAATGATTTTGTATATATATATACTGAACCAGCTAAACTATAACTGAATCTCATGCTATAAAATTTTGATAGGGTAAAATAGTTCATGCAGTTAATAAATGAATTTCTCTTAATAATAAAAGAACTGAGGTATCAATTTACTGCTGTGTCTAAAGGTTATTTGCCGAAGATTATTCATCAGAAAGTTGATAAATATTTCGCACCAATAACATTATTACCAAAAAAACTTTAAATTACTGAAAATAACACACTAACAAAAGTGTACGTTAAAATTAATAAATTAAAGCTTAAAATACTTCAAAAAATAATCATTCCTTCATGTCCATAAGATTTTAAGCACAAATATTTGAACTAAATTTGAGGGCTCCATCCATCAAGAAGAAACCCTTCCAAAAATTGACAGATGCCTCATTATATGATGAACACACGGTATTCTTTAGTAAAAGGCGAAAGAATAGTTCGCTATGTGTTCACCACAAGGCTGTGTGTTTAAATTAAAATGGCTCTTGGGCTTTTATATTACATCTCATGTCAGTGTCAGCTATTATTAACAAATGTGGGACTATTTCATTCTTAATATGATAACATAACAGGATTATCTATAGATGTAATTTGATTATTAATAACATCAATAACGTCATACTAAACTGTGTGAGATATGTACCATTCAGTCTGCATTATTGTTTCTCCCGCAACTACATTTTTAATACTACATCTAAAGAATTTTTCTTTAAAACTTAGCTTAAAAACTATAATGTGGATAGTTGAAACAAATTCAATAATAGTGTGGAACTGTTTTCAGTTTGCCGGAGGCTTTGATACAGAGAGCATGAAGGCTTTTGAAGAACTAAGAAACAGCATTCATGTTAATAATATACTAGAAACAACGAAATTGTCGCAGCTGTAAGGTGACCATTAAAAATTTAAAAGAGTTCGTTAATATATAGTTTTTTTTTTACACTTGTAAGTTATTTATCTGATCAATGTTACCTTCTTAAATGTATAGTTCAATTTTTATAAAACGTATATACATTGACAAAAGCTCAATGATAGTGTGTGACCACCATTCACACAATACTGACACGATTTTTCTTTTTACTGGATATGTTGCGCACAACTGTTGAAACTAATCCATAAAGTGTGATAGGTAGCAAACTCTTTCTGAGAGTTTTAATTAAGCTAATTTGCATTCTTCCATAAAGAAGTGTGATAGGTAGCAAACTCTTTCTAAGAGTTTTAATTAAGCTATTTTGCATTCTAAGACCAGATTTGAACCTGAAACCCTTGTTAAGAGACTTGTTTCATCTATTTTTATTTATTTCTTTCTTTTTTTAACTCGTTTCTAGGATTAGGATCCAAACTCATATTCTTTCGAACAAATTTGTACTTAACAAAAATTCGTTAACTACTTTAACTCAAATATTGGACTTCTCGTATGAGTGACCTTGGTACCAACATGTTTAATTGAAAGTTATGTTTTATCGTGAATTGAATTTAAGCTCTAGTTTTTAGTATTTTCATCATATAAATATTTAAAATTAGTAATTTCTCCAAATCTGGCCCCGAATTCGTTTTGTAGAATTCTTTCATTCCAATGCAAAAGTTATTCAAAATTTAAATTATGTGGCACCAAATTATTGGACGTTGAGTACAGAAAGGATATGTTGTACTTCTAGTGTTATATGAAATATATCCCCTCGTCAATTTTTTTTTGGGTATGTCATTTTTTTTTTCCAAAACTTTGATATTTTAAGTTTTTGGTATATAGATTAAGAAATAATAATTTTAAACTAAATCACGCTAAATTAAATTTTAAATAACTATTCATTTCTCGAATTTCCATCATCTTTACCTTTCTAAGCTTAAGTATAAGCACACAAAAATTATACTAAGTTTTTTTTTTTGAATTATAAACAAATTTTACCTAACTTATTTATAGTCTTTATTCTAAAAATGCCTTTCATTTTAATTCAAACATGAGAAATGTACCCATTCGATAATCACTACCCACGGTAGTTTAGGAAATGAGTTTATTTTTTTATATGAATTCAAGAAAATTAAATAAACTAAACTAATTTTATTAATCTTTGTGTATGTAGTTTATTTTACTTCAGGTTAAATAAATTTTTAATTTTTATCAAATTTTGTAATTTTGTTTTTAGTTTATAAAAAAAAAAATCACATTTTTAAGTCTCTACGAAATA
>JBBPBP010000001.1:9400630-9410643 GCA_037974735.1 Cicer chorassanicum | reverse complement strand
TTATTTTAAGTTACAATGAAAAAAATCTAAACCGTAAAAGGAGGTTTTAATTAAAATTATAAAACTTAAATCTAAATTTATTTTAATAAATGTTTTATATTAATATAATTAATTTAATAATAATAATTAAATAAAACAGAAGATTTTAGTGATTTTTTTGAAATAAGAAATGAAAATTAATTTAATAATAATAAATAAATAAAATAGAAGATTAATAAATTTTAAATTATTGAAGTGAAAATATTTTAAACATTACTTGGCATAAGTTTATTATTAATAAAGATCAATTTGTATGTTATTTTATATTTAAAAAGATTTTTTAATATTGCAGGGATGAAATTCAAAAAAATATTTTTCAGGGACTAAATCTGAAAAGTGTTATATTTACAGGAACCAAAAACTGTTTCCCTTTGTGAGTTAACATTTTTGTAACGTCTACTTAACGGTAAGGACCAAAAATAAATCTATTTTGATATTACAGGGATGTAAACTGTAAGATCCTCATTTTTTTTATTATAAGTAATGTGCAAAATATATTTTTGCTTTATTTTTATAATTTCTAATGCGGTTGCTATTATTATTATTATTATTATCATTATTATTATTGTTATTATTATATTTGTATTCAATTACTATTTTTGAAAACTATATTTGTGTATGACATGATGTATTTAATTTGACTGAATATTTTGTTATTTGAAAAAAAAATAAATGTTTATAATAATAACAATAATAATAGAAAAGAAAGAAGAATGAATCGGGAAACGTTAAAGAGAAAATTACATTCAACTGATGAGTGAATATTTAGGGTCTTAATGGGCTTAGATTGAAAACATCACGTTCCCCACCTCTACTGATAGAAAAGGAAAAAATAAACCGACGCCTCCCATTCACAAATCCTCTGCGATAAAAAGGAAGAAATTCAAGAATTAAAGAAGTTAGTGATTCATCCCCTCAAGTAAGAATTCTTTAATTATGACCATATTAACTTTATATAACCATTTATTTTTTAGGTAGTAGAACAAAACCCCTTATTGATATTATGGAAAATAAGATAAAATAGAATGAGATTGATCAATGAATATGTCTCCCTAAGTGTATCTTTATTTCTGATAGATAAGAACCTTTCATTCATTGATTTTTATTTTCTTAATCAACTATGAGAAATATAGGTGCCATAATTGTTATGATATTTAGATAAAGTAATGAATAGGTTAGACGGTAGGATCAATTGTTATAAATAAATTAAGATAGTCGTTGATGCGTTGTTGCAGAGGAAAGGAAAATTCTTAATATTGTTGGAGATATATTATTAAGAACTCTATTATCTCATTATTATTGTAATAACGATCACACTAGTAATAGGTTTTTGTACGTCAATCTATAAAAATAAAACTAAAAAGTTTTGACACTAAGTGAGAAGTAAATTAATTTATGAAGGTGTAACGTATTTGGAGCAAAGATCGTTGCGTATGAACCTTATAACGACATTTATAACGGTAAGGGCATCACTCCATTCGCTTTCCTACTTGAATTATATGTGATATAAATGTAATGTGATGTTGTGTATTGATTATGTTTGTGTGTTATCTTCAAAATGAATGTTATATGATACGTTGTTATAATGGTTGTGCTTGACATGTTGTGGTTATTCAAGGTGATTACTTTGTGTCTAAACTAGATTGGTTTAGGATAAGGTTGAATGATTTTGGACGCTCTAGTTGAATGGTCTATATTGTTACTAACAACAGTGTCTACATTTATGCATTCATAGTTGTGTGGTGCGTCCATAATTGGTTGGAGCCCATAGTTGTGTGGTGCGTCCATAATTGGCTGGAGCCCACAGATCCTTGCGGGGATTTTGAGTTAGTGGTGTTGCTTGGAAGGACCCACGAAGCCCTTGCGGGGGAGGTGATATTCCGGAATCATGCATTGACATATAGTCTAACAAATAAGATCTGTGCATTTTGGTTGGATTGTATCTTTGGTGCGTTGTGATTTTTAATTATTAAATGAAGTATATGGTTTGTTTATATTTTTGCTATAACAATTATATATGCATGTTTATTTACTCTGTGTTTGTTATTTGGAGATGACCCTTACATTTGACAGGAAGTTGTGTATAGTGTTACTTGAGCGAATAATGTCGCAGCCAACATAGTAGGAGAAATACAAGGGAGTACAATAGCATTCAGTTGGAGGCTTCGAGATACTTTTGTGCGGGTGTTAGACTTGTTGGGTGAGTTTTCCACCAGTCCAAAGTTTATGACCAACTAGGATTTAGTTTTGGGTAGTAAAACGCCAAGAGATTTGACTTTAGAAGTTTCTTTTGTTTAACGTATTAAATTTACTTTTAGTAATTGCGAATACTCTGACTCATTAATTTTGAAAATACAATTGAAAAAGTTATTAATTGGTTTTAAATTAAATGAGCATTTAAGATAATCTTATATAAAAAAAAAATGTATCTTTACGTTTAGAATTTCGTTAGTTAATGTCTCGAAAAAGCGGGATGTTACATAAACCAAAAAAAAAATATTACGAGGACCAAAATCAAAAAATGTCATATTTACAGGGACCAAAAACATATTTAAACCTTAAATCAAAATATTTTTGAAAGAAATACGTGACATAACACCTCTAATTAAGAATTAGTTATCAAAAGTTTAAGTGTAAATGAGACATGAAATATAAAATATAAGAAATAATAGTTCATTCAACCAGTCAAAAAAGAATAAAGAAATAATAGTACTCAAGATAAAAAGTAAAATAAAAATAAAAATAATGATCATATAAAAATCAATGCTTCCAAATATATCTCAAATCAATGCTTGCAAAATATATATTCTATTTTTTATAGGAAGAAAGTATTCTATAATGATTGAATGTTTAAAACAAAACAAAATATATACCAACAATCCCTCATCTTTTTTTAATAATATTTTAAGAGTAAAAATCACTCATATTTTATTTTAATCTTTTTAATTGTGTATATAAAAAATCGCTCATCTTGTTTTATATTATTTCATGTGACAACATTTGAAAGATATATATAATGCCCTCGTAGTTCAAATTTTTTTTGTCCCTCATGTGAGCAACAATTTGTTTTGTCTCTGAATGAAACTAATCATCTGGTTTTGATATGTTGTTACTAAAGCTTTGCATCTTTGTAAAATGGAACCAAACTTAGTTAGATCATTTAGGTTTCATTGATCTCATCTACCACTATCTAAAATTCAGTTCAATGGCAACTCGTTTTCTTTTATCGTCAAAAAAATCAATATTCTTTATTCAAATTGGTAAAAATTACATCGATCAATAACAATATAATTTAAAATCGCTAAAATAAAAATAATAAATTTATAAACAAACTCGTATTATCCATGTTAATAGCATAAAACGACATAATGCATACAATTGTGACAAAACCTACAAATATGATTAAGTTAAAGTGTCCGGATTACATATGTCTTCGGAAATGTAACGTTGAAAACACAAAAATCATTGATCGAATCTGCATCTGCCATTTGATCGAAGTTAACCTATCAATTTGAACCAAAAGAATATTGCAACAAGATGGGAGATCAAACGCCGCATCAAGATGGAAAATCAAATGCTGCACAAAGATGGGAAAAACTAAATATATGTGCGAAAAATACTCATTTACTTAAAAGAAGGGGAAAACGAGTTTGAGAGGTAATTTTAGGTCAAAAAATGGTCTTAAATCACCCATCTCTGATAGATAAAAAACTAAGAAGAAGCAAAGGGTTGAGCGGCAGCTTTGCAATTGTAAATCACCCATCTCCAACAAGCTCTCCAATCTGCATTGTTTTATTATCTCTTGATCCATTCTATATATATGAGGGATAACTAATTAGGGGTAAGTCGAAATAAAAAAATAAAACAAGATAAAATAGAAGACAAATATCTTAGGTTTTTTTTAAAAAATTTTGTTTATCACCTCTCCCGTTCAGATGTACTCCAAAAAATCTAAATAGTTATTATTATAATTACATTTATTAATAATATATAATTATTCAATGCGAATAAAAAAAAATTTACAGTATAATGATACATATTAAAGATAAAATACATTAAAAAAAAGAAGTGAATTCTCATTTATTCATGAGAATAAGTTGAGTATTGACCCGTAATTGACCGATGAGGATGGTCGAATTTGATATGCAAAGAGTTATTTGTTTATGTGGAGGAGTAATACATGTAAATACTATGACGCTCAAGTAATTGGCCGTGTAAGCTTTGTTTGCAAGTTTTGAGGGTAAGTGAGGAGAGACCTTTGAAGAAAAAAAGGAAGGAATTTGTTTTTATTCATAAACAAAATTCCCCTAACTTTGGAGAACTAAAAAAAATGTGTTGGAGGAGGATTTTGGAAAGTTTTAAAGAGTTTAGATAAATTCTTCAAATCAATTTCATGTTATTATAATACATTATAAATTAAAAGTATATTAATCATAAACATTCTCTACAAACTAATTTTCTTATATAATGTAAAAAAATTATCTCCATTTCTTTTTCTTTTCCTCCCTTTAATGCCCTCTCCTCCCCTTCAAATCTCTAAACAAAACTTTAAGGATGGTGATGAGAGAAAATATGATATAAAAGTTGTATACATTTTCTAATATTAGAATTGCGATACTTATACGTGAAAAATAAGTTAGTTGAAGACCTAAATAATTTATCTCGGCAAATATCTCATCGTTATCTACTCGTAATCTTAGAGTTACCACCTACTAGCGTTTTAGAGTTATTTTTGAGTGTAACTATGAACCAAACTATCTCTATGTACCTGATTTATGACATATTAGACCTTGAGTTAGTCTGGAACAATTATCAATACACATACATTCAAATGAAGTCATACTTTAAATTAATTAACAAATAATAAACATAAAAAGGGACTCGATTAAAATAATTAGTTGTTGTATAAACTAAACTTTGGGGTAGGAAGTTGTAAAAAAAATGATTTCGTAACAGAGAATCTCGCACGATTTGGGGGATTGTGGTTTTTCATCAGGTGGCCTTTCATTTGCTTTCATAGATACCTCTGTCGCTTTCTCTCTCTGTGCGGTTATTATGTATGAATTGCAATCAAGCACTTTGTTGATTCCATCATAACAAAAGCTATTGACAATGGCAGTGGATCCACTTTAAGTGTTAATGTCTAAACTTGAAAATGCAATATTGACAAAGACATGACTAATTATACTACTAGAATGAACCCATTATAATTGTGTATTCTAATATTGGGGGTAGTCGGCAAATCCTTTTTTATTTGTAAAAATTAAAGACTTTGAAGAAAAGACACCCCTAGTTTTCTTTTACTTAACGCTTTTAGAATAGTTGCCGGTAGTTGGCCCATTTCTAGATTTTCTTTTAAAACCAAAAGTTATTCCTATAAGCAACGGTTAATTTTAGCAATCTAACTTTGCTAATTATATATTTCTTTTTATGATGGATACATTATTATTTTTCTATTACATGAGAGAAATAGCGTTGGTCTTTACCGAATAAATGTGGATTTTTTTTTAATTAGATTGAACTTTGTCTAACTTTTTGCGTATATTATTTTTTATTAAACAATTCAAAATTGTCAACATTATAAAAAGTTTATTTGGTTCATGCTTAACTTTTATTATTTACACGCAAACAGTTTCAAAATTCTCCAAATGAAAAACATGCCACGACTAGATGAATATATGTGTAGAAGGGATAAATATTTATGTGTTACAACCTAAAAAAATAATACACGCATAAAAAGTATGTATTATTTTAAAAAAGAAAAATATTGGAGATGCAGGGGATCGAACCCTGTACCTCTCGCATGCAAAGCGAGCGCTCTACCATTTGAGCTACATCCCCATATTGATATGAAACTTCAACCTAAATAGTCTATTATGCATCGTATGTAAAAGTGGTACTCCATGACATTTGCCTCCTATTATTGTACCAGTATGTGTAAAAGATTAGTTTGTGCCCGAAAAGTTAGTTAGTATTTGTTAGCTATAAGGCTCCCAAGAAGTAGGGTCTAGGTACCCTCATCTTCTCCTTCATGCATATACCATAGGATTTACGTTGCTTGAGAAGTAAGGTACATACATCCTCATCAACTTAATAGTTCTGTAGAGTGTAAGTGAACAAGCATTACGATCTAGGCTCTTTACAATAACAATTTGGAGATGCAGAAGATCAAACTTTGTATCTCGCATATAAAACGAGCACTCTACAATTTGAACTACATTTCCATGTCGATATGATATTTGAATTTAATTTATTTAATAACTTTGAAAATATAAGTATATTGTAGGTTGTATATAAAATTGGTACATAATTGGCATTTGCCCCTCTCTCTCTATATATATATATATGAAAGTAAAAAATTAGTTTGTGTCCCAAAAGTTAGTTAATATTTGTTAGAATGTTTTTTTTATGTTATTAGTAAATAAAAAGTCACATTAGTATAAATAGGTTTTTGATAAGTATAGTTTTACTTGAATATTTAGATATTGAAGGTACTTATTGAACTTGATTTGATAAAAATTTGTGTGCTTGACTCCAAAAATATTTATATTTGTAAGCGGTTTGATTAGCGGTAAACATTTTGTGAAAATTTGAAGATATCATATTAAATATTTGTTTGTGACATTAGGTGAAGAAATGAGAGAAAAAAAAGCTTTTGAAGCCAAAGCAGAAAAAATTGTGCTTAATCAAATTAATTTAGCGAAACAAATTTATCTTAGAAGTTGACAATTTTGAATAATCAATTTCGTTTAACGAGATCATTTTACTATACAATTTTGTCACATAATTAAAGAATTTTGTAAGATTAAATTCACTTAGCAACAATAGTAGATTCAAACACTTCAAATAATAAAAGTAAAAAAAGCGTTTATAATATATTCATAGAATAAAGTAGTACTTTAAACTTTTACAATATGTAAGATGATGTTATTTTTCTAAAATATGATATATTCCGTATCACTGTATATTTAGTGTTAATGAGACATAAACGTTAGAATAATAAATGATCAATATTCTCTCCACAATTTATTTTGGTTTATCTCTTGTAACTTTTTATATTTAAACCATTTTTTATAGAGACAAATTAAAAATTACTAAGCATTTTTAAGTATTTTTTCTTTTGCGGGAGCAACAACACCATTTCAATATAATGCATCTTAGCAAGACCAATTTCTCTACGTGAGGTAAGGCGGTTTAAATGAAGTCAGTTTTTTATTCTTCAATTCTTTGAGAATTCATCACATCGGTCCTATTCTCTGCAATGTCCTCAACAAAGTGAATCATGATGTTGTTGTCCAAGTTGTGTGGACAATCTTGCCCTTGCTGCAGCTATTGTTGAAGGAGCCACACACTCTGTGATTTGTTGGAATTTAAATAGGTTATAACTAATTTCACCTTGACTATATACAAATGAGTTTATTGTTGGAAATACAAGAGAAATAATTTGTCACAATCTCTTGGTCCTTAATAATTAAAATATTATTATTTTTTAGCTCCTTCAATCTTTCCAACACGATTCAATATTTTGAGAATATGAGAAACTTTCATGAAGCTGTCAAGGATGTGCAATTATTTTTGAAGTTTCTCATTTTGAAGATGGTTCATTTTTTCCGTTCTATTTTTACTCTTTCCAAATTCTAATTCATTGACATCCACATATCATAATTTTTTATATCAATCCAATTACAATATTTATTTTAAAGTACATAGAAGAACGTTCATGATTATTTTTTTAAGTTTTAGTTCAACTGACAAATGTTAATATTATTATGTTGAATATCATATTCTACTTTTAAAAGACTTCATATTTTTGTGTGTAAATTTTTGATGATATTTAATATATCATATAAAAGAAATATACAAATATATAAATTACTATATATGACCACATAAAGCCTTTTTACTATTGAGTATAAGTTTTATTTTTGTAAGTCTAAGACGATTGTCTTGATAACCTTACTTTTAGATTGACGGTAATTTTCTTTTTTGTTTTTGATTTTTCAATTTATAACTAATAATTTTATTTATTTATTTATAAATAATAACCATTTTTATTTATTTATAAATAATAACCAACAGAATTATTTTTTTCAGAAACCAACAAAGATCACGTGACAAAATGTATTTATTAATCTTCAAAGCTAGTATTCGAAACTCATCATATGTGTTTCATTAAAAAAAAAACTCATCATATATATTTAATTATTATTATGCTCCAACTAAAATCTTCACAATGTATGCCGTGCCGTCTCAGTTAATTATGTTTCTTTGAGATCGCTCACCTACACAATAGAATAATAATAATTTCTTGTTCACTTTCATGAATCTTTACATTGACGAAATAAACAAATCATGATAATCACCAAAAATTGAATGCCCCGAAAACATGAAAATGTATACAGTAATACTACTCACTTTCTGCACAATTTCTCAAGGTGACTTGCAATAGTATATATTATAAACAAAAGTGAAAATGTATTTGTTTATTTGTTTATATGTTTTTTTTAGTTTCAATAATATCAATAAGACAATTAGAAATAATTAAAAAAAACACGAAGTTACTGACAAAACCAAAAATAATATTAATTTAGTATAACTAGCAACATTAATCATGGTTATCATTATTCAACTACTAACCATTAATTTTTTTTTGCCTTGCAAAACAACTTAGAATTCAATTCAATGGTGTAACGGATTTGGACCGGTTGGAACACGTCGCTTCTCGACGCCATAACGAGGATCAATCTCTGTGTTAGAAGTAGCATTATGCACCGTGACACTCAATGGATGTTGATTATGCTTAAAGAAAGGAGAGAAATCAAATTTTCTTGCTAGCACTTTTCTGTTGTGATGAGAGGGTAATATTGAATGACTAGCATGTATGATCTGTTTCTTGTTGATCTTCGAGTACTTGAGATTGTAATATTGATGAAAGAGCAAAAATATAAGAGATAGCCATAGAAGAAAGTGAATTAATTGAGAAATTTTTATGGCCATGATGGAGGAAGAGAGGGAGGTGGCAAAGGGTGAGAAGGGGAAGCATGGAGCATGAATTAAGATATGAAGGAAACTTTTAAGATAGAAAGGGTTTTTTAGTTGATGGAGTTTTGACAACTTTGATTTAGTAGATCAAAATGTGAGAAGAGAAATGTATGTGAATTGCTCTTTTCATATGAAAAATTTGAGAGTTTAGAGTAACATTTTGATGTTATAATCTCAATGAGAGGAGAGTGAGAAATATGAGAGGTAGAGGTAGTACTTTTCCCAATGAATGTTTCCTTAGGAATAAAGAAAAAACTTTTATGCTCATAATGTCAAATGTCAAATCCGGAATTATGTTATATTATTACTATTATTCTTGGTGTATACTAGATGGATTGGGAAAAAATGAACAATATCACTTTCTCTATTTCTCTCTATTAATTAAGTGTGAAAAAATGGGGGAAAACTAAAATAAAAGAGATATGATTGGGTGTAAGGAAAGATCCATGCTGGTTTTGAGTGTATTGCAACTCAATAAAAGGGTGGGGAATGTGCAATCTATATTTTCTATTGGCAAAGCAATCTAAGAACTGTTTGACAAAGGTAAGCTGGTAAGGGAAGGTGGGAATTTAACTATTGCATAAAAGTGAAAGAAATTAGGTAATTTTTTTTTTTAAATGTGTATTAATTTTTATTATGATGAAAAATTGATAAAGTGAATTATTGTTATGAAGATAACATAAAATGTTATTTCTGTTAATTTTGAATATAAGATAAAGTTGCATCAATAAAAATTGATGTATTTAGTAAAAATAACTATTTTTGTTAATTTACTTTCTCTTATATTTGAGACTAAAAGGAATACTAGTTAACGATTTATAAAAATAATAAAAATAGTTTTTAATTTTTTTTTATTATTTATAGAAATGTTGACAACAATTCACATCTTAATCACCTATTTATGAATGAGTAAAATTAAAAGTCTTTTAATT
>JBBPBP010000001.1:9382457-9400555 GCA_037974735.1 Cicer chorassanicum | reverse complement strand
TCTAATTTAACAAGACTATTTTGTTGAAGATTAAAAATAGAAATATAAATAATAAATAAAGGAAAACATACAAAATAGAAAAATTGATATGCAACTATTTCCCCACTTTGTTATTGTTAATTGGTATATTATAATACAAAGATACTTTTCAAATTTCAACAATTCCATATATTTTCACATATATTGAAAGTGACAAAAAAACACTATTTTTGTTATTTTCACAAATGAATTATATCTAACTAACGTTTCATCTTATCTTAATCACAATAATTTACTTAAAATGGCTTCCATCTTATTAATAAGTTAAAATGAATAGAAGATATTTTCAGCCATAAGTTTCCAAAAAGATGTATTTTAAAAGAAAATAAAAAACAACAAGAGGGGTGTATAACAAATATGTGGGCGTGAATAACAACTCCCATTTATTAGTCCAAACTCCAAAGTGGTGGCTGGCTAGTGTTGATCTTGGGCCCATAACAAGAGTCCAAAGAATCATTCTTTGCGGGCCTTATAGACCGACACTATTAGACCACATAATAATCAAAGTATTCCGACCAAAAAGGAAGAACCAGCGAAACCCCTTAACCACGATTTTCTCTTCATTCCATCTTATAAAGCTTTCCAAATCGGAGCGATCTTCTTCGATCAACCTTCTGATTCACGCGTACTGTGAAAATAGAGAATAATCAAATTTTGAAGAACGACAGATCAAAATGGTGCGAATTTTCTCTCTCTTTTTTTTGTTGCATGAAATTTATCAGATTGGGGTTTTTGTTTATATCGTTACTTGCACACGTCTTTTCCGTGAATATTCTGTGTTACAGAGCAATTAAAATCGTAATTTATGAATATGTCCTGTGGTGTTTGATTTTTTGAAGTTAAACTATTATCAATTTGTTACGGTTCCTTTAAAATACATTATTTTATCAAATATCAATTTAATCTTCTCAAGGTTTAGGGATCAAATTGATGGATGATATATTCTTCAAGCTATTCATGTTTATTGTTTAATTTTTTATTTTATCATGATTATTTCGACTTGTTTGATGATGTTATGTTGATTCTTGAGCTTGGAGTAAATCGTGGGATGTGTCATTCTATAAGTTGATTGGAGTTAATCGGCTTGCGGTTGAATAATTGAAAACTGGATTAATAGGCGTGGTTCTCTGTTAGTCTGTTATAGTATTGTACTATAGGAGTTTTGGACGGAAGAGTGGATGTAAAACTGATACAGGAGTCTGACAAACTTTATAAGTTATACGGTGTGACATTGATAGAGTATTGCATATAAAATTGTATACATGATTTTAACTTGAAAAGAACAAATCCTAAATTAAAGTAGATGTTTGAATAAGTCGGCATTAGTTGTTACTCACCTAATTGGTGTGGTATCCAATTCCAAACAACACTGTTACAAAAGTTTCAATAAAAAACGGAAGTAAAAAGTTGAAGGTTGTGGGATGGGAGTATCCTTCAGTGCTTGTGGAGTGTCTGACCTTGGCATGCAATCCATTTTGAAGTGCTAGTGGTTCATTGGTTGAAATTCTTTTAAAATACATATTAATTACACACACACACACATTCACGTCTGCCGAAACATGTCAATTCTAATAGATTTAAATGTCTGGGTGATGGTGGGGGGAAGGGGATAGTACATTGACTACATTCTAATGAAAATTATGGATTTTGTTACAGCCTCGTCAACTACATTGATAATGAATTGATGTTCAATAAAAATGCTATGTAGGATATTTATCTGCAATGGATTTTTTTTTCCTTTTTCAAAAGGGTGTCAGAATTAGAATTCTGTACATGCTTGGTAGTACATCTAATATGAGTACTTGTGGATATCTAGGCTAAAGTTTTCAATTTCTATCGTCAGCCCTTACTCTCTGACTCTACGTGGCCAGTGCCACCACAATAAAAATATTTGTAACTCGTATTTATGCGGTGTTTGTTACTTTAATTTTCAACACACTGAACTTGCATTGCTTGTATTCTTTCAGTCCTCCCTTGCAGCTGCTAGAGCAGACAACTTTTACTATCCCCCAGAATGGGATCCAAGTCAGGTATATTTGCTTTCAAAATGTCTGTTCTGTTAAATTATTTACTATTTAATACTGAGAGGTCGTGCACTATGTTTATTCCTTCCAGGGTTCTCTGAACAAGTTTCATGGTCAACATGCCTTGAGAGAGAGAGCAAGGAAGATAGATCAGGGTATCTTGATCATAAGGTAAATGATTCATTATAACAGAAGCTACTGAGCTATGGCGTGGCCATTTATCTATTTGTTGTCATAGTTATTCTTGAAAGTTGGGTCTCCAACAGTAGGTCCTTTATTCTCTGTAATATGGTAAATGAAACAATGTTGATGATGACCATTTTATGCCATCTATTGCCCATTTTGTACCTGGAATAGTCAGAAATGAGTTAAGCTGCATGATATCTACAACATATTTGATGCGTTTCATGATTTATGAATTCTGACCAATTTATTGATCCATTATGATTGAAAGGGATAATCTATTTGATATACTCTTACGGGGTGTGTTCTTACTTACAAGTGTGTTATTTGGTTTGTGTATTTGAGTGCATGCTCTAATTTAGCTTGTGTGTGTACTCTTGAAAGGTAGCTGTTAGCCTTCAGTTGGCCTCCCTTCCCAATCCGGGATAGAGATTGGATAAGGATGCAGTATTTTTATTTTAACTACTAATTCCAAATTATCTGATGAACCTGCTATCAGGTTTGAGATGCCTTTTAATATATGGTGTGGAGGATGCAATTCTATGATTGCAAAGGGGGTTCGGTTCAATGCAGAGAAAAAGCAAGTTGGGAATTACTACTCCACAAAGGTATGTGAAACTAGAGTGCAAAGCATCTAATGTTTATGTTGGCTACAGTGTCAGTGACAAATATTTTTTATTTTGTTATTTATTTTTTGAAAACAAAGGCAGATATAGAAGCACCTGCTCATGCGTACAAATTCCTTATATGTAATTTATCATTCAGGAATTTATTTTGATTCAATGACAGTGTAAACCTTGCTTCGCCTTATGATCCACCTTTTTTATGACTTTCTGAAAAATCTTGCTGCAAATTGAAAATTTCAAACTATGCTAATGATGTGATAACTTCTTTACTGCTAGTGTAAACACTAATCAGTTATAATTTGATAGTGATGTATATACTATACTTGCATCTTATTATTTTCAAGTGTTAATGCAATGCATTATCTTGGGACCAATCTATATAGTGCTGTTAAATGTCTCTATTGTTTACTATTAGTTAACGTATTATCTCTGTACCTTCAGATATGGAGCTTTTCCATGAAGGCTGCATGCTGTAAACAAGAGATCGTCATCCAGACTGATCCAAAGAACTGTTTGTATGAAATCATCAGTGGGGCTCAGAAAAAAACTGAGGATTTTGATGTTGAGGATGCAGAAACTTTTGAATTACCTGCTGATGAAGGTGTGCATTATGGAAGAAATCTTTGCTGTTCTTATTTTAGTTTATTAGTTGGGTGTACATTTGCTCCAGTTTGAAGCAGGGAGAGTTTCCCATTGAACCCTTGGGTCCAATGGCTGTTTTTACGGATTCTGTCCTTTTGACAAGTTTAGTGCTTTACCTATTTCAGCATCGCAACTGTCTGTTAAGTGTAGCCACTGATTCACTATTGTGGATGTTAGCTAACGTTATTTATTTTAAAATTTGTGTTGCAGAGAGGGGGAAACTTGCTGATCCATTTTACCGCCTTGAACACCAGGAAGAAGATTTGAAAAAAAAGAAAGAAGCTGAACCAGTGCTTGTGCGTCTCCAGAGAATGTCTGATGCCAGACATTCAGATGACTATGCCCTAAATAAGAGTCTTCGTGCCAAACTTAGAGTATGTTACTTAGCTCATGAAAATTATCTTTTATTTATCCATTCAACTTTCCATTTTCCCTCTAATATTTTTTTCTCCCTTTTTCCATTTTCTCAGAATCAAAAGAAAAGAGTTGCTGAAGAAGAAGCTGCTTCCAGGAAAAGGGGCCTTGGGATTCGATTGCTTCCAGCTTCAGAACAAGATGCTGCTGCTGCAGCAAAAGTGAAGTTTTCTAGTAAGTTTGACAAAAATAGGAAGGACAAGCGGGCATTGATCAATGCTGCTTCCATATTCCCAGGATTGCCAGTCTCATCCATGTCTGGCAAGAGAAGGCTAGAGCTAGAGTCTAAAAGAAGAAAAATTTCTGCATGCCAAGCATCTAGCCTTTTGGCTGGGGGATATAAACCGTCATCATGGTCACAAAGTGCTGTTTTGTCAAGCAGGCAAAAGGGATCTTCAATCAATGCAAGACACTAGAAAGCTGAAAAATGTCAACAGAGTTGGTCAGGCATCGATGATTTTGGCTTGTCACACTTGACTTGTACATAAAAATTGCTTAATAAGGTTCTTTGTTAATGCCGTTGCTTGACTTGGAAGCGTAAGATAAATGGAAGTATGTGATAATTTTGTATTCTATAAAGTAAGCCATTTATAATGTGTGATGGAAGTGTTTGATTTCCAGTAATAGCTCCCTTTTTCTTGTGACTAGACTGTCTTGTGCCCTTATCACAATCTTCATAATTAGTATTGATCTGAAGGGAAACCCAGTAATTAGTATCATCAGATTCAGGTGGAGATTGTCGATGCTGGGCTGTGTAAATTTGCATTAGTACTTTGACAAGCTGTCATGACTGCTGAAACTTGTATCATTTATCTGTACACCAAGCACCTAATGTGAATACTTATATTCCAGAACAGAAATATGGACCCGATTATTTAGTTAGCTATTCAGAGCTTACAAAATACTCTTGATCCATGGCAGCAAGGTCTGGTACATATTCGATTTCTTGATCCTCAAAAGTGACTAAGATGAAAAGTTACTTTAATTCGAGTTATATCAATTAGTATTAACTACTGTATAATGTATTCGTTTTTTTATTGCCGTTAAATTTTTATCAATATTTTCATATACTGTTTAAATTTATATGATTGTATGCTATACATGTGCAAATGTGGGCCAGATGCAGCCCTTATTTCAGAAAAGGCCTATGCTAAGAGAAAAGGGTGGAAATGAATCCGAACATTTTAAACTTCGATGCATGTTTTGACCACACAAAAAAACCTTTGATGCATATTAGGGAAATCTCCCCCTTAGTACTGTGTGGGTAAACAAACTTGATTGAGATTAAATTAAATATGAAGTTATCTAAAGACTAAAACGAGAAATAGAAGCTTAAACACATGGAAAAAATATCGCTGCCCGAACTAGTCATGTATGGTAACAAGATCAAATATGTGCTTAAACACATACAGATTTATGTCTTTAAGCACTATGCATTTGGCCTCGTAACTATGTAAAACATGCTCTCAAAGTATTCTTATATTAAAATATATTATTAGATTAGATATGCTTTTTATTCTTGTTATGTCCAAAGCAGACTTATGAAAAATAGCAGAGAAATATTAATAATGATTAAAAATATAATAAAAAATAAATTAATAATACTTGATATTACAAAACAAAACAGCATGCAATTTTTTTTGTTGAAACGACTATGATATGAGAGAGGTGATAGTAGTACTTAGTCATTTAGGGTAATACTATATTGCAGCCACAGGCACTTAATTATTTATTCTTTTTGAGAGACTTGGAGAGTTTCACGTTTGAATTTAATCATTGGTCTGAGTCTAACAATTAGCCGAAAGTGAACATGAAAGAGGGAAGCGTAGATGTGAATATGGAAGTTAACAACTTGATTCAAGTCAATGGTGCACATAAAGAGAAATAACTAACAAGGAGAGTACTTTCAAAAATTAGTGGAAATTAGTTTATGTCTTTTTTATACGCAAATTTACTATACAATTCATTCGAAGCTTGTCTGGATCACAGGAATATTCTATGTTAATTGTCCAAATTTATCTACACAAATAGTATGCTAACGGTCAAAATTAACTTACTTTTAGTCTTATCTTGATCATTTATGAAATTATGACGGTATAGTCCGGAAACTTTTCTCTGATATATATTACACGTTATATTGGCTGAATATTAAATATACAGAGAGACATCTTTTAAGATTAGAGTGTGAAAAATATATGGTTAATTAAATATATGATTAATTTAATTATATTAATAAATTATATTACACATAAAAAAATTCAAACCAATTAAATGATTAATTTAATTAATGAAGTGAACTATATATTTAAAATAAAGTAGTTAATTAAATTTAATTTAAAAATCGATTTAACAATTTTAAAACTTTTTTAACTTTAATTGAGATTTTTTTGTTTGAAAATTTTTAAAATTTATTTTTCTCATAAACTTTTAAATAAAATAAAAAATTTGCGAAATTTTTTTTCTCAAAAATAATCAAAATTTCTTTTCTTTTTGAAAATTTTTTTACATCTATTTTTTTTTAAAAAAAATCGATTTTTTTAAAAAAATCAATATTTTTAAAAGGATTGAATTTTTTTTGAATTGTTACTGTTGAAAAATTCACTTAAAAATTAGTTTGAAACTACATTTAACTAAAAATCTGTTTTAAATCAGATCAAAATTACAATTAACTAATTTTTATAAAAATAGTTTTTAAAAACTAAATAAAACCATTAATATAATTCAATTCAGTTTAATTTTTAAACCATAAATATTCTTAGACCCACATACATCTTCGATAAAATTTCGATAGCTGCATGGAGAAATGAAACCCAAACAAAATCAACACACAATAAAATATAATAAATACCATACAAATTATTGATATTACATTAGACTAGAATGATTTTTGATATATACTACTCCTTCTTTCCCACAATATATGTCAATCTAGCCCCAACAAAATACCGTCTCATTTTTATGTCGATATACATTATCAAGAAAGTACTAATGTTATTTTTTTCAATTATACCCATTAATTTTGTTGATTCCAAAGTAAAAAAGAACAGAATCTATAAGACAAACTAGAATCCTCTCCATTTTTTATATTTTTCATCTCATTCACTATTATAATTTTAATATATAAATGTTTAATTAATATTACTATTTATGGAAATGTGTGTTTTTATTTTATTTGTATATTCAAAATCTATATAAATTGATATCTCCATTTCTCATCTTAATCCATCATGGTGAATACATAAAATCAATTATAAAAAATTAAAATAAAAATGTCTACGCTTGTGTGTTGAGAAAATGAGAATTATCCAAACATACTTATAGTCCCCATCGATCTCCTATATTCACAAGACACCATATAATTGGAGTGTTAGGGCGACAAATGAATTGGAAGCCACATTAAATTATGAATTACACATGCCTCTAAACAAGCATGGCTTAAAAGCTCCAGTACTTTGGCATATCATTATCATTTGACTCAATTATTTCTTTCAATATAGAGCTCAATTAAAGAGTTCTCCGTTTTAAATGCTTAACTAAATCTCACACTTACACATAATTCATTTTATATTTTTTTAATGTAGTGTTTAAAAAGCACTTAATCTATCTAATCCAATACTCAAAAAAATTACTAAATATGTTTTATTAATTATTACATTTCAACAATACTTTTATCTATTTTTTATATTCAAGCTTGTATCTATTAATCATAATTATCTAACTTTTGAAATATTAAATTAAATGAAATAAATTATAAAATTTTATAATTATTATATTTTGCAATTTTTATAATAAGCTTCAACGGCTATATATTGAGACAAGCAACACTTATATATAACATTGATGTTGAAAAATGGGTAACGCTTTCCAGCAAAAAAGTTATGGGTAATGCAAGTATAATATGCACGAGACCTTTTATATTTATTTTCATAATATTTAAATAACATATTAATTGAAGAAAGATTTTTTGTCAAAAAAAATTGAAGAAATATATTTATTTCAGAAAAGTTATGCATATGTAACCTAAAAGTAATAAGTGAGAGAGTACTTCTAAAAGCACCAATTCTTATAGATATCCATTTTTCTGACACAACAATTTGGATGTTTGTTTGGAAGAGTGCTTAGAAGGAGAAACAATTCCATTGTAGATGGTCTAATTGTTTTAAAAACAAACCTCATCATTTTCCAATGCAAATCTTACGAGCCACCAAATATATATACTCAATTAGTACTAAGTTTTTATAAATAAAATGAATTATAAATGTTTGTAGTTAAATATTTAATTGAGCTCAAATGTAAACACTTATGCAATTTAGTAGTTAATTATAAGTAGACAAATAACAATGCATGCTAGCTCAAACTTGTCACATGCTTATGGATCATGTTGATATAAAGTATAAAAGTAAAGATAGGTTTATAATCATTACTTGTTTTGTGCTCAATAAAGGTCATTCACGCTGAATTAATTGATCTCAAGTGAGTTTAAGAACGTACTATAATTCTTGATAAAAATAAATAAATAAACATGATTCAATCGAGCAAGCGATCATCATAATATACATGCATGTCTCAATGCATGCTAATTTGCGCTATTTTTGTCTTTCATTCTTTAAGAACTACTAATTTTTATTGCTATCAAGTACCCTAATCATTTCTCAAGCAACAAATAAAAGAATAAAAAGAAAAACAGAAATATATAAAATCACATAAATGGTTGGCCATCATCATACTTGCATGTTACTAATTTCAAACAAACCTAATCATCATTTGGTTGGTATTGGTAGGATAGAGATTTTCACATTAGCGAGAAATTAAAGTAATCAAAATACTATATCCAATACTGCCTCTCAGATACACACTGCTCACTCAAACTTGCCATTGGAAGTAGTGCTCTCGGGTACCGGTTACCATTACCAAGTAATTTTGCAGGTTATATATATGAATAATCAAATTTCAATATAATTAATTAATATGACGAAAACTGTAATCTAATAATAATAATAATAATAATAATAATAATAATAATAATAAAAAAAAAAATAATAATAATAATAATAATAAGGAAATATTAACTAATATATTATAATTAAAATTAAAAATCATATAATTTTTTTTTAGATCTTCACACAATTTATAGATAGTGGACAAGTTGAAAAAGTTAGGACTTCAATTCATACAAATTTTACAATTTTCACAATTCACATAAGTTTTTAGAGTTTCACATAATTCACACAATTCAATCAAATAAAATGTATCAACTTTACAATTTTCATCTTCATAAACTTTCTTCTTGAAAGAATCAATCAATTTTCTTATGTTTAAACACCGTATCACTCTTAAAAAGATACACAAATTACACAACTTATTCAGACAAACAAGTCACAATTCTCAAGATTCTCAAGGTTACAAACTCACATTCACAAAGTATAATAGTTCACAAATTCACAATCACACATTCACACTACACTAATCATTAAAACAATAAACAATTCACAATCACAAAGTAACAATTCACACACTAAAGTTGACAATCCTAATTTTTACACTAAAACCGTTCACAATTCACAAAATTACAAATACAATTTACACACTACTACTATAGTTCACAATCTTAAACTAAAATAATTAATAATTAACAAATAGTAGAAGAGGAAAAAAGTAAGAAACTGAAAAATATAAAAAGCGGATTTAGACACGACTGCGAAATGAGAAGTGCATAATGACGGACGGTGATGGTGCTCGTTGCAGAGGAGGGAAATGGAAGAATGGAGATGCGAGAAGAGAGTCCGAGTGAGACGTGTAAGGGGCTGAGAGGGAGAGACTACGTCGCGTGAAAGACACCGACGCCACGTGGAAGACAACAACTCTGTGGAGGCATGACCACATACGAGAGCGAGGGAGAAGATACAAGAGAAAAAAAAAAAAACCAGATGAACAAAGAATCGAGATATTTTAATAACTAACATATTTCTTACAACCTAAAGGAGGATGGTTATGGAGATAGAGAATATATATATATATAAAATAACGAAGGATGTTGGTCGTTAATAATGTTAATGTCATGCATCAAACTCTTTAGTATCCTGTACTCACCCTTGAATACACCTTACAATTAAATTGCTACTTTTGTGAAAAGAAATACAAAGTGACGAAACTCGCCTTAATAACAAATCTAAATTCAATTATCACTTATTAATTTTATACATATTTTATTTTAAAATGAAAATAAAATAAAAATCAAAGCCATATACATTAACATTGAGAGAGAACACGTCATGACAGGGTGGAATTGATGTCACCGTAAACTCCACTCAATGCAACTTCTCGTGGGTTATATGAGATATTGGTATTGATATTGGCAGTGGTGGTGCACCTATATATATCATCAAATGCTTGAATAGAGTTTTTCTAAAATTAACTTTTTAAAATTATATAGAAAACCATTGAGAAAAAATCACACACACAAAAAGTGTATGTATAAAAAATAAGGGAAAATGAAAAGCTAAAAGATTAATGGGACCGTAGCAGACATGCGTGTGACCACAAAAGTGTCCTAGAAAACAAGTACCCTTTCTCTCTAAGCTTCCATGCCCTATGCCTACAGCGAAAAAAGAAATGATATAAATTAAAATAAAATAAAAAGCCTAAAAGGAGTTCCATGCTGAAGCATGTTAATAGTAGCATTGCAGAAATAAAAGAAAACAGTGTCTCTAGTGAATAGTGGCATTGACCTTATTAGGAAAAAAAATTACCCTCCTTTCCTAAAGAAAATAGAGAAAAAATGTTATGATAAGAGACAAAGTAATGCGGTTATGTCTACTTGTGTTGGCAATTAAATTGTTTGATTTCACCCCGACATATGTGTGTTTTTTTTAAACAAAAATATATTAATAGAGAATTTTAATTATATAACTGAAAATTAATATGTTTAGATACTATCAAATTAAATAAGTAAATTTGATTATATTTTAAATTTAACACAATTAAAATTTGAAGTTTTATATTTTTGTTCTATTTTAAAATAGGTTTAAATATGTATTTGGTCTTTATAATTATAATATTTTTTAATTTCTGTTCTCGTAAGTTCTTTTGTTTGGTTAATATTTCTACAAATATAGTTTCATTTTAAAATAGTTCTTCAATACAATTTCTATTACAAAAAATGTAACACCGTCAAACTCTTGTAATTTGCAATCTATAATTCCCAATATCCTCAACAATGACACTCATTGTAAAAGAACACTCAACATGAAATTTCAACGAAAAATTGATATAGTTAGGTACAGAGACGAACTAAATAATTTTTTAATATTTTTGAAAATAGGGTTTCCTTAATGATGAAATTGCAGCTCAATGAATGAGTAGTTGTCATTATTTGCAAAAAGAAAAGAAAGAAAAAGAAAAATCATTTTTGAAGAACAATTTGCAGAATAGTGAATGAGAATTGAAGATGAGGAATTGAAGACCAAAATATTTCTTTTTTGTAATTGCAAGGATCAAATACATATTTAAATATTAAAAATAATTAATACTTATTTATTAAACTATATACAAAAAAATAACCAAGTTTCTTTCTCTCCTCCCGTTATCTCTCTGCTGCATTGTCTCTCCATTGTTCTTCATTGTCTCTTTATGTCGTTGTTCACTATCTCCCTTCGTCGTTTTTCATCGTCTCTCTCATCCGTTCTACATTGTTTATCTCAGCCGTTAGTTCATTAAGAATCAAAGACGAACCTGGAAACGACGACGTGACAATGATGGTCTGTGGTCGACGATACCAAGACAAAATCGACGCAAACACAAGCGAATTGGGAGTGAGACAAAGGAGGGGTCTTCTCGCAGTGGTGGAAGAACAGTGGAGAGTTCTTTTCACGACAGTGGAAGGACGACATAGGAGAGCGATTTTCTTTGGTGGTGGAGTGGTTTCGCAAGAGGATGGGAAATAGTTTTAAACTTCTTCTATAGGTTGATAATGATTTTAAAAATTTAAGAAAATAATTTATTAAATATAAGGAAATTAATTGTCATATTAATATTAACTATTTAGAAAATAATTTTAAAAAATGATTTATTAAATATAAGCGATACACCCCTCTCTTTTAAAGGTACCATAAAACTTGTCATATTAATATTAACTATTTAGACCACTCAAATAAGAAAATAACGTACAAAGATCATATCCCAAAGAACTTGATCTCAAGTAAAACTCCACTACTTAAAAATGGGCCAAAATCAACACCCTTTTAGACTCCTAACAAATACAAATAGAACTATTCTTAATTGTCAGCCCCTAAACAACTAAGGAGATTGATCAACCATTAGTGAAATTTACCTGAAAACCTATTGGAGCTACAACCAAGACAACAATTAATATGATCTACAAGAATGCTCAACACACATTATTGTTGCTTGAAAACACTAAGATTTCTAGCGTGCCAAATACTTCAAACACACCACAATCAAACAATCTTGAAGCCTTTTACCTTACTAAATAAACTAAAGAAAAAACTAATATGGTTAGAAAATGCTGCATAGACTCTAAACCAATTTAAACCATTGACTACACATTCTCAAATAAGGGACAATATACAAATAAATGTTGTGATGATTCCACGACACCGCACCCACCAACACAAATATGAGCTTATGTAGATAACACATCGTGTTGAGCCAAATTGGACCTTGTAGGAAATCTATCATTAAATAGGCTCTATGAGAAAAGGAATACCTTCAACTGGAAAACCTTGTGCTAAACAAAATCGCTTAAAGGATAAAAAGGAACATTATGAGTTGCCACGAGCATAGTGTACGCGCCTTTGACCGTATAATCTTCATTTGAGTTAGTTTTCTATTGTCATCTATCCACAAAATTTTCCTACAAAAAAATTTCTCACCAAAGAAACACACTCCTGAAGCAACTTCTCTCACTAAAACAAATGTATTCCCTAATCCACCTACCTCCATCAACCTCAAGGCCACTACTATCTACCACATCTGTTATAGTCATATCTTCATCGATAGTATGGATGAACAATCCTACCCTCCATTTCTCCACAAATATATTGTATATTCCTCCACAACAACGACATTTTACTTGCTCTAGACTCACCCTAATGCCCTCATTTAAAACCATTTTATACGATAATACTATATACCATAACCCACCTTGATCCACTTTTAACCTCCTCCCCCATTTTTTTAACAAAGTAACATCAAACTCTAGCAGGTTAACCCAAGCCACCCGACTCAATGTCAAGGCACACCAAATCACATTTAACCTAGTGGATTTTCTTGGTCTCCTCACTCCTCCTCCCAACAAAAATAATTTAAAAATTGATTAAATTTTAGAAATAATACATGAGAGAGCCTTGAAAAAAGACAAGAAGTAAATCAACAACACGGATAAAACAACTCCAAGAAGAATAAGACGGCCAACCATGGATAAGTCTTGTTGCCTCTGCCCAAGCAGCCTACCTTTTATCCTTTCTCCAATAGGGTCTCAAAAAAGAAAAACAACGGGAATTTCCACTAATAGGTAAACCAATATAATTTAAAGGTATACCGTCAACTTGCAATGTAAAACTCTAGCTACAACTTTCAATCAAGAATGACTCAAATTCACCCCAACCAACACACTCTTGTGAAAATTTACCTTAAGGTCCACCACTAGTTCAAACAACATGAGATTAGCCTTAATAACTTTGACATTAATCCAAATCTTCTCTTCCATAATCAGTGTGTCATATGCGAAATATAGATATGTAACATTAGAATCATTACCTAATTCAATTAAGACACCAAAAAACAAACCTCCCTGGACCAACGCGCTCAATATAGAGTTGAGACCCTCAACAACTATTACAAATATAAAAGGTGGCATACAATCCCCTTGTCTTAACCTCCAACCTAAAGCAAATTAATTCCTGGTTTGGCTTTCATTAAACAAAATCGATGTTGTAGCCGATTAAAAACACTTTAAAATCCACATTTGGCATCTACTTGAAAAATTCATCTTCATCATGATTGCATCAAGGTATCCTCATTCCACCGAATCATACGCCTTTTGAAAATTTACTTTAAATATAATCATTTCTTACTTACATCTCTTCGCATCCTCCAACACCTAATTTCAAGGTGGAATCCCCGTGCACACCCAATAATAGTACTTACTCACTCTTGAATAAAATATAAACAAAAATAGAAATTTAAAAGTTAATATATTTAATTAAAAATTAAAATTAAATGTATCAACTTTTCATTTACTATTTTTACTTATATTTCATTTTATAGTAGTATAAAACTATATATATCTCCTCAAAAGCAAATGGAAACATCTATTATTCCTTGTGTTGTGGGTGGCCTTTTCAAGTTTGAACATTCTAGTGGACAATATCTTACCAACCATTCTGAAGTGACATATATTTTTGTGCAATTTTTTTAGAAGACTTTTAGAGTCCTTTTAATGGTTATTTGATGATTATGATGGGTCAAATTGTGACATATAAAATAAGAGAATAAGATTAAGATTAGATACGATAGGATGTTAAAATAGTTAGATTTAATCATATTTTGTATTTATAAATTAAGTAATATGTATTTTGTTTTTAATTTACAGTACTTTTAAATATTTTAACTTACAATACTGTTAAAGGATTATTTTAGTATTTTAAAAAATTAAGTAGCATGTATTTTAATTTTAGTTTTAATTCACTGTTGATATTATTTTTTAGGTATGTTATAGATATTTTTTTAGAGTTATTATTTTTTAAACTTCAAATATTGAAGCAAAGATTCTAGATTTTTTTAGTCGTAGATCTTTTATAATCATGAATTTTTTTAAAAAATTCAGATATATTATAATTTTTTTTAAATTCCATTTATTTTTATATTTAATTTAATAATGTTTACTATTGCATTTCTTTATTTAAATTCTAGAAAAGAAAAATAACAAAAATGAATGATATTAAAGAAACAATGATATAAACTTTATATGTCTCAATTTTGATTTAAAGAAAAAATGAATTGAACCGACGTGTGATCATAGAATAATGCTAAAAGCCACAATGATATAAACTTTAATTTAGATTAAACGTTAAGCTTCAGTTATCTTTTGAAGTGATGAGGCATTACTGCATGTCCACGTAAAAATGAAGAGAATATTGCCAATGGATCCACTACTTTCTCACACACTCACTTCTTCGATCTGATCTCTACATATGTATTGTAATAATATTGTTCCCATGACGTACAAGATCAAAAAATTAATCAACATTTCAATTTCAATTGGTATTGTTTTTTCTGTTTGTCCTTCTCCCATGGTCCACCTCCACTAACAAAGATCGCATATGTATGTCTATAGTTATGAATTGACAATAATCTATAATTATTAATGATAAAGTCTATAATTTATTTTATTTTTGTGTTATTTTTTGTGTGAAATTTATCAATGAATCTACACTTTTTGTTTTGCCATATCTTCTTACGAGTTGCTATGTGCAATGTTAATCTTTTGTGTTGTTGGAATTAAGATAGATTTAAGGCTTATTTTTTAACATTTGACTTGTTATGTTTGTGTTTGTATCAAGGAAGTTACTTCATCGAGAATGGGAGAACTCTAGTGATTTCTCCTCATCACTGTTTTGTTCTTGTTTATTTTTTATATGTTAGTTAAACCTTTATGTTTATGATTTATATTTAATTATTTGAATACATTCATATAAGTTGTTTTTCTATCTTTGCTCCTAATGATTTTATCGTTTGTCTGTCTTTAAAATGATTTATAGTTTATATTTTGAAATTGAAGTTTATTCTTGCAAATGCATATGTAGTTTGAATTTGAAGTTAAGTTTGTTCTTGTAAATGCTTGAGATAGTGAATTCTTGTAATCATAGTCTAGGAATGGATATGAATGCTTAAATACGAAAAGAAAATTTCTAACTCTAATGTTTCTTTTTGGTCTTAAAAAGATTAGTTATTTAGTAAGATTTTATGAGATTACAACTTAATGAATGAATTCATTAACCAATGTTTGATTAGTATTTAGAGGTTGGAATCAAGTAAGACTAATCCATAACGTTATTATTATCTATTAAAAATCATTTATTTTATCTTTGAGTAATGATTGTGTTTCAAACAATCAAACAAATATGATTCCTTAGTCCCTCTAGTAATTTAATTTACAAGTTAATATTAATTTGCAGTATTTAAGTTCCACATCTCATACTCTATTTAAGTATTTAATTTCCACATCTGATACTCTATTATATATTACTTGTAACAATTAAGTACTAATGCTAAAACCGTTATCAACTAACATTAAATCACTAGTAGAATTTTACTTTTTTAACTCAATTAAAATGTACATTTTAAGTTGGTTATGTGTTCGAGTTAATAGCAAACGACTTAAAAAATATGTTGTTTTTTTAACTCGTTTCATGACCCGACTTAATAGAGTTTCGTCCTATTAAGTCGATTCAGCTTAACCAACTTAAACTCAGTTCAACAAATCATCTTTTTAAGTTGGATCTTTTGATCAACCGACTTAATAGATAAAGTTAAAATAATTATTTTTTTAATAAATTTCTCATTTTGTTTTTATGCTCTTGATCTATACATATATATACAATATTTCTTATTAAATTTCAAATTAGAGTTTTATATTGCAACCATAATTTTATATAACCATCTAATAATCAAATATACAACATCAGACATTCATAAAAAAAAAATATAGAGTACAATGAAGATGTCTCCCATTTCTAACTAATGTTGACGAGAAGGAAAAAAACTTAGATGTTTATTAACAAAATTACAAATTCACAATGTAACAATATTCAATAGACATATATTAGCATTGTCATTTCCTTCAATTAATTCCAAAATAAAATCCACACAACGTTTTCGAACTTCTTTAATTTGATCCGGATGAAATGATCTCGAGTCATCAATTATCTGAACAAAAAATAAAACACAATCAATATCGACTGAATCCTAATTTTTTATCATAAGAACATTAAAAAATACAATCAATAATCACTTATCATTTTTTATCATACGAATAAATAAAAAAAACACACAATCAATAACAACTTGTAAAAAATTACGTACCTGCATTCATGGATCAACTCTTTTACAATGTTCAACGTATGTAACATGACATAGTAGTCACACTCGTACATTTGCCATGTT
Source organism: Cicer chorassanicum (assembly GCA_037974735.1). Classification (NCBI taxonomy): domain Eukaryota; kingdom Viridiplantae; phylum Streptophyta; class Magnoliopsida; order Fabales; family Fabaceae; genus Cicer; species Cicer chorassanicum. The sequence goes on along the minus strand of JBBPBP010000001.1, from coordinate 9,383,442 downwards.
TAACAAATCATCATGTCATATTCGTAACAAATAAGATGATTTCTTATTTCTTCAAAATGTAGCCGGTTTCCATTTAAACATTAACACAAAGACAATTATAAAAATTCTCCACACCTATACACTTCACTCAAACGATTAACATTCATCCAACTACGATCCATAACTACTTTTGTTAAAAATAAATAACCGTAAATATTAAGGTAAAATAAAACTAAAATAATTTTATTGTGCCTTACTTTTTATTATTTTGATTATTGTTTTGCTATCTATTATATAAAATGAAACATGTAAAATATGTAATTTAACTAGCTAATAAAACCGAAAAAATCTCCTACATCCATCTAAACACTGAGTTCATCTCTAGTCTCCAAACAAAATGATAAATAGTGGTTTAAAAATAAAAAATTTGGGGCATGTAATATATATTTTTTACTTTCTTCCCTATAATATAGAGTTCTCCCTCAAATTATTATCTAAAAATTAAATTATTACTGTATATTCCAGCAATTTAAGATGTAAAAATTATTATTATATATCAACAATTATAATAGGAGAAAATTAATAATATCTCTACACAATTATATATTCAATAAAGAAGAACTTAAATCAAACCTGAAAGAAAGAGTTGCAATAAAACAAGGCGATGTGCGGACAATAAAACTGTGATGGTTGTGAAGTCACTGTGAAGTAGATTTAAAGCAATGCAATGGTCATAAAAGGTTGAGAGTACAATTACATTCAATTGAAAAAGTATTTAAATTACTTTAAATACACTAATAATTTAATGCAAAAATTCTACCGATATATTTGGATTTTATATTAATAGGTTATTTTCTTTTGAAAAATTTATTTTTTTATTATTTAAAAAATTATAATAATTAATTACTATTTATAAAAAATGTCAATGAAATAAAATTTATTTATTTTTCTGAATTTTATTACTCGTAATAATTAATGCTGAATATTTTTACGATAAAATATAAAA
>JBBPBP010000001.1:9371100-9382234 GCA_037974735.1 Cicer chorassanicum | reverse complement strand
AAAATATTTTAATTTATAAATATATCGTGAAAACTTTTAATGTGTGGACAAACATGACAATGTTAATATATAATACGAAATATATGATACAAAAGAGAGTATAATACAAGATAATAGTGGAATTTACTAATGTAAATACATCATACAACTACGAGTAAATATCCAACAATCCATATTACACATGCATTCACTAAATCAAATCTAACTAAATGTATCTGTTAACAAGTTTTCTAAGAGAACATATTAAAAAAAATCAATAAATAAAAACTATGTATTTGAAATAATAATTTTTAAACATTAATTTAGATCCGATTAAATGAATCACATGCAAGGATATCTTCCATAGACCTACAATATATACTATGATCCACAAAATATAAATATGTGCACCTACCTATAACTGAAAGCAAGACCAAATGAAGAGGGAGAGAGAGATAGGTGGAAGGTGGAGTATGTTCCAAGACACAATGATTACATGGTCTTGGGGAAGCAGAAAGGGTAGCAAGCTAGCAAGACTATAGAATAATGTGGGGGCTTGACCGAGGTACCAAAGAAAATGAAACGCCTAATACCCAAAATAAGTAATAATAAGATACTAGTATTAACTAAAATTAAATCAATGGGAAATAATATATTTGCCTTTATTTACAGTTTTATTATTATTATTTTATTTATTACATGGAAGTTCTATTTTTGTTTTTCATATTGAGAAAACGTATTAGGTTTTTATTTTATACATGTATTCTCACTTTTAATTATAAAATTTTCATCATTTCCATTTTGCTTTCTATTTTAAAATAGAGATAAAATAGGAGATATTTTATAATCAAAAGTGAAAGTGTATGTTAAATAAAATAGTAAGCGTCATAAATTTCTATTTTTAAATATTTGAAGAGAAATAATTATTTTTCTTTTGGTATTTCATATAATTTTTTTGAAAATAGAGATTATATTCAAAATGATGTGATTATTTTATATTAAATAAAGAAAATTAAAAATATAAATATTTTTGTCAAATAAAAAACTGTAACATATTTCATTTTATAGTTTGTTGAAATTGAAACGAGCAGGACAAAAAAAATACGCATGAACGTAAACATGCCAATGGTTTGAGTAAATAGTACTACACCATACTTGTACATTTCTTTTTTAATATATATAAGTTCTTCTTTTTTACGAAATTAAAATATATAAGCTCTGTTAGTTATAAATATGTATATTTACCTCTTTTTCTTGTTTTCATTTTATAACCTCTGATTTATTTAGGGTATAGGTTTATTTGGAGAACAATGAAGGATCCATTTGACGACAATAATAAGTTAATAAAGTTTCATATTTCGTATCAATCTAACATTTGATGAACAATTTTTATTAAGTTTAATAAGTTATATATATTTTTTGATTAAGAATAAAATATATAGAGTTATTTAGTTATTACTGGTATAATTTTTTAGATTTTGAAATTGTTTATTTAGTTTACTTATTAATTTATAAATATATAATCAATGAATGTTGAGTTTAATAAAATTGACTAAATTCTCATAATGTAAAGAACTTGAGTTTAATTCTATGCTAGATGAAGAAAATAAATCTAAACAATCAGAAATTATTCACTAGTTTCACTAAGTAAATATTTTAACTCATTTTCCCTCTCTACACCATTGCATAATCTTGGTAGTATTATTCTTCTCCTTTAACATTATTTTGTTTGAAATATACATAAAAAATATTATAAAATAGATATTATTGGACGTTTGTGGAAAAAAAATTATGTAGTCAATGTTTGAAAGATTAACCTATGAAATCCAGTGTGTTGATTCATAACAATAGTAGCAATGCTGTCATTTTATAAGTAAATTACTTTCCTCAAAGTATACTTTCACTCTTAAAAGAGAAAGAAGTAAAAGGGTTGGCTTAATCATGATGATAGTAACAGCCTTTATGGTCGTCCTTGGTCGGTCGACAATCTGTGTTGTATATGTTCACTATGTTTTGCTTGTGTTTCCCATCCTCATTTCTCTCTCTCTCTCTCACATAGCTAATGTAATTGAAATTGAAATCATCACAAGCAAAGAATGCTATACTTCTACTATAATACTACTATACGTTTAGATTATCGCGTGCATACCACAAACACCTTTGAGTTTAAATATGATAGATATTATAAATTTATAATAGTATTCATTTTACATATTAAATTTATCATTAAAAATACAAAAATATATTTTTTTTTACAAAAATTAAGTATAATTTTTTTATAATGGTAGTTTTATCATTTACATAAAATATATATTATGTATTTTTTTAGCTTACCTAACATATATTATACAATTTTTAAAATTTTTTTTTGTTTACTATCAAAAAAATAGAAATATGAAAAGTTAATTAAAAAATATATATTAATTTGTTTCACAAAGATAATTTTACCATCTTAATATAATATACATTAAGTGTATACTAAACACATAAAATAATATTATCACATGTCCATTAAATCCATGACATTATAAGTATTTACTATGTCGTTATTATATTTTATCCTTATTTATTCGTTCTAAATTTTACAATAACCATTAAACTATCACATTATGCAAAATTAAAACCATATTACAAATTTTGTGCATAAAGAAGAGCATTAAGCAATAAAATACATACGTATATAGATATAGTATATACTAGTACATATACATATATAGATGGAAGAATGTAGAAAGAGAGATTGCCGTAAGAAGAAAGTAAAGTGGAGTAGGAGCACTCAAAGAGAGTCTATATATGTTAGAGTGTGGTGTGGTGGGCAAAAGGCTGCAAAGACAAGATTAAAACAAAGAAACCAAAAAGAGAGCAACAAAGCACAAAGGGAAAGGAAAGTTTGATTTGTTGAATATGTAAAAGGATATATCACTACCATCCATCCATATACCCCGCACAAATGTTTGTGGCAGAAAAAACCTACCAATTGAAAGGGATTTGACATTCAAGCAATATACAAAATTGAAAGAAAAATTGAGAGAAATCTAAACCCTTGGACTTTTCTTTAGCCGCCCACCACCACAACACAAACAAACAAACAAACAAAATAACTATTACAACATTCATCACACATCAAAGGTAATTAATATCATCCTATACTATATATACTTTTTTTTATATATTTTTTGTTTTCATCTTTTCACTAACCCATTTTATCCTTCAAATTCCCCTTTTCATTTTTATTCCTTGTCAAAGTCTATAGTATTATTAAGACAACTCTTCAAACTCTTTTATATTCTTCTTTTTCCTTACTCATCATAATATAATACAAAAAATAAAATAGATGTATATATTAAAATAGTACTCAAATTGTTACACGTAGTCTAATCAATCTTATCTATGGATTTGAAATCAAATGGTTTAGATTATACCATCACTAAATTAACTATAAAAAATTTTGACCATTGATTGGAGATCAAAAGGTCCAAATCAATAAGTGTATGAAATAGTTACAACATGAAATCAATTTCCATACAAAACCTAGCTAGCTACCTCATCTTCTGACATTTGAATCTTCATTTTCACTTCAGCATCATCATATATAAAAAGCCTTGAAGTTTGGATAGATTATAGTCTAGCTTCATTCATTATGATACAAGAAGATCAAGGACAGTGTTCTTCTCAAGCAATCAACAACAACTTTGAAACATATCATCAAGAACAGTTTCTCCTTCAACAACAACAGATGAGACAACAAAACAGTCATGATCATCATCATATCTATGGTGGAGGAAGATCATCATCATTGAATAATATGTTCCATGGTCATGAAGTTTCACCAATCTTACAACCATGGTCTATGCAACAACTCCATAATCATCATCATCAAACTTTCAACCATGATAATCCATTTCTTATTCCTCAACAACAACAACAACAATCTTCTTCACCTTATGCAAGTTTGTTCAATAGAAGGGTTATCAATCCTTCTTCACTTCAATTTGCATATGATAATAATCATGGTTGTAATCCATCTTCTGAACATCTTAGGATAATATCAGATACAGTGCTTAATGGTTCAGGTGTACCGTTTGGTCTTCAAGGTGAAATTGGAAAGATGAGTGCTCAAGAAATCATGGAGGCTAAGGCTCTTGCTGCATCAAAGAGTCATAGTGAAGCTGAAAGGAGACGTAGAGAAAGAATCAATAATCATCTTGCTAAGTTACGCAGCTTGTTGCCAAGCACAACCAAAGTAAGTTAATAATTCTTTTTTTAAAACTTTTTTAAATCAACTTTCTTCCTAGAACCTAGCTCAATATTTTTCATGTTATCAAAAATATTCTAATATTGAATTGATTACTAGTAACGTAATTAATTACCTTAGCTCCAAGATATACAAAAATGCAAACCAATTAAAATCAAATATTTCAACTCAACGACATAATATAATTATACTATTTATCACGCTCCTATATATAACAAGTTGTGTATAATAATAATAATAAATAATAATAAGTTAAATGTGAGAGTATTGTTAATTTCTTTGTGGCCTTTTCAATTCAATGAATGCCTTTTCTAGATCTAGATTCTAAATATTTGTTACTTTAGTGGAATAAAAACAACAAAATCAAAATCGAATATAACCTTTTAGAAAATGGGGTGCAAAGAGTCTCATTGTTTTGTTTGCTTTTATCAACACACTTTTTGGCTTTGTTAGTTCTATGTTTACACATTGTTCACTACTCTTTTGAATTTTTGAATTTATTTGTCAATATTAATTAATCACATTATGTAAGTATATGAATGTATGTATGTATTGTTTGGGAGAGTAACAATGTGTGTGGTAGTTCCGAGGAATGAAGCAAAGAAACTAGGTAGCTAAAGAAAAAGTTATAAGTAAAAAAAAAAAAAGAAAAGAGAGAAGTTAAAAAGTGTATTAGCGTTAATGTCGCTTGGTATGATAAAGAGGAACCAAGAAGCAGTTGAAAAGCTTGTTCGCATGGAAATTGTCCTTGCATTGCCGGATTATTGTTGATTGATCAGTCAAACTCAATTGAAGAATGAAAAGAAATAAAGCAAGAGACAAAAACTAGTACCACCTTTGTCAGTCACAAAAACACACACACACACACACTATATACCTACTATCTCATCTATAGTAGTATATGCTGCATGACTCTTCCCACCAATATTAATCCTCTCAAAACATATCATCCACTTGCTTTCATTTCAAAATCATCATCAAATCCTCTCATGCTATATACAATGAAATCAAATCCTCTTTTTTTTTTTTTTTTATAGGTTTTTAGATTAAAATAAATCAATTTTATTTCTCTTAAAATTAGTTGGAGAGATTACTACAACATTTTCAACATACAACAATTCGTAAAAATTGTTTTATTTAAATTGTCTATAGCCAATTTTTTTATAATAAAAAAAAAACTAAATTGATTATTAAAATTCTAAACAAAAAATTATTCCAAACAGTATAAGAAATGCTATAGGTAGACCACAACATTGTTGGTGGTGAAGCTATTTTTGCAATTTTTTAAATCTAAATTTATAAATTAATTATTTTCCTTTGTTAAATTCAATAGCTTTTAATTTTTTGGTATAAAGTGTAAGTTGTTACAATTTAATTGAGAGTGTTTTAGTCTATTATAAAATTGAATTAAATATATTGTTTTGGTATTTTGTAGACAGACAAAGCATCATTGCTAGCAGAAGTGATTCAACATGTAAAAGAACTAAAGAGACAAACGTCACAAATAGCAGAAACATGTCCAGTTCCAACTGAATGCGATGAGTTAACAGTAGATGCAGCTGATCAAGAACATGGAAATGGAAAATTTGTAATCAAAGCCTCACTTTGCTGTGATGATAGATCAGATCTATTGCCTGAACTCATCAAGACATTGAAAGCATTAAGGTTAAGAACATTGAAAGCTGATATTACAACACTTGGAGGACGTGTGAAGAATGTCTTGTTCATCACTGGTGAAGATGATGATCATGATGAATATTCAAATAACAGTGAAGAACATGGCCATCAGAATTTGCAGTATTGCATTACTTCAATACAAGAAGCATTGAGAGGAGTGATGGAGAAGACTGTTGCTGATGATTCTGCTTCTGGAAATGTCAAGAGACAAAGGACTAATATTATATCAATATCTAATTAATTATAATTAGAGTTGATTAATTAAGGTCTTTATAAAATTTTATCTAATTAAAGGCCTATTATTACTATTATATTATATTAATATTATATATATTATTATTATTATGGTACTTGGTTATTATATATTTGATTTGCAATTTTATTGTTTTTATCTATTTTTGGGGGTGGTTTTAATTTTTTCTTTTCTTTTCTTTTTCATGGTGTGATGAAAAATGTTTATGTATATCTATGGTCTCCTTGAACATCATGATGAGACGATTGAGGTAATGATAATTTGGTGGTTTTCTTTTTACATGTTTGATGTTGTTTGACACAACTTGAGTTGAATCCATTTGAGAAGTTGCTATTAATAAAAATTCAAATCTCACTTAAAAAAATAAAATATGACAAAAGTTTATAAAGTGACATTCATACTCATCACATTACGAAATACTATAAATGAATTCGAGTCTATATAAAATATAATATTGACATGTTGACACATGTAATAATTTAGAAAAATAATTAAATATAATTAATGTGTCGTATATCAGAAAATGTTATATGTTAAACTTATAAATACACATTTGATAAAAAGTGTCATCGTTAGTGCCAGCGTTAAAAGTTCTAAATGACTTGGTGAATGAGTGTTACTTTGAATGCAAGAATATCCGGATATAAGTAGAAGAAAATCCATTTATATTCATGATTAGTGGGTTGCTTGTGGCTTTTTGTTTTTGTTTTGAAGTTTTCATGTAACTCTCTCTCTGGCACGACACAGGTGCATGACATTATAATTGTGACCACGAAGGTGACAAAAGTAATGAGCATGCTTTCAGAGGTGAATGAATGTATACCATGCATTTTAATTTAAAAAAAGTCTTCAAATTTAGTAAAAGCAGATTTATATAATTAATTACAAGGAAAATGTTTGGAACCCAAACACTCCATCAAAGCCAAGAGTGAGAAATAAATAGAGGAAATAATAGATAAATGTGATATATTAGTAATGTGATAAGAGGAGAGAGATAAAAAAAAAAAATGAGATGTTAAATTAGTGTATAAAAATAAGAGATGTATACATATGAAAATTGTAATTACATTGAGACTTTAGATCCAATGATTTAGATTTCCCACAGTTGTACATTGCAAAGCCCGTGATAAAGTCCAAATGACTCAAATTTTAACTATATAGTTGAAGTTAAAGTGATTTTGATATTGATCCAATGCTTAGCAATGCATAATTATTTAATAAAATATACAGAATATTAATCTTAAGTTTGAAAGAGAGGAAAATAAAAATAATTTTCGTATTGATCAAATAAGAAAAATAAAATACAATAACGAATATAATGAAATTTACATATTTAAATTAGAACAATTAATTTATAATAAGAATAAATAACATCTAACTAAACTAAAATAATTAACTTCTAATAATACGGTTCACCATTCACCAACAAAGAAAATGAGTACCAAATTAAGTGGATATGTGGCTCAGATAAATTTACCCACTTTTTGAGAAAGGTCCAATTGGACCAAGACACATGAGTTCATTCCATTTTCTCCTTTTCAGGTCCACGGCCTACAATGGATACTTTTAAAATAGTGAAATATCGGCGATAATCACTTATCTATCATACCACACTCGCGAGTACTTTATTTTTTCGGTTTTTCTTAATTATTTTATTGTATGGAAAATTGATGATTTTTTTATATATTAATATATGGATTAAATATATTTTAAATTTTTGTAAAATTTTAATTTTAATTTCTGTAAAATAAAAATATAATTTGTAGTTCCTCTGTTATTAAGTTAATATACATTATTTAACCAATTTTTCAAAACATGTTTAAAATATTATAAAAAGTCCCTCTACAAAAAATGAGCTCAAAATTAGATATTTTAGTCTATATTTTCATCACTTTTATCTTTAGTTTTTCAAATTTTAAAAATTTATATTTAATTCATTCTAAGTTAAAAAAATTCTAAAATTTTGTTGATGAACTTTTTATAACGTTCTAAACTTACTAGCTAAAAATCATTCAAATTTTTTTAAATTGGAGGACAATTAAATATATTTTACTTAAGTATGGACTAATACTATTTTCTGAATAATTTTGTAGGAACTAAAAAATTTATTTTATTTTATTGAGTTTAAAATTAAAAATGTTGAAATTTTATAGGGACTAAAAACATATTTAACCCTTAATATATTATTATTTGTGTATTTGAATTAATTTGGTATTGTAAGTGAACATACATGGTTACTTTTTAAGCTTTTATTGTGATTTTATATTGTAAATTCAACAATTTAACTCAATTGGTTAAATTATATAAAAATCATGTTTTCTATTGAGTTACTCATACTTTAATTTGATGGAGTGCAAAGTTGGTGAAGATGGAACTTCTACTTTTTAATGGAGTGCAAAGATGGTGAAAATTCAAAAGGAGACAAACATAGAAGTTTAAACTGCGGAGAACGAAGGCTTGTACTATTTCTACCAAAAACATTATTTTTATTTGTTTGTTAGTTATTGTTACTTTTTATTTATTTATTTTTAATATTTTTATGATGTAAATTGGACACTTTGTTAAAACATCAATAAAAATGTGAGCTCAATTATTGAAATAGATTTATGAGTTTAATTTTGATTTTTTTTGAAATTTTTTTAATACAATAAAATGTGATAGTAAATATATAAAATTAAAGACATTATTACAACGTATTATTTTTTGAATTTTTTAAAATGGACCGACAAAATTGGAGTACTACAATTTTCAAATCTAATTAGATAAAAATTTCAAATTCCTTTAATAAATTGAGCACCCATAAATGTTCATAACTTCATGTCCAGAAAATGCTGACCTCTCGTTCATTTTCTATTCTTAGTAAAAAAAAAACACAAATGATGCAATTTCTTAAATAAGTAAAAACCCCTCACGTGTCTTTTCTCTTTTGCACATGTCTTTTTTCTTTGGCTAAGGACTATGACCCACCCCATCTCTCTCCCTTTTTTTTTTTATGTTCATTCATATAAGTGACAAGAAACTATATAAGGCCTTTGCCCTTGTATGAAGATTTTCATCTCTCTCGTATTTGTACCATTACCGATACTGTACCAGTACTTATGCCTCGTAGAGTTCACATAACTTTTCTTCCTTTATTATTTAGGTTATATAAGTTTTGAATCTCTATAAAATTTTAAAATTTTATTTTTTGTCCTCATAAAAAACTGTATTTTTTAGTTTTCTGCAAAAAATTTTGCACGCATTTTTTGTCTCGATGAAAATAAACATGATTAATTGCCTTTGAATTTTTAAATTTTTAAATGATTTTTTTCAAACACGTATAAAATATTATAAAAAATTTAAACTTAAGATGAATTAAATATGAATTTTTAAATGTCTTAAATCCAAGATTAAAGTAACGAAAATATGTATTTAAAAATTGAATTTTAAATTCATTTTTTATGAAAGAACTTTATACAATTTTGTAAACATGTCTATTAAAAATTCATTGAAAAATATATGTCAACATTCCAATAAGGACTACAAATACTTGAATAATAATTTGAGAGTAAAAATAAAATTTCAAAATTTTATAAAAATTAAACTTATTTAGCCTATATTTTTTATCCTCACATTTAAAATTAATAGTTTTTAAAATCACATTAATTTCAGCGTCATGTGAGGGCAAATAAGATAAATATAATAGAGCCAACTGAGTATCTTGTTTAATCTCTATGTAGCAAACTCTATTTTACTATTTAGTGAACAATAGTTGATAGTTTCCATTTTGAGTTGAGAGATAAGATGATATTTTAGTTGTGAATACAATAAAATAGCAAGCTGGATGGCCTCTATAATTTGCTGTTATAAAAAAAACAAGTTGATGAATTAGAAATATAGAATGAGTGACGTTCACGTCAATGAAGTTCGTTGGATATCCGTTAATTAAGTTAGTGGATTTATCAACATCAGTGGGGGTACTAAGTTGGATTTAATTTTTTTCATCCGGACAGTGACGGAATCATAAAAGGAAAAAATCTTAAATAAAGAAAAATAAAATTATTTTTTTGGCCCATGCAGCTTAAAAATTGAATTTTAAATAAAGAAAATAAAAATTAGTTTTTGAGTTGAGAGATAAGATGATATTTTAGTTTAGAATAAAATAGCAAGCTGGATAGCCTCTAAATTTTCTGTTATATATAAAAAAACAAGTTGATGAATTAAAAATATAGGAAAAAAAAAATTAAAAAAAAATTAATGAAGAATAATAAAATTATTTTTTGTCCCAGGAAGACAGAATCATAAAAAAATAATTAAATACAGAAAATAAAAAATAAATTGAGTTGAGAGATAAGATGATATTTTAGTTGTAAATAGAAAATACAATTATGTTATGTGGCCCATGCAGGTCTCGAACCTGCGACCTTCGCGTTATTAGCACGACGCTCTAACCAACTGAGCTAATGGACCATATAAAATTAATTTAATTTTTGTAATGTAAACCTATCAACAGTTATGTTTTCCAAAAGATATTTTAATTTTATTAATTAATATGTTAATTTCTTTGTCATAAAGTATAAATAAAAATAGTATTAAAAAATTGATATATTTAGTTAAAAATTAATGTCAGGTATAATCATTTTTAAGATACTATTTTATTTATATTTTATTTAAGAGTAATATGATTTATGAATGATGTTTAATTCTTCATTTTTAATTTTTTAAAGAAATAACTAGTTAGGTTTCTATATATAAAACGGACACAATGTATAAATATCGTATAAAATAAATATATAGAAATCAGTATAACTATATGGTGTTGACGTTAATATTTGTGTTAAAATAACTTTTCTCAATGTATAAAAAGAATTATGTCAAAAAATAAAAAATAAAAAACTTTTATCACTATATTTAGACATAACTTTTAACACCGAAACTGTATAATTATACCTTTTTCTTTTTTTAATTATTATTTATCTCTCTTGAGAATC
>JBBPBP010000001.1:9357800-9370969 GCA_037974735.1 Cicer chorassanicum | reverse complement strand
AGAGATGGTACTCAAAGTATAAGCTAGAAAAGACATTAATATTCACTTACCACTTTGACCACTTATAAGTATTTATGTTTAATTACCACTCTCCAATCACAATAGCAGTGATAAATATATGCATATTCCCACAAGTGATTCCAACATTTTATGATAAGAAAATAAGACATCTTCACTTTTTTTTTTTTACTAAATGAGTAAGTAACTATTTTAGTTTATGAAAGTATAAAACGCTGTTATTTTAATTAATCATTATGTACAAAATTCAAGTTAGTTATAAAATCATTAAAATGACAGTTGGTTTAATCATTGACATTATAATAGTCATGGATTATTTTGACAATAAATTATATCATTTAGAGATTATTATGATATGAAGTTGTATCTGTCAAAGAATATTTTGATAATTGAATGATTAATTTAAATTTTTGTTGAGTCAATAACTAAAATGAGAACATCTTATATTTTTAGAGACTAAAATTGTGGTGCATGAAGCATGCTCACAATATATAGAGAATTTTCACCAACTTGTCTCAAAAACTCAAGGAGTAAAAAAATGTCTCATCTAGTTAATCCGTTTAAGAGTATTTTTTTTTTCAGTTTTAAAATTGAGTTTTAAAGCCACCAAGTTGTACAAACTTGTGTCTTAACAACTCAAAGATTAAAAGATGTCATGTCTAATTAATCTAATATTTATTTATTGTGAATATTTTTTTTTTAGAAAAAAAAAGTAAACAAACACCCAAAGGGAAAAATGAGTTTCATTGTTAAGAGATAGAGAGTGAGCGAGAACATACACACAAAAAACGGCCATGAAAGGGGAGTTGCCCACGGTGGTGGTTCGTCGAGGGTCCAAGTTGACGTTGGTGGTTGAGTGGACGCTCTGGCGATAGTGCTCGTGGTGGTGGTTCGCTGGAGATCAAAGTTTACGGAGGTGTCCGTGTGGGCGCTCTGACGGTAGTGCTCGCGGTGGTGGTTTGCGGAGGTCGATTTGATGATGGTTTCCTAAGGGATTTGCAAAGGATGATGAAGGTGGTGATGTGTGGCTCATGCTCTCTCTAACTCTCTACGTTTTAAGATGATGGTGGTTTTCTTTGTTGATCTTAGAAGCAAAGAAGAACTCTCTTTCCTTTATTCTAATTTTTTAGGAAAATAAAACTCTTTCCTTCATTTGATTTTTGGTTCTCAATTATAGGCTACAAGGATGAATCGTTGCGTCCATGAGATAAATTGAGTTCCGGTTTTTCTATTGTTTTGCATAAATTATGGAGTGACAAGTGAAGATGAGACTTCTACTTTTTGGTGGAGTGCAAAGTTGGTGAAGATGGAACTTCTACTTTTTAATGGAGTGCAAAGATGGTGAAGATTCAAAATGAGGGAAACATGGAAGCTTAAAATGTGGAGAAGGGAGGCTTGTACAATTTCTACCAAAAACATTATTTTTATTTGTTTGTTAGTTATTGTTACTTTTTATTTATTTATTGTTTTAATATTTTTATGATGTAAATTTGACACTTTGTTAAAACATCAATGAGAATGTGAGTTCAATTATTGGAATAGATTTATGAGTTTAATTTTGAATTTTTTTTTTGAAATTTTTTTAGTACAATAAAATGTGATCGTAAATATATAAAATTAAAGACATTATTATAACGTATTATTTTTTGAATTTTTTAAAATGGCCGGACAAAATTGGGGTATTACAATTCTCAAATCTAATCAGACAAAAATTTCAAATTCCTTTAATAAATTCAGCACCCATAAACGTTCATAACTTCATGTAACACTGTCCAGAAAATGCTGACCTCTCATTCATTTTCTATCTATTATATATATTTAAAACAAACTCCTTTTCCACCTCATAGTAATTTCTTCCACATGTGCAAATATATCTCACCTCAGCAAAAAAAAGCTGATGTGTACGCCTTAGAAATTTCTCTTGTATTTTTATGTTTCACCTCATTTTTTTCTACTTAGTTTCTAAATAATTTTTCCATCTTATAATCCCTCTAATTTCTAATTTTTTTAATGACTTCCTCCCGTTGCCATTGAAGAGCAACAAAAATGTAGCGAAAATTGATGGCTTAGTTAGTGGATTAAAACAGCAACCAGGAGCAACCACAATGCAATTTCCTGGTCCAAGATTTAACAACATATTGTGATATATTTTCAATTTTGTTGTATTTTCATAAGCAATTCTATACTGTGTCCATACATAATAGATATTCTTTTGTTTTTTGGTTTAAGGGAATTTCATGTCAGATCCAGGCTTTGACCAAATCAATATATTTTATTAGCAAAAACAAAATGAAAGACCATTTGTGTTGTGACTGAATTTTCTTTTGTTTTGACCGGAAAAAAGTACCGAATTTAGAAAAAAATGTACAATAATTAATGTCTTTTAATTTAAGTTTTATTGATTCTATATTAAAGAGGCTGAATTTGAAGACGTCGTTAATGATCGGAGATTCCAATATATGACATGACCACTTGATAGCTAAGGTGATCATTCTAAGTCTATTTAAGTGTTTTTGAATCATGTTACTCCTTATATTGTTCAAGTAATTTTCAAAGAAATACAACTCATTTCCAGTCAACAAAAAATTTAGTTCCTCTTTTTTTCTTGCCTCTTATTTCATTAATGTCAACATATCAACGGTCCTTCCATTACTAGGGCAATCATTATTAGCATATGACAATTAAAACATGATCAAGACAAATGAGGTAGCATAAAGAGGACCAAAGAAAAATAAAAGGTTGACTAATTAATGACTTAAACTATAGTGACTAATTAAGTCTAAAATTATAGTTTGGCCAATTTTGTATATGTTATTTATACTTAATTCTATACTTCTGTTAAATAACTGAAAATTTAAAATTAAATAACATCTATGTAAAATTATTATGAATCTATGATTACTTAATTAACAAGTTAATTTGCACAAGTTGTGCATGTGAAATAACTCTTATTTTAGTCTTTGGGAATAATGGCAGCAGATTCAGAAGCAACTTTAGAGGCATGGTCATGAAGCAAAGACGAGCAAAATCTGCATGATTTTTAAGGAATTTTCGAAAACTTTCAATCATAAACTACTTTTTACAAAATTAAAATCTAATCAAAATACACGGAGATCCTTTGGTGAAGATGTCTTTCCCCCCATACCAGCTTGGTGCATCATTTCTGCAAATTTCTCTGGCACATGACCAATAGAAAGAAAAAAAACAACTCAAATGCTGAAAATTAATGACTCACGTGGCTTTTCTTTGATTCTCTTTGGCTGGCACAGGACCCACACTCCATCCTCTCACCCATACCCATCTCTCTCCCTCTTTTTTTTATGTCTATATAAGGCCTTTGCCCAGATTTTCACCTCATCAAACCATCATCACCACCACAATCTCTTTATATATATATCTTACTTGGTATTGTGTATGAATAATTACTCCTTAATATTGTATTATTGATTGCTTTTGTAGGCTATGGAATGGAATGCAGTACGTTCATGAGAGGTAATTAACACATGCTCTGGATCACTTGTTTCTCTGTTTTTCTTTCCTTTGCCAACTTTTTGTCCATTCTTTATCTTGTTAATTTTACTTTCCACAAATTGTTACATGGTTCCTATATAAGTTTCCTTGATGAATGATGGATAAAATCAACCCAATGACAAATTTCATGTCATATAGATTTAGTGCAAGAGTAGAATCGTCGAATAGGTAAAATGTCAGTAATTTATATTATCGTCAAAATGTAATAAATAAAATAATGAAAATAATTTTGTTTGATTTAATTTTAAAATTTAATTAACTTATTTATATTAAAAATCATATTCTTAGAAGAAATAATACTTAAAAAAAATAATATATCAATCCACTTCTCTGTCACATTGTATGGGGCCAACATTTTTTGACAAAAGTATGGGCTCAACTTATTCTTCTTACTTTTTGAAAAGAATATCCTATCAGTTATTATTTTTGTTTTCTTCTATACACAACTAAAAAATTGGAGATCAGTAAAAAAAACTAAAATATTGGAGAGAAGCTTTTTCGTTTTTATATTAATGTCTTCATAAATATTATATTTCACATTTTTATAATACAAAATACACTTACTTTCTTTTATTTTCTCTCAATTTTTTTACATTAACACGTTCTTGTTTGAGTTTAATTACTTATTAAAGAGAGAAATACGCCTGAGAGAAAGACGGGAGAGAGATTGCGCCCCAAATCCAGTTGGTGCAGGCAAGAAATAATAACAAAAATACTTTTTGTACGAGAGATCAAGTTACTATATTAGATAACTTAAAATAAATATTTTATTTTACAATTAAATCACTGAATATTTTTATTCTATATTAGCGTGCGGACAAAAACTCTTGTGTCTATTTGACCGTTGTTTTATTGCGCTAATGTGCAGGATATGCTGTATTCGGGATGGACTATGAAGGACATGGACGGTCTACAGGTGTTCGTTGTTACATAACCAAATTTGACAACATTGTTAGCGACTGTTTCAACTTTTATAAGTCAATTTGCGGTAACGATACAACAATTTCTTCGTTCCTCCTGCCTTCATATTCAACAATATCATCAGTGTTGAAAATTCAAACATTTGGGTATTTCAGAGCTCCAAGAGTACAAAGGAAAGGCCAAGTTCTTGTATGGAGAGTCAATGGGGGGAGCAGTGTCCCCACTCTTACATAAGAACATCTCCAACGGTGAATTCAATATGGGTTCATTAAATAGGGTCTACGGTCCCACAACTTTAATTTATATATTAATATTTTAATTATATTTAATTTTATTATAACTTAAAATATTAATTTAAATATTTCAATTAATATTATTATACATTATTTTAGTTTGAATTTAAAATAAAATTAAACTTAAATTTTTTATAACAATAATAAAAATTAAATGTTAAAATACATGATATAAATAATTAAAAATGATAAAAGTAAATAATAATAGGGTAACGGATATAAATTTATTATTATTAATAAATTAATAAAAAAAAGGTAACGTTTATATGAGAGTACGTTCCTTCCTGAGAGTACTGTGATTACAACTTGACACAACTCTAACGGTGAACTCGCAAAAAACTCACTTTTACTTCACTCTACGCTGACGGACGAACTTATTTTACTCCCGTTGGAGATGCTCTAAAAATGATCCTTCATTTTGGAACGGTGCTGTTTTTGTAGCACCAATGTGTAAGGTAAGAAACTCCTTTGATTCAAAACTTTAAACTTTTTTTTTAGTATTCAAAACCTTACCTTTATCATAACCCTGTTGAGAATAGCATGATTTATTTGTTGTTGGCTCAAACAAAGTGTGACATGGTTCTGTGCAACTATATGGTAGATATCAGAGAAGGTGATGCCACATCCTGTTGTTATTAGTGTATTAACTGGATTGGAAGAAATTATTCCTAAGTGGAAAGTTGTTCCTTCAAAGGATGTCATCAATTCAGCCTTCAAAGATCATGGTAAACGGGAAACGGTGAGGTTTCATGTACTTTTTTCTTCTATATTAACAAATTTCGTCAATGTCGGAGTTGACGTAAGGATAAAGCTACTAAAGTCTTCGTTAGGATTTACAAATAAAAAATTATTTTGTAATTAGTTTATATATATATAAAGACTAGGTATGCAAATAAAAAAACCGTATCTATAACAATTTGCTTTAGACCTTTCTTGTTATTGAAAAAATATTGGGCCGGTTCTCTACCTAACATATATTATAGTCAAGGTTTAATGATTTTGTTCTACTTGATTTCTTTGGATAGACAAATGTTAGCAGTATTTTTTTTCCTTTACCAGGGCTTGAATCTCGATCTTTTAACTTCCTCAACTCTTTTAACCCTTAACTCAAATCAATGGAGTTATCCGACGCTTTTTGTTTTGCTAGTTAAGTATGTGTTTTTTTTATGATGATTTTGCAGATAAGGAAAAACAAGTTGTTATATCAGGACAAGCCAAGGTTAAAAACAACATTGGAAATGCTAAGAACTAGTTTGAGTCTTGAAAGCTGCTTACACCAAGTGATACTACCGTTTCTAGTGTTACATGGAGAGAATGATACAGTAACAGACCCAGAAGTAAGCAAGGCATTATATGATAGAGCTAGTAGTGTCGACAAGACCATGAAATTGTACCCTGGAATGTGGCATGGCTTAACATCTGGAGAGCCTGATGAAAATGTTGCACTTGTGTTTGGAGACATCATAAGTTGGTTGGACGAGAGAGCTTCGAGCATAGCACGTTTGGAGTCTTTTCTACCAGTTCAAACTTACAACCATAGTGATAATCTTCATGAGTTCCCTTGAAACATAAAGATGATCCAACCCTTGACCCAAATCTGTATTGTCCGACAACTAATTGAAAAAGTAATTATGTTCCTTCGTGAAGAAAATCATGAATAAAAAATTCAAATGAATGTGTAGTGTGTGAAGACAATCACAATCCAATAAACGATGTAAAATTCTCAACACACACACACACACACATATATATATATATAAGAGAAAATCAAGGAAATTTCGTTATTAGACGTTTCTAGAAGGAAAAATTCCTTACAGGACTCCCAACCCTTTTAGGAGAAAAGGTTAGAAACAAAATTAAGGAAACCTGTGGGGTAAACCAAAATTGATATATATTGAAGGAATCTCATCATTTCCTCCACTACTCAAGCCAGCAATAGAGGACATGTTTGACTATAAAAGGAAAGCTCCTCTTCACTTCAAAATTAGAGTTTCAGAACACGGAGAGTTATCTTTAGAGTTCTCTCTTAGAAATCTTGAGTGTCTCACTTTCTCAAAACTTGTAATATTTCTTTTCAGTTTTCCAAAACCTATTGTAAGTATAATTATGCAATAAATTTATTGTTCATATACATTTTTTCATTAAGCAAAACATAAGTATGCTCTGCACCTACAACTTTGGATAATCTCGTGCATCAGAAAAAAAATTGTTGCATGTTTGCATTTTGCTTTTGATATGAACCTTGCCTTCTTTCATTTTGTTTTTCAAATTGTTTTCTTGTTAACCACATAATTAGATTGGATTCTTGACGACATACCAATCTTCTGTTTTAAAGCATTATGGATTGATTTTTGCTTCGATATCTTTCACTACACACATAAACTCGTTCTTGGTAGTTTGATATATATATATATATATATATTAGATAATGACTACAAGAAAATAACTAATAAACAAATAAAGGCATAAAGTAAAGAAAATGAAAGGAGAAACAAATATAAAAGAAAGAAAAAAATTCCACAATTAATTATGTTAAGCTTGATTCTCTAATAGTCCCCAGTGGAGTCGCTACTTGTCGCGGCTTAAAATTTTGAGTGTTTCTCGAATTCAATAGAGTTATCTCCAAAATTTATTTTAAAATAGGGAAAATATTGAAAAACCCTTAAACATAAAAATAAAAAAATGGCATTTGAAACCAAATTTTGAGTTCGGGGGTCAATTATGCAAAGGGAAAGTATTAGCACCCTACAACATCCATTAAAATACGGTTACCTATAATTAATTGTGCAAAATTAATATTAACTTAAATATACTTATTTCTCCTTATTATTAAATATGAATATCAATTGTTTTTTTGAAATAAATGTGTGCTTTAAAAAGAGAGGGAATAAAAAAATAGATTTTTTTTATTAATGTGCTTGACAAGAGTGTGATTTTGCTTCTACGTATCTCTCGGTGCGATAGTGAAATCAAAGCTACGTAGTTCTTGGGTAGAAAATGCGGATGTGTTGATTGCTTTTAAAGAAATTGTGTTTTGTTGTTGATAAAAAAAAAGTTTTTGACGGAAAAAAGAAAGAAATAGTTTGTTTTGATTTGAATAATTATTTTTTTTAAAAATGAGGTTTAAGACTATCAAATTATACAACTTGTGTCTCAAAAAACCAATGAGTAAAAATATGTCTCATCTAGTTAATCCATTTAAGAGTTTTTTTTTTTTTTTTTTTTTCGGGTTTAAAAGTTGAGTTTTAAAGCCACCAAGTGGTACAACTTGTGTCTTAACAACTCAAAGATTAAAAGATGTCATATCTAATTAATCTAATATTTATTTATTGTGAATGTTTTTTTTTAAAAGTAAACAAACACACAAAGAGAGAAATGAGTTTCATTGTTAAGAAATAGAGAGTGACAGAGAACATACACACAAAAAACGGCCATGAGAGGGGAGTTAACCACGGTGGTGGTTCATCGAGGGTTGAAGTTGACGTTGGTGGCTGAGTGGACGCTCTGGCGGTAGTGCTCGTGGTGGTGGTTCGCCGGAGGTCAAAGTTTACGGAGGTGTCCGTGTGGGCGCTCTGACGGTAGTTCTCGCGGTGGTGGTTTGCGGAGGTCGATTTGATGATGGTTTTCTAAAGGATTGGCAAAGGATGATGAAGGTGGTGATGTGTGGCTCATGCTCTCTCTAACTCTCTACATTTTAAGATGATTGTGGTTTTCTTTGTTGATCTTAGAAGTAAAGAAGAACTCTCTTTTCGTTTATTCTAATTTTTTAGGAAAATAAAACTTTCTCCTTCATTTGATTTTTGGTTCTCAATTTATAGGCTAAAAGGATGAATCGTTGCGTCCATGAGATAAATTGAGTCCCGATTTTTCTATTGTTTTGCATAAATTATGGAGTGACAAGTGAAGATGAAACTTCTACTTTTTAGTGGAGTGCTAAGTTGGTGGAGTGCAAAGTTGGTGAAGATTGAACTTCTACTTTCTAATAGAGTGCAAAGATGGTGAAGATTCAAAAGGAGGGAAACATGGAAGCTTAAAATGTGGAGAAGGGAGACTTGTACTATTTCTACCAAATACATTATTTTTATTTGTTTGTTAGTTATTGTTACTTTTTATTTATTTTTTTATATTTTTATGATGTAAATTGGACACTTTGTTAAAACGTCAATGAGAATGTGAGCTCAATTATTGGAATAGATTTATGAGTTTAATTTTGATTTTTTTTTTGAAATTTTTTTAGTACAATAAAATGTGATCGTAAATATATAAAATTAAAAACATTAATATAAAGTATTATTTTTTAAAATGGCCTGACAAAATTGAGGTACTACAATTCTCAAATCTAATCAGACAAAAATTTCAAATTCCTTTGATAAATTCAGCACCCATAAACGTTCATATCTTCATGTAACACTGTCCAGAAAATGCTGACTTCTCATTCATTTTCTATTCTCAGTAACAGAAATAGAAAGAAAAAAAAACGCAAATGATGCAAATTCTAAAATAAGTAAAAACCCCTCATATGTCTTTTCTCTTTGGCACAACACTAGGATCCACCCTCTTTCCTCTGACCCACCCCCCGTCTCTCTCCCTCTTTTTATTTTTTATTTTTATTTTTATGTTCATTCATATAAGTGACTAGAAACTATATAAGACATTTGCCCCCTGTATGAAGATTTTCACCTCATCAAACCATCACCACCACCACAATCTCTTTATACTACTCTTCTCATCACCAAGGTCCAAATCTTGAAAAAACATTATTAACTAATAGCTCGTGTTTCATTAGTCCATCCACCTAACTCATGGATTTGAGGTTTGAATACCAAGAAGTAAATCTTACAAACCTCTTTTTTTTTTTTTTGTTTCACGTTCATTATTTTACATATTTTGTGTCATATAT
This sequence comes from Cicer chorassanicum, assembly GCA_037974735.1. NCBI lineage: Eukaryota > Viridiplantae > Streptophyta > Magnoliopsida > Fabales > Fabaceae > Cicer > Cicer chorassanicum. The sequence goes on along the minus strand of JBBPBP010000001.1, from coordinate 9,361,306 downwards.
AGTTTGTTATATATAAATTATATTTAAGGAGATTTTTGAATTTTGCAGGGATAAAATTTAAAAAATAATATTTTTTAGGGACTAAAACTGAAAAGTGTTATATTTACATAGACCAAAAACTGTTTCCCTTTGTCAATTAACGTTTTTGTAATGTCCACTTAACGTTAAGGACCAAAAATAATTTTTTTTTTGATATAACAGGGATGTAAACAAAAACAAATAATTACGAGTACCAAAATCATTAAAAGTTATATTTACAAGGACCGAAAAAATATTATATAAATACACACTATAGAAAAGTCAACAACGGCAAGAATTATAACAATTTTTAAAACCGATTATTAGAAACATATTGTAATATCTCAAAGACAAGGTTGAAGAACACTAAAAAAATTTAAAAATAAAAATTATGGTTCCAAATTAGCTTCTAAAACGTATTGTACTAAAATCTCAACAATGTAAAACTACAAGTATTAAGATGCATGTATCTCACAAGAGAGAACAAAACCAAACAAACACAACAACTTTAATTCAATTAGCTAAAAAGGCTCAATCAAATCTTTTATTTCGTTCCATAAGTTGAAACAGATAAAATTAATGGAGATCATTCAATATAGATAAATATTATTAATACAATTGAAAAAGAAATCAGAGAATATGCAAGTAAAAAGAAATTGAAGCATAAACAAATTATAAACCAGTCGTCTTTAGTTAACAATGTTCAGTTAAACAATATAAACCAAATAATTTTTAGTTAAACAATATACAAAATATCTATGTCCAGTTAAACAATATAATTTTGTAAATCATCTCATTAGTTTCAAATCCATGATATATATATATATATATATATATATATATATATATATATATATATATATATATATATATATATATATATATATAAACCAATCTTCCTTAAACCTTAAAGTTAACCACAAAAACACAAAATAACAAGTTAACAGCCTATAAACTACAAAGTTCAGTTGATATAATGATATAATAATTTAATTAACATCAAATGAAAGGTAACATGATCCAACAAATTCCCCACACAAAAAGACTAAATTGTTTTCGTTCAAATATCAATAAGTAAACACCCCAAGAACAAAAAGAGTTAAAATTACAAACCTAAAAAGAGAAAAATTGAGAATTTAAAGAGATCGATTAAGGATGAGAAACAGACTCTAGCTAAAACATAAGACAAATCCAAACTTCCAATAAAACCATGAGAGAATTCAAGTTCTTACCTTGTGAGGCATAATGCCTGAGAATTTGGATTTGAGAAATTAGGGTTCCAGTGAAATCTGCAAAAAGAAATAGGGTAGACAAATAATTAATCAACCATTTCTTCGTTTCTTTACTCAACAAATAACCATGAAAATCGAACAAAATAGAGAGAGAGAGAGAGAGAGAGAGAGAGAGAGAGAGAGAGAGAGAGAGAGAGAGAGAGCGAAAACGAACTTGAGAAGGTGAGACGAAGTTGCCACGTCGAAATCGAGTCCAAAAGATTCAATACGTGCCATGGTTGAAGAAGGTTTTTTAGTTTAGGGTTCAAATGTGTTTGTAGAGAGAATGGTTGAAGGAGGATATTTTGGAGGAGTGTTAAGTCACAAAATGTGTATTTTGGAGGAAGGGTTATGTCCAACAAAAATAGAAATAATTAAAAGATGCTTTAGACCACACTTAAAATGTGTAGTTATTAAACTTTATTAGTCAACGATTTTTCTTTGTGGTAAAACAACAACACTTTTAAAATTGTGGCTTAATCGGTGACAATAATAAAATATGCAACGATTTTTCATTCAAAGTCAAAAAATTATACTCTATAAATAAATTATAAGCAACACCTAAAAAACTGTTGCCTATTTCCGTTTTCAGCCACACTTTTTTAGCCGACTAAGTGAAGTGTAGCCTAAAATAAAAAAATGTTATAGTGAAACTTTGGAGTTTTCTGTAATAAAAAATCTTTAATTTTAATTTCAAATTTTTCGGTATATTTTGGTATATAATAAATTTGAAGTTTAGTTATAAAAAAGGAAGGTAGAGAGGAAAAAGAAAACGAAGAATGGTACGTAATTTTGTCAGGGAAAATATAAAATACAATTTTCTTAAAAATGCATGACCAACAAGCAAAGCGAGATAGAAGAAAATAAACAGAAAATTGGTCCATCATAAGGCATGCATGACCCGTGCATAGTTTTACACTTTTTTGTTCTACTATAATAATACTACCTCTTGTTCCTAATTACAAGCCCATTTGAAAAATCCGAATCAATTAGATATACATTTATTTTATTTTTTAAAATATATCTTTATTAATGCTCTATTAAACACAACATAGAACATCCCTTTGATGAGCATCAAATTTGAGTTACACATAATGCAGGGTAAAATTATTCAAAATAAGTGTTCACACACTTTTACAAAAAAGGGTATGATTTAGTTTCAAACATAACAAAGATACAAACCCAAAGTATACAAGACATTACATACAGAAACATGAAACAACTACATAATGATTATAACAACAAGAAGTTATGATTCCAGCTCTTACTTTTTCTTATGTGAAATGCTAACATGTTAAAAGATACCCAAAAAAAAAAAAAGAATAATAATTTATTGAAAAAAAAACATGTTATGATTCCACATTGCAACTGATCCAATTTCGTATAGTTAGTGAGAGTGGGTGAAATAATTATTTGTATGATTGATTCGCTGATGCTTGGTTATTAGGGGAAATTTATTTTTCACTAGTAGTTAAGTACTAAGTGGGTAACTTCTTACAAATAATCACTTTTCTCATGGTTTATTTATTGTAACTATACTACTCTCTAAATTACCTCAACCGTCGCTTAATATTTACTACAACAATTTCTTAAATCATAAATATACATTTAGCTCAAGTTATTTTGAGTACTAGTGGAGTAAGGTTGATATGTTACACTTACGATTAGCCCAATTTTTATTATAAATATATGTAAATTGTAAACGACGTATTGCACCTCTCTTCCTTTACATAAGGGTTTGTTCGGATATATCTTAACATAATAAAGTTTACATTTCAATGTTTAAAAAGTGAATATAATGTTTTTTAAATAAAGATAAAAATGAAATAAATTAATTGATCTTCATTATCATCATCAACAATCCAATCACACAAGGTTGTTTACAACGACAACAATTAATGGACCTTCTTTCTCTTTTTTTTATGACTTATTTCTTATTTGGTTTCTGATCAAAAGAAATAGATTGGATTTTAAGAAATAGATTTGATTTATTGTGATGCAATAATGGTGTGTTTTTTGGTGTTGGATTCTAAGAAACTCTTTCTTAAGAGGAGTAATAAAAAAAAACTTTCCTTTTTTCTTATTTCTAGTTTGATTTTTAGGAAAAGATCATACATTTTTTGTTTTATTTTGTTAATATATATTACAATGTTGTTGTTTTTATATTTGGTTGGTTATTTGAAAATTTTCTCAATAGAAGGAGAATCATCAAAAAAA
>JBBPBP010000001.1:9331315-9353654 GCA_037974735.1 Cicer chorassanicum | reverse complement strand
CATATTTTGTTAAAAACATTTCAATTTTTACCATTCAATGTTATTCATGTTTTACACAACAAATTATTTTTATAAACTTAATAATAAATTCACTAAAAACTTTTTAAATTATAAATTCACTAAAAATTTCAGTCAGGTTGATAATTTATACACTAAAAATACCATTTTTAAACATTATAATAAATTCACATTAAAAGAAAATTTACGTATTACAACCACGCACAACGCATGAACAATATTCTAGTTAAATTAATTCCAATGGAAGTATAAAGTTATATCCAAATATTAGATTCTGTTACAAATGTATATATTGCCCGTGCAAACTTTTTATAATACCCATAACAATTGCTTTCGTAAAATAAGTTTTTCAAAATTAAAATTTCTTAAACCGTATCTGAGATCAACAAAATTAAAAGATAGGTTGAATTAAAACATATGGGCTAAACGCAATGTAACTCAATCAATTAAGCTCATAGCATAGATATGTACTGATAGAAAACAAGCATTTAGTTTTAAAATTTAGCGTCGACTCTTGACTCTGACACAACATGAGTCGTAATAACGTACATTGAATTTATTTTGATTCTTTTTTTCATGAATTAATTTTATTGTCAGTCAAGCTGACACTACATATAAAAATGGGCCATTTTTTAATTATATTTTTTTTTAATTGGAGAACATTTGTTAAGACAAAATCTCTAATTAATTGTTTTGATGATAATTAAACAAAAGGTTAATTAAGAATTATAATTATGATTCTAAGTGTTTTGGTATTTAACTTGTGTATTTGGTTGTGTTAAACAAGATAAGTACCAAGCAATTCAAAACAAATCTCATTAAAATCAAAGAAAGCAAAAACAACAAAACGAAGATCAATCTTGTCATACGTCTGTAAAACGAAGATTGATCTTCACTTCCATCATAATCAAGAATGATCAGTTCTATGTGAAAAAATTGCATCCTAGAAGCTTTACCAATCTTATATCTTTATCAAGAATAAGCAAGGAAAAGTCTAAAACAGAATCAGCCCAGAATTCGAAGAATCAAGACAAGCTTCATGAAGAAATATAAAAGCAAGATCATTCTTCATTTGGAACAAATGTAAGTACAATGGTACAGGCTGTAAAGTACAATACAGTTGTACTTTCAAATCAAGGTCTGCACACTGACTCAAAGCACAAGTTGCCACTTCAGAAAAGGTACTAGATCGATTACAAGTCAAATCACATTTAACTAATTTGAAGATCGATCCTGGACTGCAAGAATGCTCTTGGATTCAACTTGTTCACTCTTGCTTTTGGACTGCTTCAGTCTACTCACTGTTCTATGACAGCTGGCTTCATCTCAACGGCTATGTGAGTTGTCCTAACCTCTCTTGAAGCTTATAAATACAACATCAAGATGAAGAACAAATCACAACTCAAAGTGCCAAGCAAAGCATCAATCATACATTCATATTCGAGCTCCCTCAAATATCATTCTTTAGCTTGCAAATCGTCTTTCTTTGTGTTGTGTTGCAATCAGTAACAACTAAGTCTTAAGTTACAAAATCTATTTCTCAAACAAGAGCTGAGTAATATTCAGATTCTAAACATCTTCATTATCATTACTTTGTAACTCAAGGCTAGTGTATTATCATAGCTTGAGAAGTGTGTGGAAATCCTTTTATGTTGTAAAAGGTAATTCGTGAAATCCTTACTGAAATAGGTTAAGGTAAATCTGTGGAATTCTTTTCTAAAGTAGAAAGGTGGAAGTTGTGTAAAGATCAAGATTGATCTACGAAAAGTTGTGTGACAACCAAGAACAATCTTGCCTTGAGCACTTAGTGGAAAATCTCACATTTGTGAGGGCTGGACGTATGCCAAGTTGGGTGAACCAGGATATATGCTTGAGTAATCTCTTTATCTCTATCTCTATTTACTACATGCATTGCAATCAGTTTTTTCATTGATAAAATCAATATTGCTATTTTTACACTAACCAAGATCGTTCTTCGTATTACCAAGATCAATCTTGAGTAAAATTTTTAGTTTCAAACAGAAATTTTTTTAAAAGGAGCAATTATAATTCAAACCCCTCTTCCTTCTAATTGACATTGTTACTTCAACATTAACATCGATCGATCCATCTTCCATCAGTCTCACCAAATCCTCACTCATTCATAATGCATTAATGCCCCATACTCTCAACAAAATGCTTAAGAAAGTAAGTTTACTTAAATGTGTGTAACGACGAGGTTTTGTGATGGTGTATTTAATATACTTTTAAAATAAACATATTCAAAATTTAACCAACCTTTGTTCGTACTATTTTATGTTTTTTTTTTTCTTCTTTCATGTATGTGTTTTAAGGAAATGGTTTTTATGATTATATATTGTTATTTTAAAAATAATATTGAAGCCGTTCATTAAAAATAAATATTGAACTACAATTTTCAAAGCAATTTATACCGGTGATGGTTAAAACAAAGATATTAAATTCTTACAAAGTGATTTTCTGATAAAACAAAGTTGGTAAACATAAAAGGAAAGCTTGTGAAATTAAATTCTTACAGTTCTTATAAAATATCTCAACTATTCTTTTGAGAGTTTAATTTTGTCTTACACTGTATAAACTTTTTTATTTATTTTGGACCCATACACTGGAAAGCATTTGTATATATATATATATATATTTTTTTTGACAAAATAAAGCATTTGTATCTACCTCGGTTAAATCAATTTTTATTTTTATTTAAATTTTGTCGTAGTAAACCGAAACTTCTACATTAAAATATGACAGCTGTTATTAGATCAGATAAATATTGAATGAATCCCTCAACAACAATGTCGTTGTAGTATAGTGGTAAGTATTCCCGCCTGTCACGCGGGTGACCCGGGTTCGATCCCCGGCAACGGCGAATTTTTTCTCTCTAACCATTTTTCTAACACCAATTGTTGGTTTGGGCAACTTTCACGCTCTCACTCAACTGTTTTTTCAGTAACCTTGGTGCTGCAGTTTGGCTTGAATTGTGTTCTTGACGAGTTGCTTAGTGTTCTATTTTCCATCTTTACTTTCAGAAAATATGAAGCAATATACCATTGAATTTACTTGACTACAATAAGATACTCCTGTATTAGTTATTGGCTATAAATTATTAATTTAAACTTCTTGAATTACTCTTTATATAAGATCACTTTATCACCCTATCATTGGAAACTGTATTATGTTAGAGCACTCTGGCTCTAACATTTGCAGGAGCTGACTAGTTTATTAAGAGAAGGAAGAATCATAACGGTTCTTGTTCTTATTCATAACCAACATGTACTCATAAACTTCCTATAATTGCCAATAAAACAAAAATAACATATACTATTTTACCATGTTTTTGTATTTCAATATCAATCAATATCTTACCATGCATGCGAGTCATATGACAAATCTTTGTGTGCATCTATTTTGGACATAAATAAATCTCATCTTTAATCCTGATTTGTTCTAATGAATCACAACTTAAGCCACTTTTTCCTATTCAAGTTTGTATAGCCAAATAGCCAACCACTATTCTATTCATCATTTTGAAGCAATTTTAAATATTTGGTACTCATGTCTTCAAATGGTTATCTATAACAAAGGAAATAATGAAATTAGGTTCATTTATGTACAATGACATAAAACAAAATGCATTTTATCCAAAGATAAAAGCAACATTGACTCAGGCATATTTAAATCAAGCACCTCAATTTTGTCTTTAGATACGATGTCATGTGGGAATTATTCCAAAGCATAAAGTAATGCAAGTAGTTTAGTTGCTTTTTTTCACCAATAATACTCTACTCGACGGCCGCAAAATCAGAGAATTCTACTATTGAAGTAGATAAAGAAGATACTCAAAAATAAATTATCAAACAAAACAAATTATAATCATAATTGTTGTTTGTTATTGCTACGTGAGGGACTAGACATCACCATAAGATAAAGCTAATATAAAATACACAGATTATACCAAGTGAGATAAGTTTTAATATGAGAGAACTAAATTATTAAATTTTGATTATATAACTATGGATGAATAATCGTGATTAAAAATATCATATGACCACTTAAAAAAGCAAGTGATTTTTTGTTTTAATTTTAACTATAAGAAATGTTAAGGATAATCTCTCAAACGCATTCTATTGCATACTCTCTCATTGGGTCACGTCACTTCTATTTTAAAATAATGTAATTGGAAATCAATTATGCTTATTTGAAAAATATTTGTGAACTAAAAAACATTACTAATAATCTATTTTTTCACTTGTCTCTGACGTTTCATTCTTAATTTTATTTTCATACTCCACAATATCTTGTGTTTCTTTCGAGATATGGTGTTGGTGTCATTGTTTGGGCGGAAGGTAAGACACATTATTATTTTTTTAGGTGGATGTCAAACACATAAAAAATGTTTAGTGTCAATTTGTAAGAAAAGTCAATTCCATTTTTGATTTGGATCTACTTGTTGATGGTGGTCAGGTACAATAAATGCACAAAAATGTTACCTAACTCATTTCATCTAATACCTATTTGATTTTACAATGTAAAACATATTTATCCATTCCAAAGAAAAAGAAAAAAAAATAAAAATTGTAACTTTTTTTTGGGTCTATTAGAGAGATCTAACAATGAGTCTTAAATCTAGAAAGAAAGAAAAAAAACACAAAAGGTGAAGAAATTGAGAGAAAAAGAGTTAAAGAACCGTTGCAAATTTTTGTCTTATTAAAAGTCTGCAATTGTATTAATGAAAATTATATTCGTTCATTTTTTCATTGAAGGAAGTGTTGTGTATTCTAAATCAACGATACCAATTACTAGTTTTAAAATAATTAAGATGTGACCCAATAAGAGATAGTGTGTTCAATAGAGTATGTTAGAGGTTGTTATTAGCATTTTTTTCTTAACTATTCATCGTTTGATCAACGACTAAAATCAATTCCTCTTATACACTTTTATTATAAAAGTCATCTCATTTAATATGTTTCCTTTATATATATATATATATATATATATATAATTTTTGTTTTCAAAATATATTTTTTAACATGTGTTTTTTTTAAAACTAAATTTTGGTACTATTAAAACAATTACATAGTGTTTTTTTATGATAGAGTACATAAATTACAATGAAAAAATAATACATAAATAACAAAAGAATACTTAGATATAGTATATTTTCTTTAATTAGTTTTTCTTTTAATTTTTCTTGCACAATTGGATTAATTTTTTCTTTGAAGTATTAGAGACTTTAGAACAGCCACAATCATCTTTTGTCCCAATAATAATCTGTGGATGCTTTAAAAATCTTAACAGAAATTAAATTAAACTTAAAAAATAAATGTGTATTTAAAAAAAAAATGAAAAGTCTGTGACAAAGACACGCATGGTTTACTCAAATAATTTAGATCCTCTCAACCAATCATTCATACATCGTTCCGTTTCAATCATTCAGTATTTTTATAACAATGTTTACAGTTATTTGATTTGATGTTACAATAACTACCAAAATTATTCTTCTACCTACCAACTCATGTAAATCCATTTCACAAAATACTACGATTAAAGTAACATGGATGACTCTAAAGTAAAAGAAAAATAATCATTAAAAAAATATCTATAAAATATGAAATTGGAATCAAATTTGATTAATAAAGAGCATCTCTAATGGGTATCATAGCGAGTTTTATTGAAAGACGGTTCTTAATTTTTAAACAAGACGTGGTTCTATAGACTTAACAAATAATTTATTATATGATAATCTATTGGGTTTGTGTTGTTGGAGCTTTTATATTTTTAAATAAGTAGATTAGTTTTTTTTTTTATGTTTTAATTTACAATATATTTTATTTGTAATTCCTATTTTATAACTTTTGCTATTATAATGAAATCTTAGCCCCTTCTATAATTTTTTATTTTCTCTTTTTCTTTTATTGGTTTATGTTGTTAATAATATCATCCACCAACAAAGAATTTATTAAACAGGGAATCAACTAGAATGAATCCAAAAGTTGAAGGGAAAAGGAAAAACACACTACCAACATATTTTGCATTTGATACAAAAAGTTGAAAAGATTCAACATATCATGTTGATTCGGAACCAATAAATCCAACAAAATCAATAATTTTCATTTTAAGAAATTAATAGAACAATTAAACCTATCTAAAAAAAGTTTCTTTCCGGCTTGTCCAATGCAATATGGTGTGTAATGAATCTTGACGTGTGCAAGATTGAGGGAGATTGAGGAATAGTGTGATGACTTATTTGACGAGGGGATAAATGAAGATCGAAGAAGAACACATTGACTTTCGGTGGTCTATATATATATGTGCGTGTGTATACGCTATATTTGAAGTCGAATGTCACTGACCTAACAATATAGAACGCAAACTACAATTAGAGGTGGATTTCCTTATGTTTGTTCCATTGAATTGTATGCATCGAGAAGAAACAATTATCTAATTGTGTAGAAAGTCAAATGTAGTTAAGATAGTCATGTCAAACTTATAATAATATTTGAGTAGTGACATCATAAGACTAACAAACATAACATGTATTTCTGACATTGTTTATTCAAACAACGATATCATCATGTTGAAATTATAGTAATTTTTATTACGATCATATAAGTAATTGTCTCTCAATAATTGAAGTATTTTTTATATATAAGACAATAGAAATATTTAATAATTTTCTCTTATATCTCTTTTATGATAAAATTTAATATTAACTTTTCATAACCAACTATATCACCAAACACTATATTAAAACAAAATATAATAATTTATAATATCATGTTTCTTTTATGTTAACCACAAATCAAATCTTAATAAATTATTAAAAGCTACTAGTATTTAGAGATACTCTAACTGAGAAAAAGACACCATCTTTATTTTTTTTCGCCTCTAAAATTACCCCCACACCCATCTTTAAAGAAAGAGTATTGTATTGCACCCAACATCATGAATAGATCATGGACAAAGCTTTATAGCCTAGTCTATAGCTATAATAAACAGATACATGTTAAGTTCATTAATTAAATAGATTAGGTTGAAGCTATTTTAGAAAAATGTATTTAATACCAGATTAGTCTTTATTCAAATGGTATTTTAGACCTAATCTATTGGGTTCATCTAAGTTAACTTTAATACTACTAATATTTTTTGTTTATATTAAATTATATTTTTGTGCACTATATGGTAATACATAAAGGCTTAAGTCAATAAACCTATTTAAGAAAATTTATGACCTACTTAAATATTTTGTTTGAATTTTATTTTAAATATTATATCATGTGAGGTTAGAGGTCCTGCTAAACCTTAAAAGAAAATATTATAGTATAAGTTTAAATTAGACTCATTGTTGTCCAACTTTAAAAAAAAAATAAAATATAGGTGCATCTTAGTGTATATTTAATTAAACAGTGTGATAAATAAAATGATGGAAATCAACGTAATTTTATAAAAATTATAAAATGCAGTTTTTATAAAATTACAATCACTTATCTTATCAATCCAAACATATATTTATATAATTTTGTTTGAGATCGATAAAAAAGAAATATAAAATCTGTCACACATTTTGTTTAGTTTAATAAAAGGAAGTGATGAGAAAAAAAAAGTGAGAAAAATAATATAATGTAGAAAGTAATAAAATGTTCTAATAGTATTTATTAAATAATAAAAATAAATAAAATATTAAGATATATGTCTTTAATTCCTTAAAATTTTAAAAGATTATTTTTTTAAATAAAGTTTATTTTTCGTTTTTTATTTCTTTAACAGCATGAAAGAAAAACATTGCTTTGGCGTGAAATAGAAGGCAAAGGGTGAGAGAGTTTTAAAAACAAAAAAAGTAAAATAAAGTTTGTTCTAAAGTCACTCTCTCTCTCTCTCTCTCTTCGCAACCTCCGAGGATTTTTCATTCCATCATTCTCTGCGATATTTCGGGTTTCATCACCTTCGATTTTCGAAATCCCTCTATCTACACAAAACAGCAATATAGATACGCGTCTCTCTCTCTCTCTCTCTTAGCAACTGTTTCTTTTTTGTCTTCTCTCTCTCTCTCTCTCTGGTTTCTTCGATTCTTCTATTGAGAAAAAAAAAGAAGGAAAATGCTGGTTCGAAGGAGAGTGATTAGTTGGAGAAGGGTAGCTAAGTCCCTTCAAGCTATGCTAGCTCATGCCTTTCTTTTCTCCTTCACTCTTCTTCTTGTTCTCAAGCTTGACCGTTTCTCCCTTTTTTCATGGTGGTGAGTTTATTCTTCTTCCACTCTCTCTCTCTTTCTTTAGCTTTTTTTTTTTTTTATCACCCTTTAGGAAAAATCTAGTAAGGAATCAAAGGGTCACAACAAAATTTTAGCTTTTTTCATTTTTTAATTTATGTTTTTAATTTTGAATGATCATACCTAGCTTCATCCTGAATTTGTGAGTTTTTGTGCTGTAGATAAGGTCTGTGGTCAATTCTGTTTCCACCTTTTTCAATGCATGTGTGAAAGCTTTAATTTTTTTTTTTTATTTCGAAGAAAATTACATTCAACTGAGGAGAAAGATTCTGTTTTTTTTTCCCTTTTAGAAAAGTTGCCTGCTTCATTTGTATGCTGTGTGTTTTGTTACATTAATATATTTGTTTTTTTTTTTTATTTGATTTTTCCTTTGGAATTGGATGGTATTAGTTTGCGTTCTTGGTTGCTGCTTTCCCTTTGTGACACTGAATTTTATGTGTGTGTGAATTGAATTCCTGTGTTTTAGTGTCTTAAGGAAAGTGAAGATATTTTGTTTGATGGAAAAATGAAAAATTAGTGAAATTATGAAATATAATGTGCATTTAAGTTTAATTACTATCAAATGAGCGGAAACAACTGCGAAAATAATCAGCAACAGCTATGCAAATCAGCAGCTCTGCAACTAGAGCAACTCCACTGATGGGCGAAAGAGTAAAGTGAGAAAAATGTCCCCTGCAGCACGCATGATTAGGAGCAATATTTTTTTTCCTTTCCTGGGGGTGCAAATGAAGTAAAGAAACACATAGTTAAAATGATATAAAATTATGTCTAGAAAAAGCTGAGTAATGTTGTGTTTTATCTGGTTGACAACATATCTTTACATGGTAAGAGTTGCTGATCGATGTCGTGTCGGATCTGGGTGACCACTTGTCTTTGTTGGTAAGAGTCTTATGTGTTTTCTTGTAATTGGGTTTGGATTTGGTTATGGATGGACTACTTATCCACATATAATGAACAACCCTAGGTAAGGAATATAGAAGAAGTATCGGAGAATTTTTCTAAAAGTAAGATAAGAAATTTATTGGATACTTTTGGACATGTATTGAGACATATTAGACGCATATCGGTATCGGATACGTGTTGGACACCATACTTTTTCATTTATGACGTATCTGAGCTTCATAGCTGTCTGGAAATATGGTATGGTCATATTTCTACTGGCCTCCTGGTGTTGTAAAAGATTAGGTTCGATGTCATCTTGGAATGACACCCTTCTCTCCCCATTTAATTTTGTTAAGTACTTGTAGCATAATTTTTTTGGCTGCAATGCAAATTGCAATAAGGCTTTATCCTACATCATAATACACATGGGTTTGAGCGTCAAATTTATGTTGATGTCCTTCTGATTTATATTATGTTGCAGTAAGTCAGACATAAATCTTTGATCATTCCATGTAAAGTTCAAATCATGTCTTACAATGTCGATATGTGGAGTGTTGGGTAGTAATGCTCTTCCCTTTCAGAGTTTGTTATATCATAACGTATCTATCTTTTTGGTAGGACTGTATTTTTTCCTCTTTGGCTTTTCCATGTGGTGGTAGCACGAGGTAGGTTTTCCTTGCCTGCTCCTTCGATGCCTCATGGTCGCCAAGTAAGACATACTTCAAAATATCTTCCCTGTTTTGCGGAAAAATTAGAAATTTGTCCTGTAGTAAGTTTTTGTTTCTGATGTAAAAAATATTTTGTTCGCATACAGTGGGCTCCTTGTCATTCAGTCATAGCAACGCCATTGCTTGTGGCATTTGAGCTTCTTCTATGTATACATCTTGGGAGCAGTTATGGTAAGCAGACATTTCTTATTTCACAACCATCATGGATATTATTGACCACTATCACTTCACATCAAGATGAACTGTGGTACTTTTATTAATTCATTGATTTAGATGTTATCAATTTAAGTAATTATTCATTGTAATGATGCAGTGGTGAATTTAAAGATTGTCTTCATACCTCTTATAGCTTTCGAATTGGTGATTTTGATCGATAATATCAGGTAATTATCTTGTTCCATTTGTGGCTTACCAAAATTTATATTCAGCAAATCATTTTGATTGTTGAAAAGCGTCATGACTTATAAGCTGGTAGTTGTTAATTGTATGGCTACACATTGTTAAACTCAATCTTAATAATTAAACAACTGCAAGGTTCAATACTATTATATACTCTTCAATCAAACTGGTGTTTTATTGACAAAATGTATGTTAATAGGATGTGTAGAGCTTTAATGCCTGGAGATGAGGAAAATATGACTGATGAAGCAGTATGGGAAACTCTTCCTGTAAGATACCATTCATTAGTTCATTAATTAATGATCAGTATATGCTCTGATATTCAATAAAGTAAGGCCCGTCAGTGATACTCCCGATATAGGCACCTAATGCCCTATCTGGCATCTACTTGGCAATTTCAAATGCTCTGCTTTGATGGTTTTTCAGTAACTTTTGTTCAAATCTCTTGTGAATTTTAGACCGATTATTACAAAAAGCTATAAGATTAGAAGTATCTATAATTTAAAAGCCGTTGATGTGTATGGCTCTAGACAATACTTAATCTTCGTTGAAAATTGAAATACATTAGTGATTAGAGTTTAAGGCCCTTTTTGGTTTTGAAAAAATGTTTTCTTGTTTTGATTTTACTGATTATACAAAACATCACCTTATTTTCACTTTGGTTCTTGTTTTAGATAAATTCGTACATGACAACGTGAAAATTCAAAATAGTATTTTATTGTTTTCACCATTTCCTGTACAAATCTTTGGATATGAGAAATAAAGTAAAAAATGATGACATTTTTGTAATTAATATTAGTGAAAAACTGGAAATAAAAAACAAATATTTTTTTTCAATTCAAACAGCCTAAATTCTCTTTGTTTTATATAATGTTGTGCCATTAGGAAATAGAGGATTAATCATGCTCAGTATCAGAGCCATTTGTTCACATCTTAATAATTAACTTAACATTACCTAATTATTCAATACTTGCTTTTTATTTTCCCAATGCTCATATTGAATTGTATAATTATGTTTTCCAGCACTTCTGGATTTCGATAGCCATGGTTTTCTTTATTGCTGCCACAGTGTTCACCCTTCTAAAGATATGTGGTAAGTTTTAATTTCATCATTGAAACATTTGTTGACTGAGTAATTAATTTACTGTGGAAATGTAATGTTATAGATTCCACTCCGCACCTTTTCTCGACCTCTCTGCATCTATTTGTGTCTGATGTTGGTTAATTTTCCACAACATTTTGATAAGATGTTTAAAACTATGTTTTAAATATACTGATATAAGCTGTCTGTAATACACTAATGTCTGGCCTTGACAAATTTGTTATTTATTTAATGAACAACATAGGAAACTTAACTTTTGTTTGGGATCATTTTGTAATTAAGGTGTTCTTACAGTAAAATTCAATAGAGGTTCTAAATTAATTTTGCGAGCTACGAGATTTATTTCTCTATTTGATTGGGATTCACCCATTGTAGTTGACTCCTTGGTTATCTTGTGATTTTTTTTGGAGATAGAGGTGGGAGAAGGGAGGGGGTTTTAAAGTAAGCACTCATAATAAAATTTGATTCGCGATTCAGAAAATAGATGTTTTGATTCATGAAGATTGTCAATTTTCCGGGTATATTAACTGTCAATGTGTTTAGAAGGTATTAATATGAAATAATATTGTACGAAATTTACTTGGGATTGAAAGATTTGATTTAGAACATGGTTATCTGTTTTACTTTATCTATGCCGTGATAAATTTCCACTTCTATCTAAATTGGAAATAAGTGTTCTTGTGATCTTGTCCAACCTGACATTTGAGTTTCTTGTCAGTTGTAAACGTTCAATCATTCTTTGCTTTCTTTGTTGGCGTGGCGTTTTTTTACCAAATCTTTGTCCTTATTCATTTGATCTGTTGGCAAATCTTGTACGTGTTGTTACTAAAAAAAGTCTCAATTACCTGTAGGCGATGTTGCGGCTCTAGGCTGGTGGGACTTATTTATCAACTATGGGTATAGTCAATTTCTCTTGGTAGACTGTTTTAAGCATTTGGTATTAGTCTTGTGCTTTTTGCATCATAAAACCATTTTTATCTTTTTGCAGCATTGCACAGTGCTTTGCGTTTCTCGTTTGTACAAAGTGGCACAATCCAACAATTCACGGAAACTCTCAAATTACAGAACCATGTTCGTCGTCAAATACCATAAGATATCTGGAATGGAGTAGAGAAGGCATAGTTATTTCGACAGATGAAGATTGGCAGCAAAATGCATTTTGCACTCTGCAGGACATAGGCGGGCATATTATGAAAATTCCATTCATTGCTTTCCAAATACTACTTTTTATGCATTTAGAGGTATAAATGCTAACAAAAAAACCCTGTCACAATTTTTCTCACACTTTGTAGGTTTCCTCATTCTTTGATTTTTCTTTCCTCATTTTTTGTTGTTTAAATTTCAGGGAACACCATCGGGTGCGAAAAATATACCGAAATGGGTCATTTTTTCTCCTCTTTTTCTGTTGCAAGGAGCTGGAGTATTATTTGCAACATATAGATTAATAGAGAAGATTGTTCTTTTACTCTATAATGGAGATATTCCTAGAAACTATTCATCTTTAGCATCAAAATCCCGTGACTGCTTTGGGTTTTTCCATCATGGATCAAGGTATATCAGTTTAGATTTGATTAGCTAGAAAAAACGAATTAACCTTAGGTAGATTATCTACTGAACCTAGAACAACAAAATGTCGCGGAACTAACATGAAGAATTTGTTGTTGGCTGCACTTTTCCTCTTGACAGGTTGCTAGGTTGGTGGTCGATAGACGAAGGAAGTAGAGAGGAAGAAGCTAGACTTTTTTGTGCTGGGAGTTCTGGGTCAGGGTTAGTACTCTGCATAACATTATGCCTTTTTAGTATAACGGTGGTAACAAGGCTTGAACCTATTATCATATAAAAATTATTCGCGCCCCTCACCATTTGGCTCAATCCTAGTGGCTTACAATAGCAAAGCTTTCTCTTCTGTTTAATAATTTAAGTAGAATTGTGGAGATCTTGCTCATTTATGATTTGTTATTAGTGATGATTCTAATTATGTCAGGTGACACATTTTTACCTTGTATAGTTGTTATTTTGACCAGTGAATAATGTTATTCAAACTTCTCTATGATGATATGTGATTTGATTTACTATTTAGGTACAACACTTTCTCCCCTGATACAGTGAAGAAAATGCCTAGAGCAGAACTTGTTCAGGAGGTGAAGACATTGTTTCCTTATACTAAAATAGTTGTAGCGATCTCATTTATTTCTCAATTCATGATTTCCTTGTTTAAGAATAAGTTAAACCAAGTATACGAACATGTTTACTCTTTTTCATACATTTCAATAATCGCCTCTTTATAACTCGCAGATTTGGAGACTTCAAGCTGCACTTGGTGAACAAACAGAAGTTACCAAGTATAGCCAGGAGGAATTTGAAAGACTTCAAAATGTAGCATCTCGACCATGATTACATATTGTTTGATCTAAGTTACAATATTGTAGAAGTAAATAAATAAATCACTTAATAAGAGAACAGTTGTCTCAATTGCATTTCTGTTCATTGTTTGTGCTTGAATGACTGTCAACAATATCAGGATCTAACACACTTTAAATTGATCGCTAAATTTCTCAGGAGAAGATCTTATGTAGAGTTTGCTTTGAAGAGCAGATTGATGTGGTCCTCCTTCCCTGCAAGCATCACATTCTTTGCAGGTAATTTCTCCATTTTATTATTTTCCTGTCAATGTACCAATCTTTGATATAGTGTTACACCAATATCTTATAAGAAACTTATTCTCAAAGAAGTAGATTATTTCCTTTTTTTTTTGTTGCTCGTGTTTGATATTTGATGTGGTTAACAGCACTTGCTGCGAAAAATGCAAGAGATGCCCAATCTGCCGTGGCATCATCGAAGAACGGATGCCTGTATATGATGTGTAGACTGAATTCACTGTAAGATATGTAGGTATCTCACTATAGCTTGTGGTTTTAGATGAGGCAAGCACCAAAATTTGTTTATTTCTCTGCTCATAGATATGATGAGCATCAAAATTTGTACATAATCTTATACATTCATTTTGAATTTTGGTATCTACACCATGCAAGCTGTTTATTGATCTCTATATGAACTAGGAGTGCCATGCAGTTAAGGATCCATATCACTGTCATTGAAGCATGTTTGTGCCTACAGCTTTATGGTCTTTTAACAACTTCCTTACAATAGTAACTTCTTTGTTTTGGAAAGAAGTTTATTTTTGAGGAAAGTCATCTAACAAACCTTGCAGCAAAACGCCATTGCATTCATTATCTTGTTGAACCACTCTAGACACTAATTAAACCAAGTACATGAGGTCCCCTTAATCATTTGGTCCATGGTTCTATCTCGGGCCGGTGCGTACGAAAAAATATGTTAGGAGATGTCAATTCCTTAAATGAATCTTAGTTAACTCGAGGAATTAGTCTCTGCATTTGTGTGCAGGGATACATTGGATGGCTTACTAGCTCGACATAAAATGTTGGTAGATAAGTATAGCTTTAGGGATATATATTTTTGTATACTCTCACATCAAAGGAAAAAGTGATTGAGTACTAGATACTTAATTAATTGCCTATGAATCTGTGATTGTGATAGTCAAAGGAAACTTTGTTGAATGTTTGGTTGAGGTTCAAGCCATTAAAGTCTCAGTATGTGAAGTATTCAATATGTCACTTAATGTTGTTATATTGATGTGGACAACATTCATGATTTTGCCCCGTGTTTTTCTTTATGGCCACTTTTGAAGTGCTATTGATATTAACTGTACAGCAAGTACCACTATAAATTCCGGGAAACATTTCAATACACAAAACTTACAAACTAGGGGACCAGTCAATCCACTGAGGTATCCAAGAACAAACTAGAAAAAGGCAAAATAAAAAACCTGCGGTGACAAATGCAACAAGCAATGGTGGTGAGCTCATGGCCGCAACTAGCGAACTCATGGGTGTTCGTGATGGTGGAGATATGGCTTTTGACAAGCGTGTGGATATGTGCACAAGACCGCAGGACCATGATGGTTGTGGCGGGTGGTCTAACTTGTATAAATAACTAGGTCACTTTGAGTTGGTTACTTCTCATTTTAATTGAACTACTTGTTTCTAATCCTATTACAATAGACTAGTTGGTGGATGGCATAATAGAGGCAAGTTTAACCTCTGCATATTTTATGCAACCATTATTTCCCATAGTAAATATTACAAGTGCTCCACATAAAATTTTGTAATAAATCAGTCACTGAAACATTATAGGTAAATCATTATGGCAAATAGCAAATATGAAAATGCTAAACTACATGAAGAGTTGAAGAGCTTTACCCCAACACAAAGTAGCAAGAATAATGTGATAAAATACTTAAAGAGTCTTAGACAACAGTGGTTTATACTTAGGTTATCTTAATAAAATACATGAAGTGAAACAGTCTTCAAAATAACATCAAACATATCCTAATTATGACTCAAACAAATATCCTCTTTTTAACAGGAAGCTGTGATTGGCACTGCTTCTACTAAAGCCTTTGTACCAGTAACTTCAGTTTCTCCTTTATGAATCTTATCAGCAGCCATGAGAACAAAGTTATCAAAGCAATCCTCCAAGCTTCTGAATGATTCACCAGGATACAGAGTGCTAATCTCAACATCATGAACTCCATCTATGTTAAAGTTAACTTGACATCCATTGATGAATATATCATGGGTGATTGATGCCACAATACTTTCCGGTATGCAATTTTCTGCATCTCCACATATCAAAATTAATAATACTCTTTCACAAAATTAGCCAAATTCTGAGAAATAAATAAAACCGAGACAGAGAGATCATGATTGAACCTGCAGCGATTGCTAGAAGATCATCTTCAGAGATGGTGACTCTTGGAATTTGACGAGCAATTTTATTTTCCCACAAAGAAGCAAGGTCATTCATGCTATAACAGTTGGTAGAAGGTCGAAAATGAACATTTTTGTTCATTGTTCTCTCATCATCGACCACCTTCATTGTGAACTTCCCAATATCATACCCATCAATAAAGTAAGCTGCACAAAAAGAATTAAAATAATTATTCACATTCAAATATGAGATATTATAATTAACTATGTAACATCGATATTTCATATTAACATTAGTAGTTGCATACATTCGCTTCTTTTATTTTGTTAAATACTATCTGTATTGTATTTTGTGTGGGTCAGCGCTCCATAGATGGTTAAGGTAAGAAATTAGTGTGGTTGTTTAGTGCTAATAGTATATATATACCTTTGACATTGCCATGACCATAGATGTGCAATTGATCCAAAGGTGGAGGAAGCTGTGATGGATGGCAATTGTCATAGTAAGGCCAAGATGCGATGGAATTGCAACAGATGTAGGTGTATGGTACACCTGATTCCTCAATCACACGCCTAACTAAACGCTTCTCTTTGTACATTGCTAGGCCTGGCTCCACAGGATCTGCCCTGTCCACATCGTGCCCAAATTCTGAAGGCAAAAACCTCTGCAACATTATCAAATCACATGTTAATAATATATTTTTTTGTTTGACATTTCATGTCATCTTAGGTTGGTGTCATGTTACAAGATATTTACGGTTGGACCAAATTTTATTTTATTAATTTAAAAAAAGTATATAAGGACTTACTTGAAGTAATTGAAAATTGCAATGACCATAGTCACCCATGGCCATGTGCCAAACTACATGGATGAAAATGAAATTAAACATAATTTATTACCAAATTAATTAAAATTAGATAAATTGATCAAAAGGCAAAACCAATTCAAATTTTACCAGTTTAAGCTGTTAAAACAACTTAGCATAATTTTTTTTTGCATTTAATAATATTTATATTTCATATATTACACATATTTTTTATGACAACATCTAGTATAAATAGTAATTTAAATAGTTGTTGATCCACTGGAGCATGAATCAGGGTATTTTAGGTTCACTGTCAAATCCTATTTAAAATTATCGAGAATTACCCATAAGTACATTTCAAATAATAATTGCATATGGACAATTGATCTCTAAGTACATTTTAAATAATAATAGTAAAGGTATTTAATATGTTATTGTTATATTCAAACTCGAGATATTTTTTTTGTTTCCACATTTAATGTTTGAGTTTCACCACTATTGATTTTACAAATTCAAAATTAAAGATATTGTACTCTACCAGTTATTATTGAAAATTATCAACATAAAGTAACCAACTGTTACCACAAATAACTGCAAAATGGGTGCAAAAAACAGTAGCTGAGAGTTACTATTCATTTATGGCTCTAGACTCTAAACTGTCCTTTTCTTTAAGTTTTCGCTTAATAGAAATTTTCTGAAGTTTTTCTTCTTTTTTACTTGATTTTTTTTTTAAAAATTTTTTTTTATAGAAAAGTGAAGCTATTCGTTATGAAATGTTTTATTATAAAACCAATAGTTGCAATTTAATGAAGAAAAAATAATTACCTATAAAAAGAAGAGTTAATTGTCGTACAAAATTTTATATTCTCAATATATTGCAATTAATAATGTAATGGTTATGATTTAGTGATATATAAGTTAAATCTTATAAAGAAATACAAACAACTTTTAGTTTTAAATATAAACAAAAAGTGGTCGTACAACAAGTGCATGTAATAAGCGTGGCTTGTCAATTAACTTCAATTTGTAGCTTTACTTTTACTATAAACTTAAACTTTTAAAATGCAGAGAGTATATTTAAAAATCCTGGAATGGACCTCCAAATTAAGACTATACCTTTACAGTCTTAATTGATTTCATGGCCTCGATCAAAGTAAGCTGATTCAGCAAGCTTTCAGCCCCTATTGCAGAAATGACAATGTCTATTTCATACTTTTTCAAAATCGTCTTCATCAACTCCTTATTATTTACCACGCCCTGCCATATAAATATGCAACATAACTTATTATGGCTGAAGAGACACCTAATTTTACTTGGATCTGACCAAACAAATAATCAACCCAAATGTGGAAATAGATTTTTGCATATACAATTTTTTTATTAATCAGATCCTCAAGCCAATAAAGAAGAAAAGAAAGGATTGTATATATTTTAATTTTGGGTCTTCGGATGGGTAAAACAAAAAGTTATCATATATTTGAATAATAAATTGATACTTTTATAGTATTTTTGTATTTTTAAAATAAAAATTGAAACAAATAATATTGTACTTTTAGTCTTTTATTTTTTAACAAATCAAATATTTTTTGAAGTATCCAATTTCAAGAAAATAAAACTCTAATAATTCAAAGTTTGATTAAAAGATAAAAAAAATCTAATCAAGATTTGTTAAACTTTGAATTTTTTCAAACTATTCCTCCTTAACCAAAAGTTCACATCAAATGCTTTTTAAACTTGCACATTTTGACAAAATTAATTAAAAATGAAAACAAAGGCATGAAAGTAAGACAAACATTTTTAAAGCCAAACATTAAAAAGTCGTGTTAACATAGAATTGAAAAACATTATACACCAAAAGGGTAAAAATGAAGTAAATTAGATACGCAAAGAAAAGATATATATTGTGACTTACATAAATGACAATGGCACCTTTGTCTTGAAAGGCTTTAATAATGGAAGCCTTAGAAGAAATAAGAGGTCCTGGCCGAACCAACAAATAGGTTGGATGTGATGTGGAAATACTTGCCTCAGCCACAAACTTTCCCATAAAACCTGTTGCTCCAACAATCAACACTCGACCCTTGGTAATGGGAGTTGCTAGTGATGATGATGATGCCATTACTTTGCTAGCTTTTGGGAAAAGTTAATTAATTGTAACAATTTGGGCATGGGATAGCAAAAATGAAGGGTGCTAGTTTGTTTATATAGGAATATCAAATTTATTCGTTACATTATTTATGAGTTATGACCATAAATGGAATATTGGTAGAGCTAGCTAGTTATATTGTTTTTCATCTACTCTTCAACACCTAGAACGTTTTTTTACCGCTGGCCACCTTATGGACAAACGTTTTGATTTAATGATTTGAAGTTTAGGTCCCCATATATTTTACCTATATCATAGGGGTGAATTTCAATTTTAAATGACTTGTATAAAGAATTTTGTATGAATCGTTTAGAAGACGACTAACAAATTTATCAAAAAAATAAATGAAAAAGAAGATGACTACAAATACAATTTTATGCACATTTTTTAAGTGTATTGTATGAAAAATTATTTTTTAAGCCCATTTTGAAATGATGCATTTTAAAAATAGATTGTTTATTTTTGAAAAAATAAATTAAAAAATTAAAAGATTGATTTTAATGTTTCTAAAAATACTTTCTCTTTAGACAACTTTCATATTTTCTCTATCTCATTGAAAAAGTAAATAAGTTTTGTAGTCTGATATGATAATAATAATGTAAATCAATTTTATACTGTGAGCTAATCATAATCTATTAGTATGACACATCATATTATAGAGTTTTAAATTAAAGAGAGTTTATGTAATTATTTCTTGACACAACAAATTATTATTTATCTTCAACGCAAAACAATTTTATAGTGACAATATATATAATTTAGGTAAATTACACTCGTGGTCTCTTAACTTAATTTCAGTTAACGTTTTAGTCCTTTATTTTTTTTATTTTTTTATTTGGTCCTTTATTTTAATTTTAAGTGACAATTTGATCTTTTATATTTTAAAATGTCAACAATGTTATCCTTTTACTTTTTTGCAAAAATTCAAAAAATTCATCAAAAATTTCAAACAAAATCCATAAAATTAATTATCATCCTCAATATAATGCAAATTTTATCAAATTCATAACTTAAATCTTAAAATAAACTCATATTTTCATCTCTAACAACATCAAATAAAGAATGAAAGAACCAAATTGGGGAGAAAAAAAAGATAAATGAAATCTATTGAGTTAAGGGACCACGGGTGCAATTTAACTTATAATTTATTTCCAAAGTAACTTCGATTAACAAATGTCAATAGAGTTAATTATGATGAAATTTATTACCTCTTTTAAGATAAAAAATAATTGTCATTCTAACCATCTATATACAAAGAAAATTAAAAAAATAAACATGTCTAACATTCTTGTATTGTCCATTAAAAATAAATTATAAGTTAATTGATAGATGATAAATTAGTCTATTTAATTGCGATTGAATTAATTAAAAAATATAAAATAACGTAAAAATACATTTTTAATTAATATTTAAATAAAATTCAATTAATATAACGAAAGTAAAATTGAAAGAAAAAAATAAAATATTATAGAATTTATAAATTCAAATGCTACTCCAAGTAATTTACAAAAAGTCCGTATATATTTAGAAAAAAACACTGTATACTTGTGAAGAAAAAACGGTTATATTAATTTAAATGCTATAAACTTCGCCTCGCTCTTAGTTAGAAATAGGTGAGGGCACTTATAACTAAACTAAACATGATTTGTTTGACCGATAGCTAGAGGTACCTTGTAGTCCAGTGGCACCTTTCATCGCCAAAGAACCTTTGTGAAATAGAAAATTAATAAATAATTTCACTGTCATATAGAAGAGGAATTAAAGTATGAAATCTATTGAACCGGAATTAAAGAAAAAATAAATAATAAATTTTATATAAAATTAAATTATAATAATTATTTTTGATAAAAAAAACACTTAGTTGTGTGAGATATATTTTATATAATATAATATAA
Organism: Cicer chorassanicum; assembly: GCA_037974735.1. Taxonomy (NCBI): domain Eukaryota; kingdom Viridiplantae; phylum Streptophyta; class Magnoliopsida; order Fabales; family Fabaceae; genus Cicer; species Cicer chorassanicum. Next base: position 9,332,610 of record JBBPBP010000001.1, on the reverse strand, counting down.
ATAATATGTATAACAGATTATTATTATTAAATAATATATATGCAATAGCAATATATATGTATTATTACACGTGAAAAATTAAACAATTGACCTGAGAGAAAATGCCCCAATCCATGCGTGCCCCTTCTAAATTTGTCACTATAAATTAGACTGATATTGTATTTAAGACTATTATATTAGAATTAGAATTATGTTTGCACAAATCATTCAATAAATATCACAATAACATACTAAATTATTTTAGACTAATATAAAATTTATAATAATTTTAATCTATCCATAAATTTTTAAAAAAAATATTCGACAAAAAAATATTAAACAATGCAATAGTCTACCGATATATTATAAAATGATGTAACTATCCCCTAACCAAGCCAATGATATTAGCTATACTTGATGGTATGAGGAAAAAGCTTCCTGGAAGTCCAAATTTATCTTTTGCAGGTAGGGTTACATTGGTTCAATCATGTCTTTCATCTTTCTTGGATACACCATGCAAACCTCCGCCATTCCTGTGTTTATATGTGATCAAGTGGAAAAAAATTTGTTGGAATTTCATTTGGAGAACCAAAAATGTCACTTGGAAGAAAATTTGCTTGCCTAAGAAAGAGGGTGACATTGGTTTCAAAAACATGAGAGTCTTCAATAAGACATACATTTGGGTGAGTTAAGTATGGATGTGATATCCAAGCTATATATGCCCAAGATGATTCGTCAAAGTAGCACTTTCTACATTTGGCGAACTATCTCCCAAACTTGGTCGGATGTTGAGTGCAATATTTCTTGGATGGTGCAAACACCCGCTTCTAAATGGATAGTTGGACGGTTGGTGGTGGAACCATTCAAGACCATTATCCAGATTTGAATCGTTAATCTTTTGGCTATAGTTTGAACTCATGATTTATTAATCTTAAAGATTAAAATGTAGTTTTGGTCCCTACTTTATTAAATTTATAATTTTGATCCTCTTATTTTTTTTTCCGTAATTTTGATCTATCATTTTTTAAATTATAAAACATTTTGTCAATTTCTCAATTTGAATTTGAATTTAATGATAGAACAATTATTTTAGTGATGTGTACGTGATGATGTGGAAAATTATGGTGACGTGGAATTTAAATTTATTTTTAAATTAAATAATACCACTTAATAAATTTAAAAATATAAAAAGAAATATGTTTTTTAACTTTAAAAGTTCCTTAAAATTAAAAAACAAATAACATTTTTTAAAATTACTTTTTTTAGTTTTAAAAATTTTAAAATAAGAGGACCAAAATAGCTAAGGAAAAAAATAT
>JBBPBP010000001.1:9262472-9301858 GCA_037974735.1 Cicer chorassanicum | reverse complement strand
TGCTAATTAAAATGGTTTGCTTGTTTCATTATTTTTTATTTGTTCTAATTTAAATTTCATTAGATTGTTTGTGCATAAGTTTTATTATTGATGGTTAAGACGTGATGATTATATTTTTAAGTTTTTTATGGTAATTTATGATTGTTATATTTTAATTATTTAAATGTAATTAAAATATTGTGATATATGTATATGCAACGAATTAAAAAAGTAATAGATAATTAAATCAAATTTATAATAAATATTATATTTTTTATTATTGATTTTTTAATCATAATCTACAATACACTATATCGACAATACACTATAAGAATTCTCAACTATACCAAAAATACAATTTTGTCCTTCATAAATTTAACATTTGCAAAAATTTTAAGGTCACAATTGTTAATTACTCTAGCTTTCTGCACATAACCCAACTTCTTCAAATTTTTGTCATTTTGAAATATTTCTGGTTTACACACTGAAAAACTCCAACATTTCTGCAAATCAAACAGATTCACAGAAAAGAAAATCAAACAGATTCAAGAAGAAAAAAATTGCAAATGGAACAGCATAAAGAAGGGGTTGCCACAATTTGTGATACAAGTTTGATCAAGGTTTGTCACTTTCTCCTTCAAACCCATTCTAATTTTCAGTTCTTCCTTCTATGGACATTTACATATGTTATCTCTCTTTCGATTTTCAAATAGACTACATGAGGTTTATCCACAACCACTAAAAAGGTAACCCACCTTCTTCATATACCTTTGCATTTTTTGGGTTTTTTGTTTGTACTTCTAAATGCTATTTGTTTGATCTTTAATTTTTTCTAAGCTTTCACGACAAAAAAACGTAACCCAACTTCTTCATCCACTTTTACATTTTATTTTTTAGGGTTTTTTTTGTAGTTTTAAATGTTCTTAAAAACACTATTTCTTAGCTCTTTAAGTTATTCTTGGTAACCCACCTTCTTCATATTCCTTTGCATTTTTTTAGGTTTTTTGTTTATACTTCTAAATGTTATTAAAAATGCTATTTGTTTGATCTTTAATTTTTTCTAAGCCTCCACCACAAAAAACGTAACCTAACTTCTTCATCTTTTTTTGCATTTTATTTTTTAAGGTTTTTTTTGTATCTATTTTAAAAACACCATTTCTTAGTTTTTTAAATTATTCTTGGTAACCCATCTCATTTCATATTCTTTTTCATTTTTTTAGGTTTTTTGTTTGTACTTCTAAATATTATTACAAACTGAAATTGCATCTTTAACTTCTTTAGGTTTTCTTGGCTTTTTAAGTTCCAAATCTTTTGCATTTCATCTTCAGAGATATATTACAATCTAAAATAAATGATTAATTTTCAATTTATGTTTATAAAATTTGCATTGGTTCACAGACAAGAAATGCAACACCATTGAAGGACATTAACACCTCAAAGGAAACTTGGAAAATAGTAGTTCGGGTCTCAAATTACTTCACTGTTGTTAGTAAAAATGGGAATGTGCACGATGAAGTTATTTTGATGGATCAACACGTCTACATTTTAACTTTTTCTTTATGTTTGGTTAACAAATATCTTCATTCTATTGGTTAGTATCTCATTTTATAAATTATTTGTTATTAAAAGGCTAATCAAATACACGTTGTTAAACGACAACATGATTCTGTTAAATGGAGGGGCAAACTCAAAGAGAATCAAACATACATCATCCATAACTTTTCAGTTTTTCCAAGTACTTTCCAGTTCAAATATTGCCTCTATGAATTCAAAATTGTTTTCAATTATGCTACTTTTGAAGAAGAGATTGATCTCCCTGAAATCCCACCGACTCAATACCGTTTAGTGTCTTTTAGCACCATTTTGAATAGGCAGAACCCTCCTAACAACTTAATTGGTAATACTTTCATTTCTTTTTTTTCTTTTCTTTTTTATTGAATAATATATATGTGTTTTTATATTTTTCGTGTTTCAATGGATAACTTATCTTTTTTATTTATAAATATTATTGGGGTAGTGGGTGAGGTCATTTCTTCAACTTCAACATCATCAGCAAAAAAAACTTGTGTCACCGTCAAAATTAAAGATCTCAGGTAACAACAATATTTACATTTAATTAATATACTATACAGAGCATGTTTCAAATGATATTGTTCATTTGATCAGCAGAAACATCCTTACTTGCTCCCTATGGGAGGCTTATGGTACACAATTCCTCAATTATGTTAATGCTCACCTCAACTCTAGTCCCATCATTATAATCTTTCACCATGCACGAGTCAAGCCTCCATAAGGTATTATTAATTCAACACAAGTACTAATTGTTTAATGAAAGATTTCGTTTGTTACAATTTACTTAAATGTAGTTGTCAATTAATTAGTTCTATATGACAAGAAACAACGGGCACACAATGACTAATGCATGGAGTGGAACTAAACTTCTTATCAATGAAAACACGCACCAAACCAAGGATTTAAGAAATCAGTAAGTCGATCAACTCTTTACAAGTGTCTTCCAAATGTTGCAGTTATGATTTAGCTTGATTAGAGGTCAAGCGATTTTAATGATGTCGACCACTCATCTTCCGTTAGCAGTTTTGTTTATAAGTAATCTTTTTTCTATTAAGTAGTCAATTTTCAATGAATGCAGGTTACCTGCAATAGATGATATAGATAACTACATTCAGGGCAACCAACTACAAACTCAGATCACATCTTAATCTCAATACACTTCACAAGAGAATTTTATGTACAATGCTCAAACTAAAACTCTTTGCCAAATCAAGACTATTGGACATGTAACTATAATTTCATAACACTATTTTTATGTAGATATATACATTATTTAATTGTTTCAATTTTTTTAATTACAACATGGTTTTTAGGAAATGATTTGTGTCACTGTGGCAACTCTGTCAAAGGTTGTGCCAAACCAATTCGGTTGGTTTTATCTTGATTGCACTAATTGCACAATCAAAGCTAAAGAAGGGATTACAAATTATCAATGTAAATGTGGTGTCCAGGTTGACGAACCAATTTCAAGGTACATCAAATTTTAATAGATGATGTTTTTTATATTTTAGAAGTATGTAATTTCATTTGTTCTTCATAATTCAAAATATATTGTCCAATCAAAGTAAAACTAAATGGTTACAATTTTCTAACTTATAGGCATATGGAATAAAGTAGAAACAATTTGTATATTATTAAGGGTTAGTGTTTCTATATGAAAGGTTTTCTCTTAACTATCATATAAGGATATGAATTTGTTCCCAAACTAAAAGCAAATAGCCCATAAGAGTAGTTCAATATTCAACCTTAATTTATCAGAATTTATAAATCAATATTAGAGTCCTTATATCAAACACTTATTGGTATCAATACTAACAACATAAAACATATACAAAATGATCATTGAAGTTTTCCACGACAATTGCTAACTTCCTTATGTGGGACCAGGATTGTACTTCACTACTTCGAATTTCAGCACTTCAAATGAGGAAGAATATGATTGAGGCATGTATATAATGCTTTGTCCAAGTAACTTCATAGTTTGGATATTTATTGTTTACCACATAATATGACATAACTCATTTACCTGAAACATGTTAAAGGCTGGTGATACTGACATAAGGATATATCCATAAGAACTTCAAGACATAATGGGGACCACTCTAGTTTTTCATGTAAAACTACAACCATCTTCAAAACAGTGTTATGTTAATAAGTCATCGAGTGATGCTGCACTTATTGCTGCAATTAAGGAACAATTTCAAATTGAAGAGGTATTCAAACCACACATTGCATTATTGTATCTTCTAATTGTAATAAATTATATATATTAAAAACTGCACAACTTAAATTAATAGAAGTCCATTTTCAGAACACATCTAAAGGAGAACCGAGTCATGAACTTCTTAGTCAAGAAATACTATTTGACACTGTAAGTATATCTACATGACTCTCTATAAGTGCATCATTTTGATAAATACATTCTAATTTAATAAATCTTTATGACAATAATCTAATTAATTCCTACAAATTTTATGAAATATGTAGCAATCATTATCAATGACTGGTGAAAACGATATTGAAAATGTTCAGTCAGCTACACCAGCTAAAAGGCCTCCAACTAATGATCAACAAGATAATGGGGGTAACGATGCAATTGCAAGTGCCCATCTGTCATCATCAAAACCACTCAAGAATATCAAATGTGAATAGGAACTACAATGAAATTATATGCTAGATAATAGATGATGACATCAATTATGTTAAAAACTATTATTATATGTTGTAATCCTAAGGTCTAATTATGTTTTGGTCTCATGAAGTCTGAATCATGGGATATATATTCTCAAATCATGTATTGTTGTAAACACTAAACACAAGTACACTTTTTGGTTCAATGTTATTATTATAGGATGGATGTTTAATTGATTAATGTCTTTAGGAACAGTAATATGGAAAATGTTGATATGTTGTCTATTGAAAAAATATAAATTCAGTGATTATCCTTATATCTCTATATTTAAAAAATTATATATGACTGAAGAGCAAATTGATATTTGTTCAAGTGTTGCTGGTATCAATTTGCTCTTTAGTCAATTTGCCATCAAATTGTGGTGGATATTTTATCAACCAAACTGGTTCGTTTATTTTATAGAAAATCAAGTCATATTTTATTTTTTTTAACAATTAATATCAATCAATAATGGAAATTCAGTACAGTACGGTTCCCAAAATCAATATGGTTTGAAGATGTATAGTTTAATGACAATTATGTATTTTGTGAAATATTGATAAATTTTTTGGTTTAGCAATATCATATATTTATTGTTCCTAAATTGGTTTAGCACTATCAATGTAGTTTTTGGTAAGATTAAAACATATAATATTGCTTATCGTGATATAAATAAAATTTTAGATTTAACGTGAAAAAAAATTAACCTCCATCATGAAACAATAACTACCTCCATCATATGGATGAACTTAAACAATTTTCAGAATGGATCTTAAAATTAGGAGATGGGAAACTTTCAGAGCCTAATGACGGTCATGCAGATATCAAAATAAAACCAGAGTTGACAATCACTAACTTCAATGATCCGCTTCAAGCAATTGTTCAAAGCACATATCCAAATTTAATCCAAAATTACAACAATGAAGATTTTTTGCAATGTAGAGCAATTTTGTCATCAACAATAGAGATTGTTGATTCAATAAATGAATATGTGATGAGCTTAATACCAGGTATTATTATTATTATTATTATTATTATTAAACCTTTATTTATATAATTATAGTTATTGAATTATGTCTATATCCAATTAATATCATTGCTTTATTGCACTAATTATAGGAGAAGAAAATGAGTATTTAAGTTCAGATTCTGTTGATCGTTAGAAAGTCATGGAAATGAATCTTTTGATATCCTTACACTTGAATTTTTTAGCACATTAACTAACTCATGTCTTCCAAACCACAAAATAAAACTAAAAGTTGGAACTCCAATCATGCTTTTGCAAAATCTTGATCAATCTGAAGGTTTGTGTAATGGAACAAGACTTATTGTTACAAGGCTTGCAAATCATGTGCTCGAAGCAAATATAATTTCAGGAAAAAATATTGGGAACTTGATATATATCCCACGAATGTCTATGTCACATTCTCAATCACCTTGACCTTTCAAGCTAATTAGGAGACAATTTCCCATAGTTGTTTCCTATGGTATGACAATCAACAAATCACAAAGACAATCATTGAACTACGTTGGGATATACATGCCAAAACCAGTCTTTAGTCATGGTCAGTTATATGTAACAATTTCAAGAGTTAAAAGCAAGAATGAGTTGAAGATCTTAATACATGACAAATATAAGCAAGCATGATAAAAACAAACAATGTTGTATACAAAGAGGTTTTCCAATTTCTTTGATTTGTAAGTATATTATTTTCTTTAATTATTCCATATGTAGACTTAAAAAATATATACAGCTATACACATTGAAAGCATCTAAATGATCAACATAACCTATAAATTTAGATCATCACTCACTTAATCAACTTTTCAATTAGTTAAAAGGTCTTGCTCAATTATTTTGTAATTCAATATTGTAATTTAGACTAATCTATTGAGTATTCCATCATGGATATGCCACATTAAGGCTTTACCATAGTATACATAAATCTAATTTAACAAATGTGCTTAGTTTTATAGTAAAGAATATAATTAGCAATTTGGATTTTTTTTTGTGTGTGGATTTTTGCAATAGAAAGACAATTTTCAATCATTATTATTTTGCTGAGATGGATTGTCGACTAACATTGAACATGTTATAGAAAGAATATACTATAGAGAATGTAGTCCAACCATTAAAAGTTAAAGTATGTTGTTAACTTTATTTCTCACATTCTGTTATCTTATCAAACAATCAAAATACAATTGAAATTACATCATAAGATCATATTAATTAACATGCAGATTATATTACAGGGATTTGGTGCAGATTATGATCCTTGATGCGAAAAAATACAAGAAATGAAGTTGTCTTTCAACATTACAAAAGTTATCGATGATACATTACTAATTTAACATCAATATCAAACCTACAACAATTGCTAATGTATGGATGACATTTCTACTGTAGATTTCTTTACATGTAAAACATATTTTAGTAAACTATGATTTATTATTATATGTCTTAATCAATAGAATTCAAATTCTATTATTACGATGATTTCATTGTAACTTGCATGCCCATTGTCTTGAAAAATTATTTTCTACAAATCAATATTATTTGGGATACTGCATAGTAACCATAATACTATCACTAATAAATCTTCATGAAATTGTAACTCTCACAACCACAACCACATGTTTAAGTGCAACAAATATATGAGTTTGGTAATTATTGACTATGGTAATTAACTTCATTTATTTTGTTCTATTTATTATAAAAAATACTTAATTAAATAAAAATAAATAAACGACGCACCACCCGTGCAATAGCACGGGTATTATACTAGTTATATAGAAAAATAAATAGTAGAATGAGAAAAAGAGAATGAATGAATTATAGAGGTGACATGGAATTCATTACAAAAATATGTTTGAATGAGCGAACGAAGGAGAGCATGGTAGAAAAGTTCAAAGAACAAAACCAGAGTCACCGTAACACCGTTAGATTAGAGATTAATCATCCAACAAAAAAAGAGAAAAATTCAAAGAACAAAATCACAGTCATTGCACCGTAACACTGTTAGAATAGAGATTAATCATCCAACAGAAAGATAAAACACGGTGCAAGGAATCAAACACAGGTCACCTGCGTGCACGAATACTTACCACTATACTACAACGAGCTTGTTGTTTTAAAATGAAAACGTCATTTAATTATTAATGAATTGTTAAAAAATTGCATAATGTTTTTTGTTTGTTTGTGAAATCTACTATTTAATACTTGGGACATTAGTCGGTAACACAATTTAACAAACAGGTGTTGCTGATTTTGTTGCATTAATTGATTATAATCACAAAGATAATCATGCTAAAAAAAGAGAATGATAGATTGATGATGTTAGAGTAACCACTAACAAAGGTAATATATTGGCGATTCTTCTCATGTCCAGATGAAGATACAAAACACAGACACAGACATCATCGTCACAACAAAGACAAAGACAAAAGGAACAAAAGAATAATTAATAAACATCACACGACTTCTTAATTCTACAACCATTAGCATTACGAACACCTTAACTTGATAAAAAAAAACAAAACACCGGTTCAATATATATATATATATATATATGTGATACGATTAAAGAAAAGCAAACCAGTTTGGTTCAAGCACCGGGCGCTGCATCTTTAACCTTACTCTGCAAATACCCACCATACTCTCTAGCATAATCTTTAACATGGGAAGCAGTATCATAAATCCGGTTCCGAGCATAATCGAACCGGTCCGAACCAGGCGGGTGAAGACCCCTATAGTAACGGTATAACCAAGAGAAAGCAGCAACAACGACAAGACCGAATCCACACATGGACAGCAATCCAACAGTTAGGAGGAAGAAAAAGGTACCAGCTGGGACCCATAATGGGCTGGAAACGATTATCAACGACGAGAAGAAGATGAGAGAGATAACAGTGGTAGATACGGTTACACCGGTGAAGAGGAGGAGAATGGATCCGGTAACGAGAAGGGTTAAGATGCCAGTGAGTTGGGTTGAGTTAGGGGCGTGAAGGTCGTGAAGCCTTTTTAGAAACGCCTCTAATGAGGATGATGACGTGGCAGTGGTTGTGGGTCTTTGTGTATAGGCTGAGCTTTGGTTAAGATCAGCCATGAGATTGATAATTTTTTGTTGTACAAGAGAAAGAGGAAAGTGAGACAAATGAAATGAAAATAAAGAAAGAGAGAGTGTGGTGGAGTGTGTGTGAAATTAATAAAGGGACATGTGTGGGGTTGTTATTTTGGTGATATACATGCAAGTGGTATACGTGGATGGAGGTGGGAAATCAATGGGGTTTTGTTTTTGGGTGGGTTCCCTTACATTAGGGTCAATCACTACCATCAGATTCGGACTTTTTCTTTTCAATATGGATGGAAGGAACCGTCAAAGAAAAAAAGGCATTTCTTTATTTATATATAAAGAAATAAAAAAAAAGGATTTAACCATAAATAGAATAAAACAAAAATAATTTTTTATTGGTAAATCATATAGGCACAAAGAGACGGAGAATTCCATCATCAAGGAGCATATTTGATATGTCTCTGGGTTAGTAATTTTCAGAATTTAAAACTGTACAACATAATACATTGTATTAATATGATACATCATACCATATCAATATAGTACTTCAATAAGTTTTTTTTTTTTTTAAAAAAAAAAGTTAACTTAATCTACTTTGGTGATGAGTGAAAGTGAGTCAAAGTGAAGATATGTATAACTAATAGTGACAGTAATGTTGCATGTTAATTACGAACTGTCAATGCTGCCATTTTGTATCATAATTTTTGTTTCTTCTCAGAAATGGCAGGGCTATTATTTGTTCTAGCTGCTAGTTCCATCAACCTCCCATTTAATTATCTACACATGTCATTCTAAAATTTAAATTTATTGATGACTTTTTTTAAAATATCAAAATCCACGTACACCAGGAAATTCAAAAATGTATTTTGGACTAAATTAAGTTTAACACAGATGTATTTCGATTTGTCCACCACCAAACTTAATTAAGTTTTCAAAACAATATTTTTAAAATCTTTCAAATATTCTGAAAAAAAAAATTGGTTGCGATTTTATTTTGATTTAAAATAAAAAAATAATCTGTATTAGTCAGTAGATTCTACTAACCAGTTGTTTCTTATTATATTTAACTTGTATAATTATTTAACATAAGAGGTTCGAGTAAAATATGAGGGTAAAGAGAAATTTTTTCCTATGTTTGAGTGGTGATTGAGATGAAGAATTTGACTTGTGAAATAAATTCGAATTGCATACATGCAATAAGTGAATTATCATTCATTTATTGTATACATTTTTTTTAACATTCAATTATTATAAAATACTTATTCATATAAAAAATAGAATATATATTTTGTAAGCATCGGTTTTATATGGTAATTTACTTTTTTATTTTTTTTATTTTTTTTTTATCTTGAATGTACTATTATTTCCTATATCTTATATTTTTGTGTCTCTTTTCCACTTAAGTTTTATATAACTAATTTTTAAATAGAGGTGATTCTTTCAAAAATATTTTAATTGTATCACTTTTAAAAAATGTTTATAATGAAGAAATCTAAAGTACTATTTTTTTATGGACAAAATACGAAATATTGTTGGGAATGATAATGCATGACTACTTATTTTGATGATTTTTGTTGTCAAATGAAGCTATGCTCTGATTTATTTTTCATTCAATCTATAAGTTTAATATTTTGAAATGAGTATCTTTGTTTTATGAACAATTTTTATAGATAAAATGTTTTCTTTTGTTTTGAAGGAATATAATATATACCTGAGATACAATCTATAAGTCTAATATTTTGAAATGAGTGTCTTTATTTTATGAATAATTATTTTTTATAAATATTTTCTTTTATATTGGAAGAATAGAATATATATATATATATATATATATATATATATATATATATATATATATATATATATATATATATATATATATGAGCGTTATTAAAAAAATGTACACAAACTTGATATTATTTTGAAAATATTCAATGTATTATTTATGATTTTTATTTTTTTTTCAATAAATATCTTCCGCTGTCAACGATCGAAACCGAGTGACCCACATAACATGCGAGAATACTTACCACTATACTACAACGACTTTGTTGTTGAAAAATGAAAACGTCATTTAATTATTAATGAATTGTTAAAAATTTGCATAATGTTTTTTTTTTGTTTGTGAAATCTACTATTTAAATTATTAATTTTTTTTTTTAATATTTGTGTCAAGACCTACGATACATAATACTTGAATTGGAAATTTGGGACATTAGTCGGTAGCACAATTTAACAAACAGATGTTGCTGATTTTATTGCATTAATTGATTATAATCACAAAGATAATCATGCTAAAAAAAGAGAACGATGGATTGATGATGTTAGAGTATCAACTAACAAAGGTAATGTATTGGCGATTCTTTTCATGTCCAGATGAAGATACAAAACACAGACACAAATATCATCACAACAAAGACAAAGAGAAAAGGAACAAAAGAATAATTAATAAACATCACACGACTTCTTAATTCTACAACCATTAGCATTACGAACACCTTAACTTGATAAAAAAAACAAAAAACCGGTTCAATATATATATATATATATATATGATACAATTAAAGAAAAGCAAACCAGTTTGGTTCAAGCACCGGGCGCTGCATCTTTAACCTTACTCTGCAAATACCCACCATACTCTATAGCACAATCTTTAACATGGGAAGCAGTATCATAAATCCGATTTCGAGCATAATCGAACCGGTCCGAACCGGGCGGGTGAAGACCCCTATAGTAACGGTACAACCAAGAGAAAGCAACAACAATGACGAGACCGAATCCACACATGGATAGGAATCCTGCGGTTAGGAGGAAGAAAAAGGTACCAGCTGGGACCCATATTGGGCTGGAAACGATTATCAATGGCAAGAAGAAGATGAGAGAGATAACGGTGGTAGATACGGTTAAACCGGTGAAGAGGAGGAGAATGGATCCGGTAACGAGAAGGGTTAAGATGCCAGTGAGTTGGGTTGAGTTAGGGGCGTGAAGGTCGTGAAGCCTTTTTAGAAACGCCGCTGACGAGGATGATGACGTGGCAGTGGTTGTGTGTCTTTGTGTATAGGCTGAGCTTTGGTTAAGATCAGCCATGAGATTGATAATTTTTTGTTGTACAAGAGAAAGATGAAAGTGAGACAAATGAAATGAAAATAAAGAAAGGGGGAGTGTGGTGGAGTGTGTGTGAAATTAATAAAGGGACATGTGTGGGGTTGTTATTTTGGTGAGATACGTGGATGGAGGTGGGAAATCAATGGGGTTTTGTTTTTGGGTGGGTTCCTTTACATTAGGGTGGATCACTACCATTAGACTTGGACTTTCTGTTTTCAATATGGATGGAAGGAACCGTCAAAGAAAAAAAAGGCATTTCTTTATTTATATATAAAGAAATAAAAAAAGTATCTAACCGTAAATAGGATAAAACAAAAATATTTTTTTTATTGATAAATCATGCAGGCACAACGAGACAGAGGGTTCCATCATCAAGGAGCATATTTGATATCTGTTAGTAATTTTTAGAATTCAAAACTGTACAACATAATACATTATATAGTACTTCGTTAATATGATACATCATACCATATCAATATAGTACAACATTATATAGTACTTCATTAATATGATACATCATACCATATCAATATAGTACTTCAATAAAATAAAAACAGTTAACTTAATCTACTTTGATGATGAGTGAAAATGAGCCAAAGTTAAGATATATATATAAATAATAGTGACAGTAATGTTGCATGTTAATTACGAACTATCAATGCTGCCATTTTCTATCATAATTTTTGCTTCTTCTCAGAAATCGCAGGGCTATTATCTGTTCCTAGTTCCATCAACCTCTCATTTAATTATCTACGCATGTCATTCTAAAGTTTAAATTTATTGATGACTTTAAAAATAAAATAAAAAATCCATGTGCACCACAAAATTCAAAAATGAATTTTGGGCCAAATTAAGTTTAACACATACGTATTTCGATTTGTCCACCAACAAACTTAATTAAGTTTTCAAAACAATATTTTTAAAATATTTCAAATATTTTAAAAAAAAAATCGGTTTCGATTTTATTTTGATTTAAAATAAAATAAAATAGGTTATTAAATATCTAGTTATTTACATTGTTAAATTTAGTATTAGTCAGTTAATTATACTATCTAGTTGTGTCTTGTTATATTTAACTTGTATAATTATTTAACATAAGTGGTTCGAGTAAAATATAAGGGTATAGAGAAATTTTTTCCTATGTTTGAATGGTGATTGAAATGAAGAATTTAACTGGTCAAAGAAATTCAAATTGCATGCATGCAACAAGTGAATTATCAGTCGTTTAATCAAAGGTTAAATAATTCAAATTTAAAAATATGACTTTAAAATTTAGATCATCCAATATTAATTAGGCAATTTAAAATTCATTGACTAAATAATTGTATGCAATTTTGACCGCATGCAATTCAAGTCATTTGTAGGGTGAGGGTTCCCTCCTTTTGAAACCCTATATGTTTAGTGACTTTGTTCATATATCTCTTGATTAAATTTTCTCTCTTATTCAAATAATTTTTATGAATTTATTTTAATTATTAATTTTTTTAAAATACACTAAAGTTACGAAGTATATAATTTGGGAATGGTATAGAAGGAATTGTATTAAGAGAATAAAATCATTTCTCAAGGAAAATATGTTGAACCCACAATTGGTCAACGGCACCATCCTTAAACCGTGGTTTTCTTTTTTGCGAAGAAAATTTGTTAAACATTGAGATTTGAGTGTTGGTGGGTTGGCTAGCATAAGTAGTGGATACCATGTCATCTGAATTCACGTTTAACAATTCAAATGCAACTACTCACCCACTTAAATATAAGTATTCAGAGTACACATCTCAATTGGGAACTTAAAACTTTTCCAGCTTCAAAACAACCTTCATTTTTCATAATAATTCACTTCTATTTTAAAAAATTATGGGATAATTTTTTATAAATTTCAAGAAGCGTAATGCACATTCTAGTTTGAATTTTATTATAAGCTGAAATTAAAGTAAGAATATTGTATCTTTCACGGTATGGTTGATTAAGTCAAGTATGCAATGCAATTTTCATGATAATATGAGTTCTTGGATGCTAATAGATCACTTTCTAGTTATAAAAATATTTATTTCTAAATATATAAGAAAGAAAATGTTGATTTGCACCAAAAAATATTTGGCGTAAAAATTCTGTAAGAACTGATATGATTAATTTGCACAATGGAGGGACGTAAGGCCCTAATTCATGTTAGTTTTGACGGTATTCTTCAGATACAATTCAACTGGAGGAGTAGTTAGTAGTTACAACTTACCTCTTTCTAATAAATATTTTTATGAGTAAAGTGTAATATAAGAAAGTTGTTATTCTAATAAACTCAGGATTAATTATAATATATTTTTAATATTTAATTTTGATTTATTATTAATATATTGTAATTATTTAATTTACTCTTTAAAGTTAATTGTTTATTTTAAATGAGTTGAATTTATTTGTATGAATGATTTTAATAGAAAGGAGAGTCAAACATGATATAGAGAAATCATATTTACTTTATGACATAAGAACAAAATTTAGATATATTTAATTAAATACTTTTATATGATTTTTAATTTAATTAAACATAATTTAATTTAATTTATATTTTTTTAAAAATAATTATAACCAGTTAAAAATCATTAAAAAGATATTTAAGAAAATACACGTACGTATGTGTTGCTGTTGGATAAAATAAACGTAGTCTCAGTGGACGTCCATAAATTAGTATATTTTATTTATACCGAATATGTACCGAAAACAATAGTAGTAGTTTTTTGCACAGTATGAGAGTAGACAGTTGAGAAATAACGGCCATTTAAAACCGAAACTTTGTATAGTATATTAATTAATTGATTTACATCAGAACTACTAGCTGTGTTTATTGATTGATTTGGTAAAGTTGTTGTTTTAAAGTAGTGAAAATTTAAGATCACACAGAGAAGAAGGTAAGAACAGAGGTTTTTCTATGTAGAAAAAGAAAGTGTTTGGTTGACTCCAAAAAAAAAGCATGGATTCAACCCAATTCTCCCGCTAATCTCGCCTCCTCATACCAATTTCAGTGCTTAATGTCCCCAAAACCTCATTCTCTCTTTCTTTTCAACTAAAACTATCACACCATGATTCTACCCCATTTCTTCTTCTTCTTCTCTTTCTTGTGCATCATCATCATTAGTACCACCTCAACCCAAACTCCATCTCCACCCTACCCCTACGGTAAGTGGTAACTACTCTTACTCTTACTCTACTCATTCACATTTTCCGTTTATGTATCAATCTACACAATGATTTCACATTAATTAATTTAATTCCATATTACATATTGTAGGTCTGTCCTCCTACCACATTAACTGCGGCACTTCAACAAACACAACAGACCCCTTCAACACAACCTGGCTCTCCGACCGTTTCTACACCGCCGGCTCCACCTCCCTCGTCTCCGAACCTCTCCGCTTCAACCTCCCCTCCGAAAAAACCCTCCGCTTCTTCCCTCCCTCTTCCTACGGCAAAAGAAACTGCTACTCTTTCCCCTCTCTCCCCTCCTCTCGCTACCTCCTCCGCACCTTCACCGTCTACGACAACTACGACGCCAAGTCCCGTCCTCCTTCCTTCGACGTTTCCATCTCCGCCACCATCATTTTCAACTGGCGCTCTCCCTGGCCTGAATCCACTTCCCGTAACGGCGCTTACTCCGATCTCTTCGCATTCCTACACACTCCCTCCGCCGCCGATCTCTGCTTCTACGGCTTCGCCACCGACGCTCCTATTGTCTCGTCTATCGAACTCTTTCCCGTTGATTCCGCTTCCTATGACTCCAACTCCACCGGAGAAAACTTCGTTCTCGTTAACTACGGTAGAATTTCATGCGGCTCCGATGATCACTGGGGTTCCGGTTTCACCAACGACACCGACAACTTCGGTCGGTCATGGCAACCAGACGAAACATTCAGAACCGGACCGGATGAAGCCGAAGCCGTCAGAGTTTTGTCAACGGAGAATACCGTTAGCGGCGCTAACAGAGAGCCGAATTATTTTCCGATGAAGCTGTATCAAACGGCTGTGACTACGGAGCATTCGTTGGAGTATGAATTGGGTGTGGACGCGAAGATGGACTATATGGTGTGGCTGCATTTCGCTGAGATTGATTCGAGCGTGACAAAAGCTGGAGAGAGAGTGTTTGATGTGCTCATCAATGGAAACAATGCAACAAGAGTTGATATATATAAAGAAGTGGGAAGTTTCGCTGCTTTCACTTGGCATTACACTGTCAAAAACTTGAGCACTAATGTTTTGGGGATAAAGCTTGTAGCTGTTTCTGGTGCCCCTCTTATTAGTGGCTTTGAAAATTATGCATTGGTACCTAAAGACCCTTCCACTCACCCTCTCCAAGGTCTCTCCTTTCCCGATAATTAGTATTTTCTTTCTTATTTCATTTGTTGTCAATTACAAAAGACTTATATGTTAGGTAACACTCACCCCTCAAATTGAAGGTGTGTCTGGTTTGACTGGCACTTATACAACACCAACATATACGACAATCACTTATATCCTGTGTCTGTGTATGCGTTAGTGTTTTATAGTTTATGGGTGATTGTTTTGTAGTAAGTGCTATGAAGGCATTGAAGGAATCGCTTCGTGTTCCGGGTAGAATGGGTTGGAATGGTGATCCTTGTGCTCCTACAACTTGGGATGCTTGGGAGGGTGTTACCTGCCGTATGAGTGATGATAAAACTGCTCTCCTGATTACTGAAATGTAACCACTTTTATGCTATTTTGCTCTTACTCTCAGCTCGCAACCTCTAAATCTATTAATAATTAACATTTCATGTTCCAAGTAGTGGCTGAATACATAAATTGTACTAATATGCATGGTGCTCTATCCCATATGATAATTTCATGAGGAAGGTTCTTCAGTTTTTACATGTAGTTTTGTGATTAAATTGTTCTGCCCTTCCTGATTATATATGCATGCTTCCTTCCTTCAGTCAAGTGTAAGGTTTATGGTAGAATAGGTTCAATAATTCGATTGGTAAATAAATGGACAGATGGTGGGTTAATATAACAGACTTTTGATATCTTTTTGTTTGAACATATAACATTTTCCTTGCATAAGGAACTTCAGTTAGATATATAGTTGCTAATGGATTCAACTCCTGCTTCACAAATGCTTATATAGTTAAAATACTAAACCAAAAACAGCAAATTTAAGAAGGTTCAAGTTACATACGCTTTCTTCTTCAGACAATAGTTCACGATCCTTATTTACTTTCCTCTACCTGCAGAGCTTTGCATTTATATTTGTTCCTATTTTCATTACAGAAATCTTGGCAGTCAAGGCTTAAAAGGGAACATAAGTGACCAGATCAGTCTTTTGTCAGACTTAGTAAGCCTGTGAGTATGATCAGCTGCCAAACTTTTTTACATCTTGCATACCGTGCCGCACATAATGCTGACATGCATTAAGAATATACCGATTAACCTAGATTTGTAAATTTTTCCCATTTTCTTGCAATAGTCATGATCTGAGGTTATTTTATATTAAGTAATGTATTCTTCCCCTCAATTTCGAACACTTTGAACATCCGATTTCAAAATGATCAGTAATGGTACTTTCATTTATGTGGCTACAATATTTATCTTTTGATATGGTGAACAGTCTGGTAGAATCATGATGTACATTAGCACCTCCTGCATTTTACCTGTGGAGTGAACAGAACTCTCCAGCCAATGCAAGGATTTCAATGCCTCATGCATCATGCTTAACCTTTTCTGAATTTATTTGTCCTTTTTTTTATAGGCAAAATTTAGTAGTTAGATTAGTTTCCCCGGGTTTGAACCCTGGACCTCATTCTTATAACTTGTTCGGCGTCTTCTAGCTCACCAAATAATAGTGAATTTATTTGTCCTTGATATTGTAATTAGAGTTCCTTACATATTCTAGTGCAAACCTCAATCTTCTATCCACATTCATTATCTATAATCTAGTGCTGCTCCCTAGTGCACATGGGCCACAACATAATTTTGCATCCCTAGTATGCCATCTGACTTCTGGTGCGTGCAGCATGTGTTTTCCTAGATTAATTTCGTTCATGTTCATATTGGTTTCAGTTCTATATTGGTAACTTCTCTTTGATTTTACAGGAACTTGAGTTCTAATTCCTTAGGGGGCGGAATACCATCAGCACTAGGCCAAAAATCCCTGATACAAGTGTAAGATCAGATATTATCTGTTAGATACAGTTACTCGTAGATTGTTTTTAGATGTTATCCAAACAAATACATTAACATTTGCCTTTTTTTATTCGGTCGACAGTTTCCAATATTTCTACCCATTAAAAAGTCACACACTTTGTCACCATATACTGAATAATACGGTATATGTTAAAGTCTATATGTTTTTCTTGCACATATCTTTGTTAGCTTAAAATGCCTGAATTTAACTCCGAAGACATTTACAATTATGTGATGCATGTATCTCATCTATATTGAAAATAACCCAACACAAACATGAAGTGTTGCTCAGTAAATGGGAATTAATTCCATGCACAATGCTGAGATCCTCATAGGGACACATGTTCTGTTGGTAATATGAAAAGGAAAATTTAACTATGTTATTATTTATTTGATGATATTCTTTTTATTTTTCTGTAATGTTTTCTGTAGGGATTTATCCAACAATCAGTTAATGGGCTCTATACCTGACAGTTTGACATCTTCAAACTTGCAGCTTGTGTAAGCATTTGTTGTATTGATTAATGTGTTCGTCTTTTACTTACATAGTTAGTACCTTGACAATAAATACATTCTCTAATCCTTGTTCTTTACTGGGTGTCTCTTTTATTCTCCAAACATGTTATACTTCAGTTTGTTTTATAATACAATACAATGTATCTATCAGGCTATTGAATGGTAACCTATTGGAAGGACGAGTGCCAGAGCAACTTTATTCTGTTGGTGTGCACGGTGGAGCTATTGAGTAAGTCACTTTAATATGCTAGTTTACTCAATCTGATTCTGCATGATGTTGTGTTCAATTGACATGTTGGGTAAGGATAACTTAAGCTATTGAGTATGTCACTTCAATCTGATTGTCCATTGTTGCTTTTGCTGTAATCTGTTATTTTTGGTGTATGGCTATCCAAGTTGCCTAGTTATGTTTTTTTTTATTAAAAAATATTAGAGTGAGGGGTTGGTGCCTCAGTCCAAGGTAGGGAAGACCTTAGTTGCATAGTTCTTCTAAGCTCAATGGTTACGCTGCTGCCTGTATTTGGTTACACTGCTTCGTTTATTTGCTATACTGGAAACTATGCTTTAAAATTAAATATTTTGGTTATAATCAATGATAAACCCACCAGCTTTGCATGGATGCTTTGGCTAAAATTGTCTAATAAAACTAAGTACTAACCGTAGTTGTTATCTAACATGCTACAATTGTACTACATGCAAAAGAAACTTTATGCAGTCACATTTATCAAAAGGACGGTATTATAATAATTATATATAATCCAATGAGAAATTATCTCTTTTCTATGTTTAATTTGATTTGTTTTCATTCAGTCTCTCTGGCAACAAGGGTTTGTGTGGTGTACCATCTCTACCATCATGTCCTATGTTTTGGGAGCATGGCAGATTATCGACTCCGGGTAAAATTGCAATAAGCTTGTCATGTCTTTTTGTTTTCTGTGTGGTGCTGCTGCTGGTATATGTCTACATCAGAAGGAAAAGGAACGATTATGACTTTGGTCTACCCCATGAAATAATGGGTGAGTCCGATTTGAATAAGATTATGTTTTTCATTACTCTTAAGCAGCATATAAATAATTAAACATACTTAATACATATAGGATTTGATTCTTGTGCTGTATTTATGTTTTATTTTCTTGTACTCGCAAAGGAACTACCTTTGGCACGATTATTGAAGACATCCTTCATAAATCAGATTTTTATCGGAAGTTTATGTGTATTATGTCAGTCTTCAACACATGTTCCATTATGTGCTTAAGGTGGCAAGATAACATTTTATTGCATGCACATGCTTTATATTTTTGTATTATGTCAGTCTTCAACACATAGCTCTGGCCATATTTTTGTATTGTCCTTCATATAAAAAGTTTATTTTGAGCCATTTAAATTTCACCAAATGACTGGGAGATTTTTTTTTTTTTTTTTTATAGATGTCAGTAGTATAGTTTTAGAATAAAAAGTTGTATTTATGGACCTCAGATATTCAAAGCCTGTGCTTATTTCGACTTTTTATGGCTTCTTTTGCAGCTCTAGCCTCCAAGAGAAACCGATATCAGAGGCAGAAATCATTGATGCTTCTTGAGCTGGAGAGCCAACATGCCAAGGGATTACCTTCACCTTTTACTCCACAGTAACAAGTTTTAATGAAAATAAAAGATTGATTACACAGTTTTCAGCTAAATATACATCTTTACTGCATAAAGAAAATAATTCAATGTAAGCTTTCAGCAACAGAGCTCGACCTTGACGCAACACAATGCTGCTTCAGCACGAGGATTCTGCCTGTTATGCGTTGTCATGCACTTTGACAATCGTTTCCTGAACCATCGTATAAGAGGCAGGGTCTGGCAATATAACTAGCCTTCTGTACCTTTCAACAGGGGCTGAGGGAGAGGGGGACTGGCGGGTGCTATGGTCCCTCCAAATTTCATAGGTTCATTTGAATTATATATTGTCAATTATTATATGGCTCTATAATAAGCTAATCATTAAATAATTTATACATAAAAATATAGTTAAATGTGTATTTTAGTAGTTATTTTGATCTTCGAAAGTGTCTTTCATTAGTTAGTTTGGTTCTCAAATGTGTCTTTTATTAGTCAATTTTGTCCATAAAATTACTAACAAAAGAGGAGTTTAATGATGTGTTTAATTTCGATACATTCAAGATTATAGTGGTTGTATTTCACACATTTTAGTAACCAAAATATTCTTTACTTTTATACATAAATACTGAAGTTTTGGTCATGGTACCCTGAATATTAATTATTGGCTCCGTCACCGCCTTTTGATGAATGCCTATACGAACAACTCATCGATATATACCATTGCAGTTGCAAGTTTGGTGTCCAGTTTTTCATGTTACATAAATTTAACTTTAACATTGTATAGTGATTTATGTGATCAAAATAGTAAGCATGTTTTATTTTACAATGTATTGTCAAAGCTTTTTGTACTTATTTATACCACCAATTAAAGCATGATAAACTGTATATTTGATCTGCAAGCTTTTGATGAGTATGTATAAATGTTATGGCTTTTGTTTATAGTAGTAGTAGTTGGATAATCATGCAAGTTCAGTCTGTTGTATTGTCATATTCTTGCTACAGTTGTGTTACAAAATAGAGAACTATTCTTGCCTTAATTACTTGTTTATTTATCGCACTGTTCCTTGAGGTATAAATCTTTATTTGCATATATGAAAATTCTTGAGCTAATTCCTAGTAGATTATCGAGGGAATACATTGAGCTAATTCCTAATAGATTCTTGAGGATATTTTAGAGAGAGTATCATTTGAAAATAAAAATTACCATAAAAAAAAAAAATTGTAAATGTTTGTTTATATTTCATTCAAAAAAAATGTGTTAATTTGGCTTATATTATGTTCCAGAGCATAATAAACAGTTTTAACAATACTGCATTTTAGGATTGGATTTGAACTCAAAACTTTTGATTAACTTGAAATAGACTTTTACCATGTTATCCAAGTGTTTTTGAATTAGGAGGAAGTCCTAAACGGGAAAACAATTTTTAGTCGTTATAAATTTGTGTTCATTATTATTAGGTCCAATGAAATTTAATCTAAGATGAGGACTAGACTTTTGAATGGGCCAGGCCCTACCAAGAGCTGTATTTGAATCAACCTAATCTCGTAGGTGCCATCGACCAAAAAATAAAAGTATTGTCGATAACTAGCTCTAACTGGACTAATGACTCAGACATCTTTTAGTGTACTTTCCTTGGTTAGAGACAATGCCATAATGGTGGTTAGTAAGTAAATGATTAAGCTTTGAGCGAGAGTGCTAAATAATAAATATACTCTAGCTTTGATATTCCAAAATAAACTTGGCATTGTCAAGATAGTCCATTGTGTATGTAATACCTCTCTGGCTTTAGTAAAATTGAGTTAAACAAAAATTGATGTAATTAGTCTAATATTAAATTAAATACATTAATTTTTTGACATAGTTTTACTTATATTTAAAGTAAGAGGGATTAGTAGGTAAAAGTTAACTCCAAACATCTATATATCTTAAAGACACTCGTTAAAGAATCATAAGTAGAAATTTTGTATTGAAAAAAAAAAATTCTAAGAGTTGAAAACACAACTTTTAATACATTTCAAATAAAATATTTCTATATTTAGCACCTTAGCAAGTGCCATTAAGATATTGGAGTGTCATAGTAAAAAGTTTTACATTAAATGACAATAGACATGTTTAACAATGAGGAAATTCATAGATCAAATGTCTTAAGAGTTTAACAAAAATACGATGAACTTGTATGGTTATTCATAACCAAATGTAAAGATTTACTAGCGTTTTAGACACCTTTTATAACCCAAAAACAACATTAGAGTTGATGATTTGACTAAAGGTAATCGACTATTTATTTCAAAAAAATTCCTTACCTATGGTAGTCACAGACGTCGTGTCATGTTGATATATTTGTATGAAATAAAGTTTCATTTGATGTGAAATATATCAAATGAACAAACTCATACTTAAAAGTTAGATTCTTGAGTGTCAAGTATGAGTAAAAAGTTTTGTATTCGATAAAAATAAATATACTAAGTAATATATAAATAAAAAGATTTATATACTCAATATCTTAAGATTTATGGCGAAGATGTAATGTCAAAAACATTTATTTGATTTCTCGTGTGAATATTCCTTAATATTTTGTATTATAGACGTGCAATTTTGGTCCATAATTTTTTTTAACTTATACGAGATTCTCTTTGATTTCCCCCACATTTTCTTTCACTTTTAGTATCTCTATTATTATCTTTGATTTCCCCCACATTTTTTTTCACTTTTTATCTCTATTATTATGATTCCCATTTTTTACGGTGCAGAATTAAGATGCTTCTAGATTACAAGCTTGGGATTAAAATTGCAAAATCAATACACTTATAGAGGACTAAAAGTAATAAGGGAATAAAAGGGAAACTACTAATCCCTTTCATTGCATAAAGCAAAAACATTAAGGACTAAAATTGTTCAAGAAAAAGCAAGGAGATCCAAAATTGTAAAATCACAACAGGTGAGTGATAAGAGTATGATTAAGCATTAATATTAATTCAGTTTGTATGACTGAATTTTTTATTTTATTTTAGAAGAGGTAATAAATGTCAGTATAACTAATTTATTATGAGGTTCCAGATTAAATTTAATACAAGACGTTCAATCTGATAATATCGACATTTGTCTGTTGAACTAGAGTTTAAGAACGTATGACTGAACATTTTTATGGCATACATTTGCCCATCTTTGAGTTAGAGAAAATAAGTATTTAATTTGTAGTATAAATTGTTAAAAATATTTTATATAATGTATCTCTCGTATTATTAACATTTGAGATGCGTCCTTCAGGGGAGTCAACAACAAACATGCATATATGCACAAGGGCTGTTGGGTCAGATTTGTTAATATCTTTCCATTTTATTTTCTCTCTACCTATAAACTCAATGAGTATACAACGACATTTCGATATGTTCCAATTTAGAAAGTAGAATTTTAATTTTGGTATTGACTTTGACCAAAACAAAATTGATAAAGTAGTAGACACTAAGGCAAGTGTGGAAATTGACTTTTTAACAAGCATACAACGAATACATGACTTTAAAGACGCAACAATTTAATTATTTA
This sequence comes from Cicer chorassanicum, assembly GCA_037974735.1. NCBI lineage: Eukaryota > Viridiplantae > Streptophyta > Magnoliopsida > Fabales > Fabaceae > Cicer > Cicer chorassanicum. Next base: position 9,278,611 of record JBBPBP010000001.1, on the reverse strand, counting down.
TATGAATAATGTTTGAAACTTTTTCTATTCGATCCAGCCATGCTTTGACTGAAAAGACTAATTCAAACTCAATAAGTGTATAGTATACTTCATGAATATTATTGTTATATTATAATGAGATAAGTGCAAGTGTAACTTCAATTTATATTGTTATTAATGTATTCAACACGTTGTTTTTATTGATTTTAACATATATATCCGACACACTTGCGAACCTACACTCATTATTTATTAGGAGATTAATTAATTGTCTACAACAATTTCTAAGTTATACTTATTTAGAATTATTATGCTTTTATAATTTATAATATTTTAACCTTGTTTGCGCTGGCTTAACTAGGCAATCCTAGATCTATTATTAGAAAATCAATAATTAATTAGGTATCTCTCAATGCTTAGCAAAAATTTAAATTTAAGGAAATGCAAATGGTTGTCCTTGTCAAATGATAAATAAGCCCTTGTTTAGTAGTATTCCGCAGGACTTCTATCATGAACGAATAAGTATAACAAAGCTTCTGATTCAATTTAAAGAGGAAAATATGTATGACATTTTTAAAGTACTTAAAAACATGCCAATGGTGTTTTTACTAAAAATAAAATAAAAATTATTTTCACAAAACAGACTTAAGAAGACACGAGAAACAATCACTTAAGAGAAAACATTAAGGTTAAAAGCAAGATACTCTTTTTATATATCCTTTCTATAAAAAAATTCCAAAATGGATTCCGCTTTGAAAAATCCTAGACACGGAATTCAATTCTACTACTAAGAAATCAAATTAACAAGATAATCCTTTTTGTTCGAATTAAAATTTAAATTTAAACAATTTTTTATTATGAGAATTTCAATTTCATTTATGTTGCTTACACTACTCAATAATTGTCGTTAAGTAACTTTAATTTTTTCCATAAAAAAAGTTTTAGTGTTTGATTGACATTTACCGTAGAAATTAAGTGGTTAATACATTGCGGTTAAGAATAAATTGTTTGGAAAAATTCAAATTTTAATTATGAACGAAACAATCTAAATTTTATCATATTTTATTTGTCTTTCAACTAAATTTCGTAGCTAAATTGGTAATGAAAATGAATGGACGGTAATACTTATCTTCTAGATACCAATTTCGATTTCCACCTACGGCAAAAATTTGTTATTTCTACGAGGTGGAAAGGGGAACCAGAAATTCGTAATATATAAACACATATTTCTACGAGGTGGAAGGGGAGCGAAAAGTTCGTGATATATAAACACATATTCGGACCGTATTTCATATAATGTGGATTTTTTAAACATGTTGTGATGGAAAAACCCTAGTAAATCCACTATATTTATTGAAAGTTCCGTGATTGGAAAAATATTTGAGAAAACAAAGAGACCTTTTAATTATCATACAATCAAAACTCAAACAAAATTGTGAATTTGCTAAGTTATTTTTTATTAACTATTGATATATTCTTATTAAAATTATTATAAGTAGAAAATGGATAATAAAATTTAGGAATGGTATACATCATATTAATTAAAAGATATTATTAAAAAAATTATATTAGAAATTAAAAGTAATACTTTTTTTAAGAACAATTTTTATGCAAATATAATTGTTATTATGAGATAGAGAAAGTGTATGAAAGGAGTAAAAATTTGTTAAATTTAACTTAAACTTTACTCCCTCCATCTTTGTTTTTACGACACAATAATCAAATTCATTCAAATGATTAAAATAATATAATCAAATTGATAATAGATTGAGACATTTTCTATCTATATTTTGAAATTAATAAAAAAAAAGTAAAAAAACACGTTAATGATAGACATAATTATTTCAGAAATCAATGAGAAATTATCCAATTAAAAACTTAATCATGTCAATCAAACTAATTTATTCCACATATAGTCGACAATCAAGAGTAATGCAAGATCTAGAGTCTTTAATATCATTCATCTTCTAGAAAAAATATTTAATGTTGTTCGCTCATATCGACTATAGGTGGTCATTGACATGACCAATTTAATTATGTATTGGCAAAATATGTGTAAGGTTGAGAGAATGTTAAAATTTATAATAGTCTCCATAAGCTCCTTATTCAAAATATGGTACCGAAATAAAATATTTATCAGTCATTTTAACAAACACATAAAATGAAAACTTGAAACAAACAAAAAACACTGCAACGAGATGAGAAACAAAAATATTGCACTAAGACGACGAATATAACAACATCGCACCCGGACGACAAACAAAACAAAACGAGAGAAAAAGTGAAAACCACTTATTTTAGTAAAAGGGAAAAAAAACGAGTTGAAGGATAGTTTCAAACTAAAAATAGTTTAAATGATCATTCTATGGCAGATAAAGAAAAAAAGAAACTAAGAAAGAAAAAAAAAAGATGCTACTTCTATTAATTAAAGTCGACACACATACATCTATTTTGTTAATTATTTATTTTTATTTATATTATGAGATGAGTGAGTATTCGTTTTTCTTGCATGTAATGCTAAATTTGACTTTTAATTTGCTTACAACTAGGCAGTCATGGATCTTGTGTTGAGGTTGACTTAGTTGACATCGATATCTTGCTCGCAAAAAAAAAATCCGATTTCTATAGTCTAACAAATACTCCTAACAAATTTGCTGGAAGTTTCCTAGCTATATGGAATATCAAATCAATCAAATAGCAAGTTAAAATTATTGAAATGCTCAAACAATCACAATATGTGTACTTAGTCAAAGGATGTTAGAATCAAATCTTGTTCCTCACTGGTTGTTTGACAATTGAAGTAATTGGTTTTGGTGTTCTAAGATTTATTAATTGGGTTGTCATTTGCTATGGGGTGTGTTGATATTTATTTGGTGATTTATATATATATTTTTAGATAGTTATTTGGTAATTTATTTTTATGCGTCAAAATATAATGTTAATTTTTTGTTTGTTACAAAATTAAATATTAGTATAAGATGAGATCGCATCATTTAAATTCACATTGGGAACATTTTCTCGTGTCTCGAATATTAACAAAAGTAAAATAAATAAAAAATATTTTAATCTAAGTTTTGAACCACATATCATTATAGTGTGCCTTTGTCATTGTATTAATTGAATGAAACTTCTTTCGCCTTTTGCCAAAAAAAAGAAAGGAAAAAAAATGAAGTAGCAAGTTGTGCAAATATAGTAGTACAGTTTTGCAAGTTGAACAAAAAAATGAATGTTTGGAATTGAGATGGTGACGGTTTGAGTGAGAAAAGAAGCTTATCCTCTTTCCTAAGATACCGTTGGCCTAATTAATCTGTGTGGCAGTAATAAGAATGAAAGAAAGAAAGAAAGAAACAAATAACAGTGGTTGCCAACTACTACACGTTCCACTTGTTCAAATTGTATAATAATAATAATAATAGACTTCATCGACACTACTATTCGTGCCATGTCGGCAACATAATATCAGGGTCTTCGACTTTATTACTCAACTTGTGCTTAATATCTTTTTCTTTTCAGTACACGTTTATTATAAAGACTTTGCATCATGAATGGAATAAAACCACTCTATAAATAGTTAGTTAATAAAGTAAAATAGTCATTTAAATAACTTAATTTAACTATTTAGATCAAAAGCACACTATAGCTCTAAACATGTCTCAACATTAATTTATTAGTATTTGAATTAATTAGGGACAAGGGAATTAGAGAGCGCGCAATTTTGTTTTCTTTAGTTTATATCATTAATTTTATTTTTTTAACATAGTCATCATATATGAGTATTTTGATTGTTGAACATATTTTTTCTGGACATGAGTATATTTTATCTTTCATTTTAGTTTTAGTTTTGTTATTGAATTTAATTCATGTACATCGAAATATTAATTTTTTTATAACATCAATTAATCGTAATGGTTAAATTATTAAAAATGTCATATTTCCTTTGAAAATCATACAAATGATAATTTATGATTGATTGATAATATTGCTATAAATTTTTTTTAGAGATGATACAAATCTGTTGCGAAAGTTAAAAAAAATTGTCGTAAAATACATTTGTGATGAATTTAATAACGCATATCAAAATTATAATCTCTTTATCATAATAAACCAAGTTCACCTTTCAATTTCATCAATCATGAGCGATGTGTGTATCTTAATTTACTTTATGTTAAAGTGTGTAAGAATCTTTTTAAGAGTGTAAAAAACTACAAAAGTTATTTTGTTAAAAGCATCATGTGCGATTTTCTTGATTTACATTTAAATCAAACAATTATTTTTCTCTAAACTTCTCTGATAGTATTGTGTTTGATTAAATAGAACACGACAAAAAAAAAGAGTTTGGCGAATATTAGGGCGATATTAAGTCCATTCATATGTTGTTTGAGCTAGTGTCTAAGTTTAAAATTAATTTTTCACAAAAGGCTGTTTGTTGGTGTCAATATAAGTAGTTCTTGGTTGGAGGAAGCGGGAAGGGTGGTTAATTGTAAGTTGGGTCACTAAATGTTTAAATATATTTATCTTTTAGTTGACGGTAATTTTAGGCGGTAATCGTTCTGGGATTTTGTTATTGATAGAATTTTAGGGAGATTATTTAGTTGATGGAATCATAATTTATTTATCGATGATCACCTTTTTTTTTTTTTTAAAGTTTCATTGTCTACGCTACTAATTTATTTCATTTAGTTCTTTTTGTTGGGTATTGGGCTCCCTTCTTATGTGGAGAAAAGCTCAAATATTGTAGTCCATGTGTCTCACTTATTTAATTGGAGAGTGGTCTAATTAGGGTTGGAAAAGAGAGACTATTTTGAGAGAAAATACAACCACCAAAAGAGAAAAGAGAACAGTAAACCCTATTCCCGATTTTGTTAAATCGGTCTCAGAAAAACATCAATTGCGCATTAGTTAATCGTTAGATCGGACTGAAATTTGGACAGTAGGTTCGCAACATTCAGGGCTTCGTTTTCAACGGTCGGATCGGTGAAACGACTTCTGGAGTGGGATGAATCGAGCTCGCACAGTAGCAGGTTTTTAGATGTTTTACTTCTTGCTTTTCATTTGTAAGCTTTAGTGCTTTGTTATTTTGGCTGGTTGTAGGCACACTTGGTGCATCTTTTTGAGACTCTCTTGTACCCTTATTTGATTATAGTGGAGCTATTTTTTTGGTCTGAACGACCCGTTGTTTTTACCCTTGCATTGAGGGGTTTTCCACGTTAAAATATCGATATTCTTTACGCTCTTTTATTTTGATTAATTTGATGCCATATATTTGTTGTTGCTCCTCACGGGTTCTTGCAAGTTGGGGGAATTTTATATCCGCTGCGTATTACTTGTTATTGTGTTTATGTGTTTATTCCCCATCAGAGTGGCATTAGAGCTCTTGGTTTAAGGGTTATTTGACTTGCTTGAAGGATGGAGGCAAATATGAATATAAAGATGGTATGCTTGAATGGTACTAATTACCATTTGTGGAAGGGCAAGATGAAAGATTTGTTATTTGTGAAGAAAATGCATCTTCCTATTTTTGGTTCTAAAAAGTCGGATACTAAATCTAATGAAGACTGGGAATTTGAACATCAACAGATATATGGTTTTGTTAGGCAACATGTAGAAGATAATGTTTATAATCATATTGCTAATGAGACAAATGCAAAAATTATGTCGGATAAGATACATACTTTGTTTGCCTCTAAATTAGGGAGTAATAAATTATTCTTACTGAACAATTTCATAAGTTTGAAGTATAAAGAGGGAACGTCTATTTCAGACCACTTGAGTGAATTTCAGGGGCTCCTTGATCAAATGTCTGGAATGGGTATCAAGTTTGATGACGAGCTATTGAGATTATTTTTACTGTTATCTTTACCAGAGTCTTGGGAGACATTTCGGGTTTCTATAACGAGTTCAACTCCTAATGGTGTTGTTTCTTTGGAAACGGCTAAGGGTGGTGTTTTGAATGAGGAGATGAGAAGGAAGGCACTGGGTTCTTCATCTCAATCTAAAGTTCTTGTCACTGAAAATAGGGGGAGAAGTCAGAAAAAAGAACCGAAGGGTGGTAGAGAAAACAGCAGAAGCAAGTCCAAGTCTAGATACAAAAATGTGGAGTGTCATTATTGTCATTAAACAGGGCACATACAGAAGAATTGTTTTATGTGGAAAAAGGAGAACAAAGGCAAGAAGGGTAACCAGAAACAAAGGGGTCGCGATGATGATAGTGATGATGACCGTGTTACTACTGCTACTAGTGATGATCTTGTTATTCTCCGTGACTATGAGTCAATTAATCTTGTATCTGATGAGAGCATGTGGATAATTGATAGTGGTGCTACACTACATGTTACACCGAGGAAGGAGTTCTTCACATCTTATACTTCAGGTGACTTTGGAGTTTTGAAGATGGGTAATGATGGTGTATCTAAGGTAATTGGTGTTGGTGATGTATGCTTGCAAACCAACATGGGAATGCAATTGTTGCTTAAAGGAGTCAAACATGCTCCAGATGTTCGCTTCAATTTGATCTCTGTGCATATGCTTGATGAAAGTGGTTTTGATAATCATTTTGCTTCTAGAAAGTGGAAACTCAGTAAAGGTAACTTGGTTGTGGCTAGAGGGGAGAAAATTAGTAAACTGTATTGGACAAAAGCTTTAGTTGCAAAAGACAATGTGAATGTCGTTGATATGGAATCATCTTTGAGGCACCGAAGGCTTAGCCATATCAGTGAAAAGGGGTTAAATTGCTTAGCTAAAAAGGATGTGCTTCCAGGATTGAAGAATGTAGATTTGGAGAAATGTTCTCACTGCATAATTGGTAAACAAACTAGAATATCCTTCAAAAGGCATCCTCCCTCTAGAAAGTCAGAGTTGCTTCAATTGGTGCATTCTGACGTCTGTGGCCCTTTAAAGGTAAAATCTTTTAGTGGTGCACTTTATTTTGTTACTTTTATTGATGATTGTTCCAGGAAACTATGGGTTTATGTTCTGAAGACAAAAGACTAAGTGTTGGAGAAATTCAAACAATTTCATTCTTTGGTTGAGAGGCAGACATGCAAGAAGCTGAAACGTGTTCGTACTGACAACGGTGGTGAGTATTGCGGACCCTTTGATGTCTATTGCAAACAACAGGGTATAACACATGAAAAGACTCCTCCTAAAACTCCTCAGTTGAATGGTTTAGCAGAGAGGATGAATCGGACACTTGTTGAGAGAGTGAGGTGTATGCTCTCTAAAGCTAAGTTGCCTAAACATTATTGGGGTGAGGCAGTGTACACGGCAGTGCATGTTATTAATCTTACTCGTACTGTCGCTTTGAATAGTGAGGTACCAAACAATGTATGGTTTGGGAAGAACGTCAAGTATGATCACTTGAGAGTCTTTGGTTGCAAGGCTTTTGTGCATGTTCCGAAGGATGAAAGATCCAAGTTGGATGCAAAGTCAAAGCAATGTATCTTCATTGGTTATGGTGAGGATGAATTTGGCTACAAGTTGTACGATCCTATAAACAAAAAGGTTATTAGAAGTCGTGATGTAGTGTTAATGGAAGACCAAACTATTGAAGACATTAATAAGGTGGAGAAGGCTACACCTGAGAGAGATAACGTCTTATCTGATGGTGATCTAGTTCGGTCACCTGTTCCTGACTTGGATACTACTAATGGTAATGTTCAGAATGATGAGCCACATGATTGTGTTGATGATCATCGACTTAGAGATGAGGTAAATAATCCATCTAGTGAAGATGAGAAAAGATACATGGAACGAGTTCCTTATGCTTCTACTGTGGGTAGTTTGATGTATGCAATGGTGTGTACAAGATCAGATATTGCGCATGTTGTTGGTACAGTCAGTAGATTTTTGTCAAATCCAGGTAGAGAGCATTGGAATGCTGTAAAATGGATTTTGAGGTATCTTCGTGGTACTACATGTATGAGGCTTTGTTTTGGAGGTGACAAACCTATTTTGGTGGGGTACTCTGACTTAGATATGGTAGGAGATATCGACTCAAGAAAGTCAACTTCAAGCTACATGATTAAATTTGCAGATGGAGCTGTGGCTTGACAGTCGAGATTACAGAAATGTGTAACATTGTCTAGAACCGAGGCAGAGTTCATTGCCATTACTGAAGCATGCAAAGAGTTGATTTGATTGAAGAAATTCTTGCAGGAGCTTGGGTTTATTTAGGATAAATATGTCTTATTTGTCGATAGTCAAAGTGCTATTCATCTTGGTAAGAATTCGACGTTTCATAGCAGGTCCAAACACATTGATGTGAGGTATCATTGGATATGTGATGTTTTGGAAGCTAAGTTGTTGGAGTTGGCTAAAGTTCATATTGATTATAATGGTTCTGATATGATGACTAAAGCATTACCAAGAGGAAAGTTTGAAACTTGTTGTGATATCGCCGGTTTGGCGATTATCTCCACATAGTTGTGAGGGGGAGATGTGTTGGGTATTGGGCTCCCTTCCTATGTGGAGAAAAGCCCAAATATTGTAGTACATGTGTCTCACTTATTTAAGTAGAGAGTGGTCTAATTAAGGTTGGAAGAGAGAGACTATTTTGAGAGAAAAGGCAACCACCAAAAAAGAAAAGAGAAGAGTAAACCCTATTCCCGATTTTGTTAAATCAGTCTCAGAAAAACATCGATTGTGCATTCGTTAACCGTTGGATCGTGTTGAAATTTGGACAGTAGGTTCGCATCATTCAGGGCTTCGTTTGTGGGAGGAATCGAGCTCGCACAGTAGCAGGTTTTTAGATGTTTTACTTCTTCTTGCTTTTCATTTGTAAGCTTTAGTGCTTTGTTATTTTGGCTGGTTGTAGGCACACTTGGGTCATCTTTTTGAGACTCTCTTATACCCTTATTTGATTATAGTGGAGCTATTTCTTTGGTCTGGACGACCCGTGGTTTTTACCCTTGCATTGAGGGGTTTTCCACGTTAAAATATCGGTGTTCTTTACGCTCTTTTATTTTGATTAATTTGCTGCCATATATTTGTTATTGCTCCTCACGGGTTCTTGCAAGTTGGGGGAATTTTATATCCGCTGCATATTACTTGTTATTGTGTTTCTGTGTTTATTCCCCATCACTTTTTCTTGTAGATATTATTTCTAAAATTGAATCTTTTTGTATCATTTTTTTTATAGAAGGTGATGAGACTCGATAAATACATTGGATTGAGTGAAATATGGTGTGTCTTGAGTGTGACGGGGTTGGGTTATGTGAGTTGTGTGCTTTTAGCATTACTACTAAAAAATGAGGTTTGAGGTTAACAATAAATCTCGATAGGTTATGGTATAAAGTGTTAGCGCATAATATCAGTTTGAGAATGGAGTGGTGGATAGTAGGGTTAGTGAAAAGTCATTGGTGTGGAGAGATATTAAGTCTATCTCTTATGAAGAAGTAGGGATCTAGAATAGTAGGTTTGTCACTATAAAAAAAATACTCATTTGTGTCAAACTTCAAAAAGATTACTGGATGCCAAAAAAATCCTCACAAATTGCAAAATTGAAATCTCTTGTTACTATTGGCCAAAAAATTCCTAAAAAACTTTTTGAGAATTTTTTCTACGATATATATATATATATATATATATATATATAAAAAAAATTTGTGGCGGTTCAAACAACATAAGAGTGAGAGCTCAGACAAATGGCTCTCGCCTCTTATCACACTCTTAAAAATCATAGAACCATATAAGTATTTAGTTTCTCTAATAATGTCCTCAATTTTCAACAAAAATTTATAATTGTACAGTTGATAGATGGTTTTCACAATAAAGCAACATCATCTCTATACACAATCAAAAATCAAAATCAAGCAAATGATGTAACTATTGTATTTTAATGGAATGACACAGTCTCTTGTAAAAAATATCACATGTGAATTGAAGTTTCAAACAAGGTGTTTTAAGTTAGGAACTGCACACAGGTTAATCAGGTCTCTCGATAGTTCCAACTTACAACAACGATCAATTGTCTTGACAAGCAAGAGAGTCAAATTCTCCTAAGACCATACTGAGGATATTCATTATTCTGGCCAATCTCTATGTTTCCTATGTTCACAAGCTCAGATGAGAGAAAAATCAAACTCTTATGTAGGAGAGAGAAAAAATGGTACTCTAACTAAGAAAAAAAAGCAAGAAACAACAAAATATATGAGCAAAAACGAAATGAATGTTCTAAATAAAAAGTGTTTTCCGTTCAACGGAGAAAAAAAGAGGATTACAAAAAAGCTCAAATTTAAAATTAATCGATTCAGAACTAATGATGAGAAAATTTAAAGATGTTTACCATTTAGAGTTGCTATGGCCTCGAGAAGACTCACAACAATATTAGAATTTTTTTTATAGACAAATATTAAAAATTGATTGTTATGTTAAATTTATGAATTAAAAACGCAATACTTCTCTTTTAATACTCCTATTCCCTTTCTAGAAGTTGGTGTACAATAAATTTAATTTATTCTTTGCATTATTTAATTTGGGATAATGTAGTATATCGTTAGTAGTAATCATCCACCATGCATGGAGTGTCCTAAAAAATTAAGTTTAGGGTAGGATTCTTATACTATAAGAGGGTCCACAAATTAAAACGGGCGAAAACCAAAAGTAGTAAATAATAGGCTAATAGCAAACCACTTAAGAGGAATTAATGAGAAACAACTGGCTACTGTCTTTGATTGAACTCTCAGTTTTTTGTCATCTTGTCTACGTGGGTCCCATCCCAACCAACAATGTCAAGGACTCTTCCGTACAGATATATGCCTCCTAGCAATATGCAACTTTTTACTAGGGTAACACGGATTTGTATTCTTTTATTCGTTTTATTTTAATTTTAAAGTTTATATCTCCATCACCATGTCGACGTAGAAAAGTCAAGGCAAGGCCCTCTAATTTGTCAACAATTATTATTACTTAGGGTCCACATATATTTTTATTATTATTTTATATATAAAAATATTAGATTATTTATTATCGATAATTTTTTATTTTTAATTAATTAATAAAATATAAATATTTACTATATCTGTATAATTTTCTATTAAATTATTAAAAATATATTAAATTGTTATTTTTTAATTTAAAAATATAAAAGATAATTAAAACTATATCCTTTTAAAATATGAAAATTAAATTTATAGTAATAAAAGATACAAAACTACAATTAAATTATAGTGTTTACTTGACATTGCAATTCCCTCATTGTTTGTCTGCTGCAACGTTGGAACTCTTGGTTTTACCTTAGACAACTTATTCACATCTTCATACCTTTTTTGTCGAGTTTAATTAAAGAATTTCATCTAAATACATATAAAAGAAATTAATACCGTTTTAGGTTTGTCTAAATATTAGTATTTTGACATTTTTCAACAATTGATTCAAGTTGGGATAGTTTGTTGGGTGGTTTGCATCATAGATTGTTTCAGATCTAACTTTATTACTAATTTCTCTATTGGTTCGATTTTTACCTTTTGCAATTTTTTAATTTAATTAATACTTTTTATGTTTTAGTAGTCTTGTGATTGAGCATGTTGAATCTATAGATCTGATTCTTATAAAAATTATTATATTTATTAATTATTAGTTTTTTGTTATAATATTTTGAAATATAATGCTGATAATTTATCTAAATTAATTTTCTTCATATGGACTGTAAATATGTAATGTACAATACATCTCGAGAAGAAAAAAAATGTCCATGATGTATGACAATATGAGTTTAATTAATAATAAAAGTTTGATTTTAGACAAAGTTTAAATATCTCTTCAAGAACAATTATAAAAGGTCATCAATATTACTTTAATTAATAATAATTTTATTTTTCTCTAATTTTTAAAAGATGACATCTCAATTAAAAAATAATGCTTACAAATGTGGGGATGGCCATCTGTAAGGCTGGTAAATTAGGGCTTTAGGGGCCTAGTCTTTTTATACGCCAAACAAGCTTTCAATACTTTTGATTTACTTAATAGTAATAGAAATAATAATTTAAAATTATAAATAATAAGAAATCTTAAATGTATTTGTAAGTAATAATATAATAAAAGTATGCATCAATTATAACATTTATGATTTTTAAAAATAGAATAAAAATTATTTTAATTTATAAGAACCTTAATTACCTTAAATTTGTGGGAATCAAAATATATTGGACCGATTCAAATGCACAATTTTAGGTTTTTATTTTTATTTTTTATTGAGGTTAACTATGGTTACAAAACTAACTTGTAAACTAAAAGGTGTTTCTCTTTAAAAATATTATAGAGTTTCATTTTTTATTAATGTGAAACTTGAATTTTTTTTAATACATTGTGTTGTCTCAATTATAGGTGTCTTAATCCAATCCAAGTCATTGAAAAAAAAAATATGGACAAATAATTCATAGGACAAACAAAATGAAATCATCAATACCATCATGAGTAATGGGAAGATTTTTCAAACGTTGATATAGTTAGGTTGAATATAATTTTTCGAGTTTGAATCTAAAATCTTGCAATTGTATGCGAATTTTCTTCCTATTTTATCTATAAAAAATGGAAAGATTGTGCAAAGGATGAGCTTTTTCATTATTTGTTTTTCTTTTGGGTTAAAAATGATGGGAATAATACACCCATGTGAAACTTTTTTTACTCAACACCCACCTAGGTGAACCTGGCCAATAAGACATATTCAAACAAAGAAAGGATGAATGAGATGCGAAGTCGAGTGGGGACTAATGGATGGGCAAGAACTTATTTCTGGTTGAGAGCATGCATCTTCAAGAAAATTTCTTGGACGCTTACTTTATTAGCCTATTCTTTATGTATCTTGATTATTATTTTAAGTCAAACTCATTTTTGAATGATTTTTTTCATTTAAAATATTATAAGAGTTTCATTTACAATTTTTTTTAATACGAAATGGATTAAATATGAATTTTCAAGTGTCAAAAGTTTAAAAATTCATATTTAATTTATCATTTGTTAAAAAAAATTAAATTTTTAGAAGAGATATGCTTATGATGTCCTAAATATAAGTGCAAAAAATAATTCAAAAATTTAAAAGATGCATATTAATTCACATAAAAACATGGACAAAAAACGAAATTGGAAATTTCTTTGGGATTGAAGTTGAATAATTTTTTTTTATAAAGACTAAAAACAAAAATTAAAATTTTTATAAAAATCAAAATTTATTTAACCCTTACATTTATAATATAAAAATATGACAATATGAGAATATTTTTTTTCTAAAGAGATACACACTAAATGTAGAGAGTGGGCATAGCATATTCAAATATGTGCTCAATATATTGAATGTATCGGTCATTTTTTTTCATCTGAGTTCTACTTAAGAAAATGTTAATAAATTTATTTTTTTTTTCTCCAATAGAAGTTAAGTTTAGTGGAAAAATCTATACTCCCATAACATGTTGAACTCGGGATTTAAATTCTCGCTAAGAAATGTACTTATATTTATAGTCTAACGCTAGAAGAAAAAATTATCTCTTTTGCTACATTAAGAAAAGAATATATATATATATATATATATATATATATATATATATATATATATATATATATATATTACTGGTTTATGTATATATTAAATCACATATTAAATTACGCTTAACTGAAAACATCTTACAATATTTTTGATGCCTACTACCTTTATTTTGAAATATAAGTAAAATTGAATTAAAGAAAATTGATGTATTTTTTCTAAAATTTAAAAGAAAAAATAATCAATTTTTTTAACTCATTTTTGTTTTTATTCATGTATACATCCATGACTCTCGAATAAACCCAAAAATAATTATATGTAATAAGATAATAAATTTCCTCTCCTTTCCACGTTAGTAAATTTGGAATCTTAATATCTACACATAATAATCTAGATGCTTATTAAAAAGATCTTGATGCTCAATATATCCTAATAAAATTCTGATCAAGCAAAAGTAAGACATGGAAATTGAAGAAGGAACATGCTGAGGGGTTGGGCACCAATATTGCTCGAGGGGGGATGAACTTCCTGAATCAATGTGCATCTCTTCATGTGAACCCCATCAAATTGATAAATATATATGGGTCCCACCTCACATACACAACCCATGACTCAAACAAACGTGATATTGGGGGGAGAGGATCATTAGTACTTTTCTACTCGAGAAATCTTGCAGAATTAATTATTTTGTTTGTAAGTACAACAAATGTACGATAATAGAAAATACCCACACTTTTAGTTTCTAACTATTATTATCTTTTGTTTAAATTATATTTTCAATATAATATATTTTGCTCATTTTATGAGTATGAAAAAAAAAAATACTTAATTTTTAGATAAGATCGATATATAAGGTGTATGTTTAAATTTAGAGAGCATGTATTCCTACACTGAGTGCCCTAGAAGTGTAATACCCAACACCATTTAAGTGTAATACCCTACAACATTACCCACAAGCTCACCTCCAACCCAATTCATAACATGTTCCCCAAATATTCCGACTAAGCTAACAAAGGAAAAATATACGAGACAAGGTTTCTTGGCTATCAAAATAGAACACAGTACAAGATAAAGAGAAGGAGTCATTGACAATTTTTTTTTTATGAAAAGTTTCTCAGGTGGGTAATTTTGAAGTCTCCACCGAAACAAACTAATTTTTTATGCTGTCCCACCTTTCTAAACAGATTTAAGAGCAATTGTCAAATTAGGATATAAATTAAATTTCAACTGACTTTTTATGATACAGATGTAGTAGGAATTGACCGTGAATTTATTAATTATGTCTGGAATCCAAACTCTAGTATCTTCATTGCTTACTTCCAACACAACTCCTATTAAGATTGCTTCCAACTACTCTTTGTAACAAAATAGCTTCATCTTGGGAGAGAGTTTCTAACCCTAGCCAATTCCACCTTGGGGACCAATCAACCCAAATGTGTTGTGAATTGATCCAAGGACATTGTGCATGAAAACATTGTATTCTACCACTAGACCATCGCAAGACATCTAATAATTTATATATAAATGACATTATATAATTAATATTTTGGAACCCTCAAAATTTTGGAGTTCTGTGCGGTGGACTCAGTCTACACGGACTATGTCTCGATCCTGTGTGTCATGAATATAGCATCATTACTACTCAGGGTTGGCTCAATGCTAATTGAGGCATAAAATAGTCTCTTAAATGAGGCATTTGTACAAACAAAATTTATTACCTTTTATGTGGAAAAAAAATTATACAATTTTTAATTATTTCAAATATAAAATAAAAATAGATATACATTATAATTCATACATTTGAGATATAAAGTCCTAGCTTGAGTTGTTTGACCATTAAGTTTGCTCCGTCACCACTTCCTCAACAAAGCTAGGTTGAAGCTTTCTAGGTTTTTTATACCTAGACCACGTTCCTCCTTCGATTTGCACACATTGTTTCAACTCAACCAACTAACTTTTTGATCCAGCGATTTACCACCCCAAAGAAATATTCTTTGATTAAGCTTGAGGATTATTTTCGTAGGAGATCTCCAAAAGGATATAAAGTACAAATATAGAGTAGTCAAGACAAAATTAATTAGAGTTACTCTACCTCCAATCAACGGTAGGTGATAACCAACCAACAAGTGAGTTTCATCTTCATTGATTATACAATAGAGACCAAGTTGTGCACCTTCTAGGATTAGCACCTATCAGAATACCTTAAAAATTAAAAGATACCGATTCAATTTGACAAGACAAGAAGGTGGAAGATGCGATTAAGAATTCTTCCTCAATATTAATACAAATGAGCTAACTCTTGTGAAAATTAAACCTATGAGCTTTCTCAAAAAAAAAGAAAAAAGATTATGTCACGTGTTAAGGGATCACTTTGATGAAAATAGTTTCTTTTAAATTGACTAATTTAAATTAGTCAACTATCATTTTTAATTTGACTAATTTTGAATTTATTTTATTAAAGTTAAAGGTACTTATTGACAGAAAAATAATATTTTATTTATAAAAAAACAAAATATCATTATAGAGATATATTGTCTTTATATTTATTTTTATACATATTAATTTTTTGAACTTCAAATTCAAATCGACTATATAAATTAGTTTTTGATTTGTTAAAATTAACTATAAGTTTGATAGGCTTTTGATGATCATACTTATGGTCTAAATTGAGATTCAACCATCTATA
>JBBPBP010000001.1:9237615-9252739 GCA_037974735.1 Cicer chorassanicum | reverse complement strand
AATGGATTAGATTTTTTATGTATTTATTTTAAATTAAATATAAATAAATTATTTACTTTACTTTAAAATTTAAAGTATTTTATGAATAATTTAAGATTATAATAAATAATTTATTTATAATTACTTACTTTAAATTATTATTTATTTAATTTATTTTAATTTTAAAATTATTTATTTTAAATTATAATACATAAATTATAAAAGATAAAAATAGATTTTAATTACAATAATAAAAATAAAATTAGAAGAAAAAATATATACTATATTTTTATAAACTATTTAAATTAATTTATCTAAAAACGTTATAAAATATAAATTCATAAATCATTCTTCTAAAAGAGAGAGCATCTCCAATTTACTAACATTAGTAGCATGCCATAATTTCGAGAGTACTTTAAAAGCATTCCATCGTTTATTTATTTATTTGACGTGCTCTGAATATCGTTGCCTTTAATGATATATTTGAATTGAAAGCCGCGACAAGGTAGGGAGAGATGGCACGAGGAAAATAAATAGTACCAGCTAGTTTATCCATAAATAAACCATTTTTAATTTTAGCTTAATTCATAAACGTGGATGTTATTGGACTGTATGTTATCTTTTATGTTCCATATTGAGAATTAATTATTGTGATATTTACCATTATTTTGAGATAAAAATAAATAAATCAAAAATCATTATATAATTAAATTATTGCATAAATATCGGGTACATATTAACAAATAATATAGTTCAATTTTTGTAATGACTAAATAAGTTTAATATATATATATATAGAACAGAAGAAGAAGAAAAAGTGACCCCTCTTAGCTCAGACTAGCAAGGCAAATACATAAGATGAGATGAGTGTATCTCAATTTCAAGACTGAATACAATATGTAGCTTCAATGTTGTGAACACTCACTCCATCATAAGGTAATATTTATGTTATCTAGGCTTCTGCAGTCTTTCCGGTTTGGTCCACAATCATGCTTCGTTTTCAGCTTTCAATGTAGTACAGAAGAAGAAACAAGAAAAGGTGCATAAACTTGAACCACAAAAAAGCCTCGAGCAAAGAGCAATGAAATCACAAAAGGGCAGTATACATGCATTAATTAAATAAATAGACAAGTACTATATCATGTATCAACAACATACATGAATATTGAATATTGTTGTTTTCATTATTATTTTTATTATTATTTCATAGGGCCACAAGGCCTCCCAAATCCAATATTATTCATTTTATTGCTATATAAGTTTCGGTTTATCACTTACTACTAATATTTAGTTCGAATGTTAAAATATCGAAATTGTTAGATTGAATATCTTTTCTCTGATTTGAATTCATATTTTACAGTTGTGTATAAGTTTTATTTTATCATTTCATTTAAGGCTAAAAAAAAAAATGTCTCATTCTAAACCACTTATCGATCTCAAAGATAATAGTAACTTGAGCATTGAAGTACATGCAGATATTCTCCTACCATCGAGAGCTATTTTCAATGTAGATTTCGGCCAAAAAAAACCCTATTTTGAAGAAAAACTCTTCTATCAATTCTAATCACTATGAAATTCTCTAATTTTTTTTATTTATAAATCTAAGTTTCAACCGAAATTATTATTATTATTATCAATATTCATTGTGGACCAATGGATATTTATTATTTCTTAAAAAAAAAAAAAAGATATTCATAGTTACATGAATATCAACGGTGGGGTTAAAAAAACAGTGAGATACATGTAATAATAAATATAGAAAGAGAGAGAGATTCTGACTGAAAATGTTTGTTATAGGGACTGTGTTTGTAGTTGTTCTGAAAAGGCAAAAGAAAGCCATTTGAGTAAAACGCCAAAAACAGCAAACATCTATCACTGCTCCATCTTTACTTACACTAACACTTAATCTAAGCGTTCACAAGTACTTTTCCAACTTCAGAATCACTTATATATATATACATACACTCTCTCACTCACTCTGCATACTTAACAATAGTAGAATCTGTCACTCACTGTTCTTGTCTGCTCTCTCATCTTCTGCAGTTACTCAATACTCTTCATCATCACTACCTTCGTTACGTTACTCTCTCTTTCTCTTTATATCACACCAAAAAGCAACTTTGAAGCCTGAAAACTTTTAATGCAATTACAAACCTTAGCTTTCATTTCACTGTGTTTAATTTGTCTTTCTCTTCCCACTCTCCTTTTCACTCTCTTTCTATCACAAAAATAATTCATTTATCCAAACTACGTACTAGTACTTTTTTTTTCTTCCATGTGACAAAAAATCTATTACAACAGATTTATAATTACATTTTCTATTTTCTCTTCGTGTATATATCTGTAATTTAAATATAACTAGACTAAACTTGTCTTCAGTGGCAATTATTAAAAAAAGGAAAAACAAAATAATGTGGTTCCACTTCCACTGCAATAGTATCCTTATCATTACCAAAGAACTATTAATTAGTTTACAAATTACAACAACAATAAAAAAAAATAATTGAAAGTAAAAACAACTCCACTCACTGTTATTGTCTTCACTTACACCTTAACTTTGTTGTTGTTGTTGTTGTTGTTGTTCTTGAATGTTTCCTTTTTGATCACGCAAGAGAGCATCAAAAGTAAAAGATTCGAGAGTGTGTGGAGCATGTCCATTACCAAAAGCACGAACATGATCTTTAAGAGATCTTTTATGTTTAAAATCAGAACCACATATACAGAACCAAAGCTTTCCACAATTCTTCTCATGTGTCCTCCAATCTCCTCTCACGGCAAATGCTTTCCTACACTTCCTACATTCAAATGACTTCCCTCCATGCTTCCTCTTGTAGTGTGTCTGAAGGGTCCTGAAATCCTTCAACGGTTTTGACCTTGGATAGTTTATGTTGTTTTTGCATCCCTCAGCACAACAATAGCATGGTAGTTTCAGCATTGAAGATGCTGCTGCTTTTGAGTTTGACCCTCTTAGAGATTCAGCTCCTTTCCTATATTGTGATCCATGTCCCCACATATGCATCTACCATACATATATATATATTGACATTAGTGAACTCAATAATGAAAGAAAAATAATATAAGATGATATAAGGAAATTAGTTAACCTGCATGTTGTTAAAACGGTTGAAGGATTTGTTGCAGACAGGGCAAGAGAAGTGTGTGGGACCAACAAGGATTTGTGAAGGAGAAGGGATCCAATATTGAGGTGGGTGAGGAATAGTAGTAGGAGTGTTTTGTTGTAAGGGAGAGGAGAGTTTGGGTATTTGGTGACCAGGAGGTGCAAGAGAAAGGAAAATGGAATCTTCATCTTCTACTAAACTGCTGCACCCACTCTCACTACTCCCACAACAGGAAGAGAATGAGTTCAAATGATGAGGAGTTTGCATGCTCATGTGCACTTGATGTTCGGATTAGATGCTTAGTCCAGATATATACTATATATATATATAACCAAGGAAGGACAATAGATATAAAAATAGGATCTATAATTTTTGTGTAAATTAGTTTTACATTCACAAATAGCTACTTTACTGCATCATTTCACTTTTGCAACTAAATTTTAATATTTAGTGATGTAATCTAGTCCATTTGATGAAAGAGTCTCATCACTTAAAAATCAGTTTGAGAGAGCATTTTAATCTAGTGGTGACAATTTGACACACATATAAGAGTGCAATTTTGTTTAGTCCAATTAATGCAGAATATATAATATAATAATAAGTGTTGTGCCAGCATGCATTTACTATCTGTGACGATAAACAGCACACATATGCAAAAGTGAAAGTGCACAGTTTGTTTTGTTTGGATTGGAGAAAGAGAAAAGAGAGAAAAAAGTATATATATAATAAATGGAAAGTGAGTGATAATATGAACAGAGTAAGTAGACATGGAGAACTGTAAAAGGGGAGGCGTGTGTCCCTCTTTCCAATTTAAGGGATCGCGATAGTACTAATCAGTGACACACAGTGTGTGATAGTGGTGCACTGTATACATGTAATCAAGTGTAGTAGTAATTCATTACTTTTAACTATGGATAAAGAAGAATCGATCCATGTTTCTCATTCTTTGTGCTAATTATACATCTTATCGTTCAACTGTGTGATAAAAAGCAGAGAGAGATTCATTTTTACCAAAAATAACATTAATAGTATAAGGGAACATACAATGTTAAGTTGTAAACAAAAGATATATATAGTCCAATTCTTTAAAATAGAGAACAAATTAATATTGTACCCATCAATAATTACAAGTATATACCAATATTGTAGCTCACACTTTATATTAAGCTAGTTCTTGATCATGTTCTTTTCAGTATTGCTCACTTTATTATTATAGATGTAATTATTTCCATAAAAAAGTACTGTATTTAGTAAATATGTATTCTTTTTTATACTCACTTAAACATCTTTTTATTAAATATTTGGTCACTTCTCTCTTTATTTTTCATCATAATAAAACAATTATTTCAATCTACGACTTGACAATTTTACATATTTCACTAATTTTTTAATTTTATTTCAATTTTATATTAATTTTACTTTACATTTTTGGTGTCTATTTTACTTGTCAAAACCAAAGAATTCAACTTATAAATTTTTCAATATATAATAATATTATTGTTTCGTGTACTTGTAATAAAAATATATGAAATATAATTAACTATATATATTTTTTAAGTTTTTATTTTTGCGTGTTTTTAGAATTCGAATTGAATCAGCCAATTCATTCGATTGAATTAAGAATCAGTTGATTTTTAAAGTCTATTAAAATTGAGTTGAACCAAATTAAAACGTAGCAAGTTCAAACTGTTTTTTTATTTTTACAAAAAAAAATTGGATTTCTAATGATGATTTTTTTTAGATGCTTAATTATAATTTTGATACTTTTATTTCATTTAATTCAGAATTTTGGCCTGTTTATTTTAAAATATGTGATTTTGGTCTTTTTCTAATCTTTGGCATTTATTCCACCCATAAATTAAATTCGGGACAAAAAGTGGATGTTGTGACAAGTGAACAAATGATATATTTTTTATTACATAGTGAACAAATGATAAAATGAGGTGAAAAGTGATATAAAGTACAAGTATCTTTTGACTCAATTTGACTTATTCTCAAGCAATCTATGGAACATGTTTTTATTTTGTTTTTTTTATTCTTTTTCTCATTTTTAGAAGTATAAGCACCATAAACTCTCAATGATTTAATTTATATATTAATGTTAGTGTAAAGAGTTTTTATACTATATGTCGATCACAAATGTTTGATCAGTAGTTGACTTTCGCAAAAACTACATTTAAAATTATTTTCATAAATAATTGTGATAATGTGTTTGATGTGTTTAGCAATTAAACTCAATTCTCCATTGGATGAAATATGAATATGAAAATTGCAATTAAACATTTTATAATTAGTCTTTTAATTTAACTATAATTCAATCAATTAAATCATGACCTAAAAGTTTAACCGGTTGTATCGTATATATGGTGGAATGGAATGTGATCCTTTAGAAAGTTAGTAGTAGTATTTTGTTTGGTTAAAATTGAAATGAGTGGAAACTTTTGCATAAGTACCGTGATGGTATATATAAATGGTGAAATTCTGAATGTCTGGAGAAAAAGTCGGAGAAATATGGGACTATTCTTGTGTCTGATGAGGAATTGAAGCAGCACGTGAAGGTTGTACTTAGGGGTGTACGTGGGTTGGGTTGGGTGGATTTTGACAAAACCCAAGACCCGACCCGATCGATTATCTTTGGGTTGGGTTAAGTTCTAAACCCGTAATTTTTTATTTAACCCGAACCGACCCGACCCGATCAAGAACGGGTTGGGTTGGGTTGGGTTGGCGGGTCATACATAAATAATAACCTATTTTTTTTTTATTTTACAAGAAAACATATTGAATGGAAATATATTTAATACTTGAATGTCTCAAAACTATAAAATTTCAAACAAATTATGCAATTTTTTAAAAAACTTATCAACCTCTCACACAAAAAAACAAATCCAACAATTTTCAAATACATAAATAAAGTCAACAACAGTAAATCAATAAAAATTGGGCCTAATAAAAAAATTGCAATTTTAATAATTAAAAAATTGATAAAATAAATTTTAGTTCATGTACACATATCAATCCTATGAGATCTACACATACCAATCTTCATGTCATTTGGTTAGATTAATTCATGTAACAAGAAAAAAATGCACATATAGTATGTTATCTTCACATATTAGACTGAAATATACATCTCGACAACATAACTCAACAACCGCAATTCAACTCATAAAATACACCAATTATAGAATCCAACATTAAAACAACATAAAATTCATGTGTCCCTATCAAATGCTTTTTCACAATGACAAGGATAAACCTGATTTAATCTATATTAATTTTTATTTAACAAATTATAGTATTATAAATAAAATAAGAAATATTTTTAAAAGATTAGATAAAATTTTAGGGTGGCCGTGACCAACCTATGTCCCAACAAAGATTAGCTACTGGTTACACATAATCCACCAACCATTTAGTTTACTAAGTACCATTCATTTGTTTATAGTTACTATTTTCAAATAACATACTAAAAAAAGTGTTTAATAGATTTAAATATAAAAAATTTAAAAAATTTAAACTAAATTCATCGTAAGCTTTTGCATAAGCATCAATTTTGCTCATAAATAGTATTTAACTCAAATAAACAGTATTTAACTAAAAAAATTTGTATTTAACAAATGTAAAAAATTTAAACTAAATTCATTATAAGCTTTCTGTTCATACCTTTATTACGTAAAACTATAACAAAATATAACATTTAAATAAATAGTATTTAACTCAAATTAAATTGCTCATTTGAAAGAGACAATTCAAAAATTAGATATGAATTTTATGAGTAGGCATATGTGAGATTACAATGTCAAAACATATTAAACGAGTTCAGTGTTTAGCCTAGACGCATGAACACCTTGCATCAACATTCATATAAAAATCACTAGTTAATAATATCTTATTGTAACTAATTCGTATAAAATCAGCTATGAACACCTGTAGACCAAAAGAAGAAGGTGGACAGCGGCGCGACAAAGTCTTGAAGAAGGTATAGACACGAAGGCAGCTGAAAGTCTATATAAAAAGAAGAGTAATGAAACCCTATTGAACTAGCCAAACAATTTTTTTTTAAAAAAATATAACTAGTTACCGGGTCGGGTCAACGGGTTGACGGGTTCAAATTGTTAAACCCATTACCCGACCCAAATATAAGCGGGTTTCAACGGGTTGGGTTGAGTCGGACCCGAAAGTGATCGGGTACGGGTAAAAATCGGGTTGGGTTGGGTTGGGTGATCGGGTTGACGGGTCGACCCGCGCCCATGTTCACTCCTAGTTGTACTGCTTTTTTACCTTGGTCAAAAAAGACAACATTAATGGGCCTAAGTATAAAGGGCTTGTTGGTGTAGCCCATATATCTTTGATTGGACATAGCCCTAATATTTATATTATCAATCAACCTGAATTCTTTCATTCACTGTTCCACCCATCCCATCAATGCTCACATTCAGATTGGGATGCCATAAGTTCAGGTAAATGTTCCAATTTGAGTTTCCCTAACCTTGTAACTATAGATTATTAATTTGAAGTGTTTATGTAAAATTAGTAAAAATAATTGTATATAGAAGATATAGTAAATATTCGTAAACTTAAATACTATTATGAAGTTTCGTGTTCAAATTTAAGATATGACGTTCAACTTAATAACATCATCATTTGTCAGTTGAGTTAGAACTTATGAACGTAAAATTAATAATTTTCATATAAAATCTTAATGATATAAAAGGACATGTTTATATAACCTGAAATCAAACACACATTCATTGAGTGAGAAAGCAAAACAACAACTTTTTGAAGGTAGACAAGAAGATAGTTTAATGATATCTTCATTGCATGGCTTATGTCATTAAGAATTATACTCTTGACAAAAATAAAATTTTCATGTTGAAAAGTATACTTCTAAAATTCATATGTTTGACATTGTTAGAAGTTGGTTACATGTGAGTATAAATTGGTTGATATTAATTACAAATTAGTTAAAAAAATTAGTTTGATTATGGTAAATATATAAAGTGTATTATATATTTTCATTATAATCAATTGTTTTTATTGAATCAATTTTAAATAATTTAATATTTTTCTCAATTATTTTTCTTTTTTGTTAGACTTTAATACAAGATCATGAGTGATTGTTTAAAAACATGTTGAGGTAAAAAAAAGCTTAATAGATATATTGATGCTTTGGATTCGATCTAACACATGACATGGATTGAATGACATGGGCCTAACAAGTACAGAAAAGAGTCATGTAGCTCGTGTACAAGTTTATATGTATAGGTGGAACTTGAATGTGGGAAAGACAAAGATAAGTTTGCCATTTTGTTGTTCTTGTGCGTGAAAGGAAATTATAATTAACTTAGCTTTGACAAACCCAACAGTAGTATATGTTTATATGAGACTTTCATGTCTCCTCTTCATCATTCATTCATATGTCACTGCCTCATTTACTCTTCACGTTGCTCTAAATTATATTTTCTCCACAAGTCACAACCATAACCTTTTGTTCTAGGTTGTTTTTTTACATTTATTGACTCCAATTAGATTGTGACATATTTTATATGGTCCCCATTATTATTTTTTTTCTTCTCGAAGCATGTTATTTACATCCATTAGGTAAGATGTGAACCTTTCTCTATTATGTGCATAATATTTGCTTAACTGCACACAAAGTACAAAAAGGGATTGTATACCTAGGGATGTAATTTTTTTGTCGGTGTGTTACTCAAAGCCTAAAGTAACATGATGAGTCAGTTTGTAATCCTAGTAAATGAATTTAAGGCTCCATGTATCTAATTGGTGGATATGGAAAGATGTTTCTTCGGTCAAAGCGGTTTATTATTTGTTCACTTTTGAATCAAATATGGTGGATGATTTTTTATAGAAAACTATTTGGAATAAAGTAGTCTTATTCAAAGTGTTTTTTTTTTTCATGTAAACTCTTAAACAATAAATTTCTTACTAAAGATAATAATGTGATCGAATAGAGTCGATTCAATTTGTTCTTTGATTGTCCTATTTTTAGAAGAGTTTGGACATATACTTTGGTATTGTTGGGGATTAAAAGTGTTTTTTATATGGAGGCTTTTCAACATGTTAGACACTTTGAAGGGCTAGCTTTTGGTGACAAAAAAAATGCGACAAAAAAACTTTAAGTCATTTGAATTGCGAGTATTTGGACTACATAAAAGGTTCGTTATGAGGTGGTGTTTAAACAAAACAACATAGCATCAAAGAATTTATTGAAACGTGTCAAACTACATTCTTGGTGGTAGATCAAAATTAAATTTAAATGTTTTAATTATGATTTCAATATCTGGCGATAAATTCTGATGACATGCTTTGGTGCTAATATTTAATTTATCATTGACTCATCTCACCATGTTTTGTTTACGCGTTGTAGTGCACTTAAGTTTTTAAGTTCGTTGAACATTTTATGTAATTTTGTGTGTTATTTACCTTTAATATAATTTTAGTCTTTTAAAAAAAGACTTTGATGAATCATGGTTCTTGAATGAATGGAATCCTAAAAAACTAAAAAAACTATAGACCAGAAAACACAACACTGATCAATCATAAATGGTTTACAAAATAGAGTTTGCACTATTTTAAGAAAAAAAATTCCAACAAAATTAACTTCCAATAAAATAAATTATGTCTCCAATTTGAAGTCGACACAAAAACAATAATTGAACAACCTTGTTAAAAATGCCTAGACGCACTACACAATGTCCATCCTGATATGTTTTTCTCTTCAAATTAGCATAAAACCAATCAATTTTCATTATTACCTTTGTTTCAAAATGAAACTCGTATAAGATTTTTCACTCATAAAAAAGTAAACAAATCAATTAGGTCAATAATTTTCTCTAGTTTGGCATTTTTTTCCAACTTCTTATTCTTCATCTATTCTATCTGGATATTGTGTTTCAGATTGGGGGTCCTGTCTAGAAGATCAACTACCAGCTTCTATTTTTTTTCTTGGCAATTGATTGATATCTTGAAAAAGAAAGAAAGAAACAAGTCATAGTGTCGCGTTCCTCTTCAAAAACTGAGTACATAGTTCTAGCCACGGCTTCATATGAGACACATTGGCTACGTACATTCTTCAAGATCTTGTTTTTCAACATTCTCTCAAAGTTAGTTTATATTGTGTTAGTTAGCCAACCTTTTACATCGCTACAACTCATGCATTTCATGTGCGCACCAAACACATTGAAATAGACTGTGACGTCGTTAGTCTAATCTATAATGCTCTATCTTCTTCCCATACTATAAAAAGAACAAGTTGGTGACCGCTTTACAAAAGCTCTTCAACTTGGTCCTTTTTCTGCATTTCTCTCCAATATTGGTTTGCTCAATCTTCATTCTGGCTTAAGGAGTTGTTAGGCCTAATTAGTTCTTGACTCCTAATTTTTTTTATTTAATTCCTTTAATAATTTATTTTATTTTTAGTGTGTTTGAATGAGGTAATTGAAAATGTTGGGGCAATTAGAATTATGGACAATTCAAATACCTCAATTGAATTTATTTCATTTCTAAATTTTATTATTTGAATAAATGAATTGCTCTTTTAAAATCGAACTATTTTTGTAAATTGCAAAAATATTAGGCCAAAACTAAAACTTTGGAAAAGTTGAGGGACTATTTTACAAATTTCTAGGGACCAAATTGCAAAATTTGAAAAAATTTAGTGGTCAATTTGCAAAAATTTGAAGAACAAATATAGGAATTAATATGTAAATTTTGAAACATATTTGGTCAAGATTATAAATTTGAAAAAACTACAGGGACCATTTCATGATTCATGTATTATAAAACTTAAGATAGAATTTGAAATTCTTAAGTTTTACATGGTATTTGAAATTCTCCAAATTTTTTTTTTAATTTTTTGTCTTAGAAAAGATTGTAAATTTTATTATAATTAACTCACACTACTACGAGGTCCGGAGTTCAAACCTCGAAGAAGATGTCCAACCTAATCAATTGAGCTAAGGCTTAAGGACTGAAATTCTCTAAGTTAGCTTTGACAAAATAGGTCATGAAACTCCTTCTTTTAAAAATTCTCAAAATTTATTATCCAAACAAAATTATTTGCATTGAAGAATTTGAATTCTCTTAAAAAAATTATATTATCCGGAAAAATTTCTTCATCCATTCTAGTTATTAACAGGAAGTTCTATCTTATTTTAGTTCAGCCTATGAAGTCCATATTGGAGCTTTAGTTTGGCCTTCTCTAAGATATAGGCAACATGGGTCTTTCTTATAGGGAAATAATTTGATTTCATATGGTATAGAAGAAACACGTGTTGTTCTTCAACTTTTCTAGTTTTACCATAAATAAAATTTGTGATGTTATTTAGTACTTCATTTCTTTTTGTGAGATTTTTTATCATGCTTAACTAATGAGAAACTACGCTGATTATAAAATTCAATTTCTTCATGCCCCGTCCTTGGAATTTCTCCAACATCACTTTTTTTTTCTTCTTTTTCCTTCTTTTTCTTCCACTCCTTCAACAAAACCTTATTTAATTTTAATTTCACATTCACCTCCTCTTGCTCAATCAATTTTTGCATAGAGCTATCTTCCTTTTGAAATCCATGAATGACTTAATATGAACCTTTATTTTTGCATGAGTCTTGAAATTCTTCAATATGTCTCTTTGTGAACTCATGAAAATCTTCACGGCTCATCTTGATATCTTCAATGTTATAAGCTCTCTCATTAGATATTCCATAACACCCATAGTTGAAATATTGTGGTTGAACATTTCATGCTCGCAGAGAGTCAAAATAACATTGTTCCATAATTGGTGTGGACTTTCTTTTTTCACAAAACCACAATCACATAAATAATAACAATAACAACAAACCTAAAACACACACAAAAAAAAAACACATTATAATTGTTTTTAAGAACACAAACAAACAAAGAAGTAAGATCTCAACTAAATCAAACTAACAAATATGAAAATAAATTATAATATATCACTTTCAATCTCCGGCAATGGCGTCAAAAACTAGTTGCAATAAAATAAATTGTGCAAGACAATTATAACAAGTAATAAAGTGAAAGTAGAGTATGGACCCCACAAGGATTGATGTGAATAAGTTCTACGTATTATCAAATGGATTAATTTAATTAGTTAAAATCTCAAGTAACAAGTAACACAAATATTTTGATTCATGCAAATAAAAGCAAATTCAAGTTTAAAACATGTAAATATTATAGTGGAAGATAATCTAAATTCAGAGTTTAATAAATAGTTAAGGAATAAACTCTGTTGCAAGTTCAGTTTATGGAAATGCAGTATGCCATCGACATGTTATAGCATTATAAACAGAGTGACCTTAGAGATTTTCCAGTTCAGTCATCATGGTTTTCAAATGCACTAATGTTATTCCAAGGTTCATTTTCACGTTCAACCATTCTACAATTTATAGTTTCTCTTTTGTTCTATAAACTTAAATATTTTTCCTAGTTATTTAATGTCAACCACTTGTCCAAGCATCTTGACTTATTCCACATTAAACAAGCCAATCCACTTTTTCCCTTTTCCAAGTTCAAAAACTAGCATTAAATCTAAGGTAATCAGATTCAGATTTAAAGACAACAATAAATCAACTTGATTAAATAAATGTTAAACATGCTATAAACCTTACTTACAAAAGAATTGTTCCTTAACTAATGAAGGTTTAGCTCATAATGAGTTTATAAATGGAAATAAAATGGAACGATAATGAAGTCATTATGGAAATAATGTTACAACAAAAATCAAATGAGAGAGTAGAAATATAAACTACAACAGCAGTTGTCACAGGGTTCACTATAGCAATCAGTCATAGCTTTTTTTCTTCAAGTTCAAGCTCCAAAACTAGCTCTAGTGGCTTCTAAATAGGGTGGAAAAGAAGGATGGTGATGATGGTTGCTAGGTTTGTTGTCGGTCTTTGAAAATTAAGTTTTCCGCTACACTTTTCCAAGTTTACAGCTTGTCCTTTTCATAGGGAAATTTTGGACCACTTTTCTGTCTCCTTTTTGGGATTTCTTTTGTCCTTTTATGCATATTCCTTTAATGTATCCTTGAGTAGTGAGGTGTCCCTTGTGCCCCTATGATAAGATTATCACGTTCTATCCCCACAACTTGTTGTTAACTTGCTATTTTGCATGGATGTTGCAACATTTCACCCAGACTTTCTCAATTAATTATATCCTGCACAAAATCAACACCAAACAACACAGTTCCAACATAAACTATCTAATAAAAAGAACATCTAATTATTATTATACAAAAATATACTATAAACTACTAATTTAGTTAAAATATATTCTCAAGGATTGCATACTCAAGTCTAAAAAGTGCTAAATAACTCATATATTAAAGAGTTATCAGCCACCCTGTTGAGGATGAGAGTTAATGTTAAAGGATGGTTGTTGCATCTGCGTCATGTTAAGGGTGAAACCTTGATCAAATCGATGCAAGAAATGGTAAGCATCATGCCCATATTTATTTCACAACTGACATGTTGCACGATTATCTTGTCCTCGGCCCCTTGCACAGCCACGATTAACATGTCCATGACCACCTCGATCAAATTGAGGAGTAGTGGTTTGAGCAACATTAGCAGAGGGGGATGGAGGGGCCAATTCTTGGCGAAATTTCTCAAGTTGTGATTCTTGCACCAACAACGATGCATCAACACCACTCATATATGGAGGATCAGTTTTGCCGTAAATCATCATAACGAAGGAATTATATTCCTCAAGAAGACCTTCAAGAATTGAATCAATTTGATCTTGTTCAAAGATAGGATCACCAATGACGACAATAGAATCAACAAAGCATTTAATTTGAAGCAAATATTCAGATAGGGATTGCGACGCTCTGCGCATTGTTTTGAGCTTATAACGTAATTGTTTAACCTTGGCTTTGAGATAAGCGTGGAAATGGTTATGAACCTAGTCTCGCCCATACTACCCAATAGTGTTTGTAGCCAATGACATGAGCGAGAGTTTTTTTAGAAAGGGACACATCAGCCAAGCGAAGAGCATTTGGTCACGAATCAACCATTTTTGGTATTCCTCTTAAACCTAATCCAAAGCTTGTTTTTCACTGTTCTCATATTTGAGCGGAATATCATGATTCACCATAAGTCGATGTAGTTTGTGGATCATAATAATACCTTCAACTTGTTGTTGCCAAATAAGATAATTTTTTTCGATGAGTTTGATGGAAAATGTATGGGCAAACTAATGTGGTTTCAATTTCTTGTTTTTTGAAGAAGGATTATAGGTGAAGAAACCCTTGGTGAGACTAGGTTGAGAATTGTGATTAGAATCTGCGATTAATACCGTTGATGAAGAAATAACTAAAAAATTGCAAAAGAAAGAACGAGAAGCAAGATAAAGGAAGAAAAGGCTCACGATACAATAATGAGAAACTACATAGAGAAATTCATAGAAATTCATTTTCTTTCATTTGATTATTTTATTTCTTGAGTACAGAGAGACTGCACCAGTGTATATTTATAGTGCAGAAGTTTAATCAGGTACACATGCTACAAACTTAAGGGTTACAACAGAATTTAGTTAGAAAACAGAAACTAACCAAAACTAATTGTAATTAACTAAGTTTGTCAAGCTAAAATGCTAAGTGTTTGAGAGTTTATCAATTAGAAATTGTTGCCCCTAATATATTTTCTTTTGTGTTGTTAAATATAAGATATTTTAGTGTTTGTCCCGGTTTAAAATAGTCTCTTGCACCCACTAAATGGAAACTTATACAATGAAGGAAGTTTATTTCCTATAAATTTGGTGAAGAATCCAATATAAAGTTGAATTAAAGATGAGTTTTTGAATAATTGTCTAGTCACAAATATGATGAGGTATATTTTATTATAATGTTGTAATGAAAAAAATCTTACAATATACACATGAAGATGACAAATATTATATAATCTATTAATCTTTAATGTTAAAAGTGTCTTCAATTTTTTGAATAGACAATGGTATAATTTTTATATCTCATTTTTTTAATGATAAT
>JBBPBP010000001.1:9203229-9217740 GCA_037974735.1 Cicer chorassanicum | reverse complement strand
TGTGGACCTATTTTTGAAGCACTGTTGTCAAATTTATCTCAATCAGTTAAGAATAAATCTTAGTTAAGAGGACTAGTATAACAAAATTATAGTTATTGATTATTTTTATTTATTTAAGGGACAAAGTATTTCAGAAGATATAAATTTAAGAGAATATTAACGGTATAATTTAAGAGAAATGTGACATATTAATTCGTCTCCACCTATGACCCAACTTTTCTCCTCTTATTTTGTTTTTTTAATAACAAGTGTAAGGGATAATGGTAAAAGGACACATATTAAATTTGTAAAGTTGTTATTAAAAGTAGGTAAATGCTCGTTAAGTCTTAAAGTCTTTCAAACCTTAAACTTAGATATCACTCTTTCACCTTAAATTTTTCAAATTAAAAAAACCTAAAAAAATTCTTAAAATTTTTTACGGTAAAATATATTACTTTTGTCTTTATATATAAAACTCTTTTAATCAATATAAAAAAATAAAAAATAATTTTCACATTAAATTTATCAACTATATATATTCTCTTTTCAAAATTGTCCTTAAAAGAGAGATTGTTTCAAAAAAATGTTAAGCAATAAATGTTTTAATTCTTTTTATTTAATTATAGTTATTTTTGTAAAAAAATTAATCAATGTATTTTATTATTTGAAAAGTGTCTTATAAAAAAGGAAATTTACTAGAGAGTGATATATAAAAATGGAACTAGAAAAATATAACTTCAAAGAAATTATTAATATAACTTTTTGGTAAAAGAAGAAACAAAACAGAAACCAATAAAATCAACTACGCCTTAGGAAATGAGATTTACAAAGTCTCTGCAAGCATGTAAAAGTAAATTTCACCAACGAAAATAGAATATTCTTTAAAGAGTCAAACTAAAAAAATTATTTTTGACAAAAAACAAGTACATTAAGTCAATCTTTAAAGGGGGTTATATTAACATATGATGATGTGGTTTGTGGTGGTACATTTTTCCATAGTGGGGTGCACTCTCTAATTCGCAGCCATTCAGAAAAAAGAGGAATATACCATCCACCTCCACACCTATACCTGTCACCCCTCACGACACATAAAAATACAATTTTATCCTTTTAACAATTTATAATAAGTTTTAAAATTGATAGTTTTGGAAGTTTTAAATTTTCGAAACTTTCGAAAGTTTCAAATTTTCGAAATAAGAATTACATTTCGAAAATTTGGAAAGTTTCGAAAGTTTCCAAATCTGAAAATTTTTGAAATAAGTATTATATTTCGAAAAATTGGAAAGTTTCGAAATTTTACAAATATCAGAATAATTCAAAACCGAAATAGAAAATTTCAAAATAATTCAAAACTTTCAAATAATTCAAAACCAAAATAGAAAATTTTCGAAACTTTCAAATAATTCAAAACTTTCGAAATAGTAAAATTTCGAAACTTTCCATATTTGGAAAATTTAGAAACTTTTCAAATTTTCGAAACGTAATACTTATTTCGGAATAATTCAGATTTGGAAACTTTCGAAATTTTCCAGATTTGGAAATTTTCGAAACTTTCCAGATTTGGAAACTTTCGAAACTTTCCAAATTATCGAAATGTAATTCATATTTCGAAAATTTGAATCTTCCTAAAATTTCAAAAATTTAAAACTTCCGAAACTTCAATTTTAAAACTTATTATAAATTGTTAAAAGGATAAAATTGTATTTTTATGTGTCGTGAGGGGTGGCAGGTATAGGTGTGGGGTGGTTCGCTGCCCTCCACTAAGATAATAACATGCAACAAAGTTTAAATCACTATCTGAAAATTCAGTGGCTTAATTTACCATGATAAACAAATCCCACGGTCAATAACTGCAATGATTAAAGGTTATATGCCTTCCCCTTACCTATAAAATGTTCCCATCATTCAAAAATTAAAAACAAACCTTTCAAAAATCTTATTGGCACTTCAAGACCCATTAGTTATATTTTACATCACTCATTAATTAATATATATGATCTTCTCAATTTGATTCTTTGATATGCAGAACAATTCACTGACCGCACTAAAAAAAGGTGAAGTTTCAATTGTTCCTAACTCCATCAAAATTATTCTTGGCCATCTCTTAGCAATTCCTCATAGAAAAAAAAAAGTATTACTCTAAACTTTATAGGTGTTTCCTACATTGTGCCTAGACAGGTTTAGCTTAGAGTTAATTATATATATTCTTTAAAATAATCACTTTTACGAGTTTTGGTCCAGTAGTTACAAATTTTCAAATAATGAAAATAAGAAGAAAAAAATTCAAAAATGGTTTCGAATAAGAAAATGTTTTGAATATAAGAACGGCTCTACGTTGAGTCTAGTAGGAATTGGAGCTCCACTTTGTTTTACTTATTTATTTTGATTATATATATATATATATATATATATATAATTAGATTAATTGATTAATGTCGCTTACACATTTAAATTCAAAATTCACTTAAAAAATATACAAAATTATTTATTTACATTATTTTTAAATTTAATTATTTTATCAAGTGATTCATCGACAATTTTAAAAGTTGAATTATCGTTATACATAAGTGTCAGTTGTTTCTTTGTGTAGTTTGTTTAAGTCTAAGAGATTTATTTTATTTATTTGATCAAGAGAGATGTGAATAATTAAATATTTATTAAATGAGAGTATTATCAAGAATTAGATGTGAAACTGCGTGAGATGTGAGTGGTTAAATAATTGTTTAGTTATATTTTTATTGACATTGCAAATTAAAAAATCATTCAATGTTTCGAAATATAAAAAACCACAAAAAAACACTATTACGATGATGTATAATTTATGCATAAAAAATAATTGTTTTTACATATTTAATGCTCTGGATTTTTATATATATCGACTACTCTGCTCAATTCCTAATAATCAAAATTAGTTGCGATAGAAAACAACTCCTAAGATAATCTAATCTTCCTTTTGGTTTAAAAGTAGGTTTTACCTTGCCACTTATGTAGTGTGACATTTTGTGTCCCTCAAACCTATTCTTTGAATTCAGCCACTTCTTTTGAATTTGATTTGATTCAAAGTAAGAGGAAGCCCTTTAAGCAGCAACAATAAAAGCATAAGTAGTAAGAAAAATACTAGGTGGTAGGGTGCAAATGTTTACTACTACTATTATTATTATTATTGCATCAAATATTTGTTACACATGAACCTCCACTCATGTATATATAACTGATGTACTTCACTTTGATTCCAACATCCTAGGGCCTTCTCTTTCTCTTATTTTCTTTCTGACTGAGTTAAAATGGTCACTAATCTTTCTTTACATTCTAAGGTAATTTATTCCTAGTAAGTTTGTGTGTACAATCAAATTTTTTTGGCATGGTCTCATGCACTAATTCTTTTACTGTTTTTGCATCTTCCAAAATTGAAGGAAATTCAATCAAATGGAAAATTTGTGGATAATGGCTCGGCTCGCCGAGCGAAATGGTGGTACTCAACATTCCACACGGTGACAGCCATGATAGGCGCAGGTGTTCTCAGCCTTCCATATGCCATGGTGTATCTAGGATGGTAATTGCTCCTCAGAAATTCAATGTTAGAGTATTTTAAGTAGTCTCTACTAGATCACATTCACAGTCTATTTAAAACGTTACATAAATTGATTTCTTTCATCTAAGTTCTATTTCTAATTTTATAAAAGATGCATGAGCTGATATTTTATATGTAGTTTTATTTTTAATGAAGTTTTATTGTTGCAAAAATTTAAGCAGCATCCTAACAAGAATAGGATGTTAAATTAGATGTTAGTGAAAGTTAATTATATTTTCTCTTCTATGCAGGGGTCCAGGGATTTTGATGTTGTTACTATCATGGTGTTTAACATTAAACACAATGTGGCAAATGATTCAGCTACACGAATGTGTTCCGGGAACTCGTTTCGATCGATATATTGATCTTGGTAGACATGCTTTTGGACCAAAACTTGGACCGTGGATTGTTCTCCCTCAGCAACTGATTGTTCAAGTTGGGTGTAATATTGTGTATATGGTTGTTGGTGGGAAGTGTCTAAAGCAGTTTGTGGAGATAGCATGCACCAATTGTACACAAATCAAGCAGTCTTATTGGATTATGATTTTTGGTGGAATACATTTTTGTCTGTCTCAGCTTCCCAATTTCAATTCTGTTTTTGGTGTTTCTTTAGCAGCAGCTGTTATGTCATTAAGGTACTTCTTTATCCAACATGTCTAGTCTTTTCTTGAACACTAATTACTCTGTTTCTTTTTAGTTGTCGTTTTAAGGTTATTGACACATACCAAAACAACCAATAAATTTTGTTACTTTTGAGGAAATTATTTGGCTTTTTCCTATAATTCCCTTAACAAACTCAGAAATTTATAGAAACGATATATTAAAGTAAAAGACATGATTAACTTCACCCTTTGTGTATGTTTGCAAAGTGCCAAAGTGTATGGTTTTATAGTGAAATAGATGAGAACAACATGCAAGGAAATTCATAAATCCACATGATACACTTACCTGGGTATATCAGCTTTTGGTAGAAACACTTAAGATGAAATTTAGTATAGGCTAATAATACAATTCTAACTTACTAATCCAATTGCTCCTAGTTGAGATGAAATTCGTACATCCATATGATAAACTAACCAGGGTATTACAATACCTTTCTATTAATTTCAAACGTAGGATATACAATTTAAATACTATGTCTAGTTTACAAGATTACCACCAAGTCCTAACCATACCCAACAATTATATTTTTATATATTTTATTACAAATTATATTAGTATGATAGACCTAAGTAATGAGCCACCAGCATTTTGTCTTTTCCATACAAAAAAAAAAAGATAGTGATTATTACTTCAAAAACATTAATATTGATTTTGGGTGCAGCTATTCAACTATAGCTTGGGTGGCTTGCTTATCTAGAGGAAGGATTGACAATGTTAGCTATGCATACAAAGAAATAAGCAAAACTGATTTATTGTTCAGAATCTTCAATGCACTTGGTCAAATTTCATTTGCATTTGCTGGCCATGCAGTGACACTTGAAATTCAGGCTACAATTCCATCAACACCTGATAAACCTTCAAAGATACCAATGTGGAATGGTGCTATTTGTGCTTATTTCATCAATGCAATATGCTATTTCCCAGTTGCAATTATAGGATATTGGGCTTTTGGACAAGCTGTTGATGATAATGTACTTATGTCACTTGAAAGATCTTCATGGCTTATTGCCTCTGCTAACTTGATGGTATTCATTCATGTTGTTGGTAGCTATCAGGTATCTATCTATGCTGAACCCAAACCTCAAATCTGCCAAAATAGCCAAAACAAATGATAAAAATAATAAGACAATTTTGTGATTAAAATGAAAATGTTTTCTGATTGGCGGGGTGAAAATATATTATAGGTTTATGCGATGCCTGTTTTTGACTTGATTGAGAAGATGATGATGACAAGTTTGAACTTCCCTCCCGGTGTAGCGCTTAGACTTGTAGCTCGATCCACTTATGTAGGTATAATGTCAAAACTAATCTATGCAATCACTGCATATCAATTTTTCAGCAGTAGAGTAAGGGATAGAATACAACAATTTTTCTTCATGATAAGTCTTCAACTCTTGATGTTACTAACAAAAGTTTGTTGAAATATTTTCAGCTTTAACATTATTCCTTGGTGTCACTTTTCCTTTCTTTGGTGATCTTCTTGGATTCTTTGGTGGATTTGGTTTTGCACCTACTTCATATTTTGTAAGGCTCTCTTATCCTCTCAATTTCTCCAAGCTCATGTCAAATTACCAAATTTTAATTAATTCAATCTAAAACCAAAGGATCAATTATATGGCTTGTTAATTTTTTCAGCTACCTAGCATAATGTGGTTGATAATCAAAAAGCCAAGAAAATTCAGCACCAACTGGTTCATCAATTGGGTAATGATCAATTCACATTATCAATTTTTCTTTATAATGAAACGGTCTAAAAACATATGCTGACACAGACGCCCGACTGTTTGACATTGACACGTCGACATTGATAATAATTTTAGAAAATGAATTAATTGAACGTAATCAATGTGTCTAACTGTCTATGTAGTACCAGAGATCAGGACATGCCTTCTATCATATGTGTCTATACAATAGAGCTAAAACCATAATATAAGATTCAAAGGATGTGTGAATTATATACTAATTTTAATTTTATGTGTGTTTCATTTCAGGCTGCAATTTACATAGGAGTGTGTATTATGCTGGCATCCACAATTGGTGGCTTTAGGAACATTATCACTGATGCATCCACTTATAGTTTCTATACATAAACTACATGATGTTGGAATTATCCTCAACTTTTACCAATGTTTTTTACTTTTAGTATTAACAATGGTTATTGTATTGTTATGGTTAGTTTTAAACAATAATAGCACACGTTATGCAGCATATGTTGAATGGCATGGTGTAGGAGTAATATCTTCAGGGGCGAAGCTGCACATAGTTATGGGTAGCTTTGGTTACCCAAAAAATATACTGTTTTTAAATAAATAAGTATAGTTTTATATTTAGCTACCTATAAATTTAGTTATCTCAAATAAATTTATTAGTAAACAATTAGAATAAATAAAAAAATAAAAAAATTATTAGTTAATTGATATATCTATTCATATTATTTTGACACTTTAAATTTCTACTATAACTATGAATAAGACATGTTTAGAATTAAAAATTGTCAAGACGCATAAATAAAATTGATAATTAGTTTTATGCAAATAGATTAGTTATTTATATTGAAAAAGAAATTCTAGTTATTATATAATTAATTATAGATTAATTTGACTCATTAAAACGTTATAGAATGTTCATTTTCTAAATAGTTATTGTCATTTTTTATTTTTTTTATTGTGATTTTAATTTACAATTTATTATTTATTTTTAAAATTCGGACTACTCTAGCTTTGCCGGTGAATATCTTACAGTGTCAAGATGTTGAAAGAAGCTGCATGGTGTGTCCCTTATCTTCTTTGGCTACCATAAGGAAAAAAACAATTTGATTATGTTTGTTACATGATTTTTTGTTTTGTTAATCTTGTGTAACTGAAGGATGATCTCAAATTTTCAACATATATCAAATGTATTATTAACAAAATTAAAATATGAATGAAATAAATTCTTGAGATCCCATTCTTTCTCACTTGGCTATTAAAGCATGCTAGCATCAAGCCCCACATAAGAGGGGAGGAACAAAAAGGATCTAGTGATAAATGTGGTAACAATGTTTTTTCTTAACAATACTAGTTTACAAATAAATATTTATATAACGTGTGAATTTTGAAATACTAAAAAATGTGACGAAAAAATAAAAATGATGGAATTGTCTGATTGCGGGATTTGTCTAAATGCAGATGCAGGGATATTGATAGAGTATAGTTAAGTAGTTACAGTTAACAGAATAGAATGTGCGTGGTTGAGTGTTAGAAAGATGGCAACAATAATAACTCGACCGCATATTCTTCTACATTCTTTTTCTCCTTCACTCAATCTCAATCTGAAACCCTCGTCATCGTTATCCCTTCTTCGCTTCACAAAACTCCCAAATTCGTTACCCTCCATTAAACCCACTACTCCACGTAGCTTCTGCTCTGCCAATTCCACACCACCTCATCATAAATCCGAATCCATTTCCATAGTAAACGACCTTCTCGATTACCTCAACGAATCATGGACTCATTTCCACGCCACAGGTTCCGTCGTTTTTTTCAATTCCATAAATATCCCTCATAATTCTCCCATCCTTCCCAAATTAACCTATCCTTTCCGTTTCGTGCGCAGCTGAGGCTAAACGGCAATTAATCGCCGCAGGTTTTCACCTTCTTGACGAGAACGAAGAATGGAACCTCAAGCCAGGTGGACGCTACTTCTTCACACGCAACATGTCTTCTTTGGTTGCTTTCGCCGTCGGAGAAAAGTGAGTTCTTGTCGTTTTATCATTTCTTTCTGTCGTTTCTTTCTAAAATTATTATGAGTTTTATTTCAACACATTTTCAGGGTAAAAAGTCCGACGGTCTCAATTTTGGATCTGTCCTAGACATTACTATTAGAGTAAATAGTTAATTTGGTTATCTAAACATGTCTTTCCTTAGTTATCTAAGTTAGTTTAGTTTGAATGTGTAGTTAGTTTAGTTCAAATGTATCTTAATTTAGTTAATGTGGTCCATAAATTACTAACTAAAGAGACATTTGGAGTTGTCTTCGTAATTTGGATACTTTTAGCAACTTAAGTAAATTTGTTTATTTAATTTCCACACATTCAGGACTATAGCGATAGCGCCTTCCATTATTATTATTTGATGATGGAATGGAACTGTTTTGTTGTTGAAGGTACAATGTGG
Source organism: Cicer chorassanicum (assembly GCA_037974735.1). Taxonomy (NCBI): domain Eukaryota; kingdom Viridiplantae; phylum Streptophyta; class Magnoliopsida; order Fabales; family Fabaceae; genus Cicer; species Cicer chorassanicum. The sequence continues at coordinate 9,209,373 of JBBPBP010000001.1, read as the reverse complement.
GTGACGGTTTTCATGCGATAGCAGCACACACGGATAGTCCGTGTCTGAAACTGAAACCCAAAACGGCGTCGCTGAAGTCTTCTTATTTGATGGTAAATGTTCAGACTTATGGAGGTGGTTTATGGCATACTTGGTTTGATAGGGATTTGAGTGTTGCAGGGAGAGTTATTCTCAGAAATAGTGATAATTCTTTTCTTCATAAGCTTGTCAAAGTCAATAGACCCATTTTGCGTATTCCCACTCTTGCCATTCATCTTGACCGGTACCATAACTTACCTTTCTCACATTTAATAAATCATATATCATTCTTTGTTACTTATATTACCAACTCCTACTTGCACGAACACTTACTAACTACTATCATCACATTTATATAATCATCCAACCAAACGTTATGGTTCAGTGGGATTTATCTCTTCTAAAATGAAATAAAGCATGTGATCTCAAATATTAATGAGAAATTTGAGGGCTGATATTTCAGTTCCCCTACAACTTGTTATGCATATGCGCGTAATGTTAATTACTTACTTTAGAGGAGCAAAATCAGATATTTCAGTGATATCAAATCTTTTCAGCAATGATCGGCAATTACAGGCAAACGTTTGTGCTATCATTGAGGGAGATGTCCGGTTTTTCTATGTGGCCTGCCCTAGTTTTTTTCTTTTTGGCTCCTTACACTTCTTTACTACATGTTAATGTTCTGCCACAGAGACATGCAAGTTAGCAGATTGTATTGCCGTCTCATATTTGTTTCATTGTTTAGCACAGTGAACCAGGATGGTTTCAAACCAAATCTAGAGACTCATCTTCTTCCTTTACTCTCGATGAAACTTGAGGACACTTCTTCCGAGACAAAAGAGAAGACTGCTGCATTGTCATCCAAAGCTTCTCATCATCCATTGCTTATGCAGGTACGTATTGTTTATCCTTTTTCTAAGTTGAGTTTGAATTTGAAGTATTCTTGAAAGGTTCGAACTTTGAATAATCTGCTGGGTTCATGGATTCAAACTAGTTCCGCTTCATTTGAATATTGTTTATTGTATTTGTCAGAGAACAGTAAACGACAGCTATTGTTATCTTGTTTGTTTCCCATTATTTCTTCCTAGTACAGTCTAGAGTGGGTGGAAGAAAGAAAATTAAAATCAAGTTCAATGTTTGCCAAATATAAATTGAAATGACTTTTCACTATAGTTTCTGTAGTACAGGATAAATATCTTTAAATGCAAGTCAAAGAAATATAATCATAGCCAGGCATAGTAATGTTAGGCATTTCTAAAAAATAACAGTGCCTGCTATAATTGGTTTGCTTACTCTTCAGGTCTGGATCACAGCTAGATATCAGTATGCTTTTAGGATAGAATTATGATTTAATAACATTCTTGAGTTGATATTGATGATGACTATAAATGAACATTGAGACCTTTCAAATCACTGTTCTTGTACTTGTACTAGTAATTTCTTAGTCTCAAAAGATTGTACACAGCTTAAATTTTAGTACATTTGGTTGTGCTAACCTGGGATCTTTGGAAGGGTAGTGGTTAAGGATTCAAGATTTTGAAAGTTATTATAAATTGGAAATTACAACATTCAATGCATTATATCATTATTAATTTCAAAAGTCGCACTTTCTCATAAATAATTTATGTGATTCCTTAACCAGTGCCTTAGCATTTTCCTTGTACTTTTTTTTTTATACCTCGGTCCATTACAACTTAATAATCCATTGAATTGATTGCCTTAGATATTTGCTACCAAGTCAAATAAGTTGATCTCTTGGTGCTCTAGCAATTGATATGGGTACAATGTGCCGTGCTGAAATGGAATTGTACATGTTTGTCTGTCTTGATTTTTAACTACCTGTCATTTTAAATGTAGCTTACCTGACCAGTGCTACTGTTTACAATTCTTTATAATAGGCCTTGACTTTAATTTTCAGATATTGTCAGAGGAGTTGAAATGTGATATTGATGACATAGTGAGCATTGAACTGAATGTTTGTGATACTCAACCTAGCTGCCTTGGAGGTGGAAACAATGAATTCATATTTTCTGGGAGATTAGATAATCTTGCTTCAAGTTATTGTGCATTAAGGGCACTTATTGACTCATGTCAATCTCCCAGTGACTTAGCAAGTGAACATGCAATTCGGATGGTTGCTCTATTTGACAATGAGGAGGTATTTTTCTTCTTTTTTAATATGTATGCTTTTTTTTTTTTTTATGTAGATGCCATATTTTTATTCCACTGACAAATTATATCTATTGGAAATTAATCCAAATTGAAACCACATGCCTGTGGTTCACCGAAAGCACCAAATACATGTCTCCAAATGGAAGAGCCCTAAGGACCAAATATAGGGTATTATTCCAGCTATCACTATATTATTGACATATGCACCATCATGTCGTTATAACTACCACTAGACTGCTGATAGAAGAATTGTAATGATCATAACTATATGTCTTCAATAACAAAAACAAGGACCACCTCACTCAACCATCCAAAGCAAACCAGGAGTAACAGTGATTGTTTCATTCCATGTAAAAATTAAGCCAACAAACGTTTCTGTGCAGACCTTGAGCAGCAAAGTCCAATAGTTGCTCTATATTTGATAAAACAATAATAACCGATGTGCCTTTTTCATTAGGTGGGGATGACTACATGTATCAACCGACACTATAAAGGGGTGCCATGTAATAGGTCCAAAGATGAATAACTTTCCTCTGATCTCTCTTGGTGTGACCTATAGTTTTTCTTGGTCTCACTCTGATAGGGGGTCCCTAAGATGATGAGATCACAGGCCGGCCAAGTAAGCCCAAAGTGTGGAGAGTCTATGTAAGGAAAAATAGACGGCTAGGGAAATATGGTGAGGTGGCAGAGAGAGGAGGAAACGTGAATGAGGGATGGAATGCAGCTATGTAGGAATCAGTAGTGGAGAGAGAGGTCATGATGGGTAGTTGTATTGTAGTAGGCAGGGAATTTGATTATTCTCTGAGAGGATCAAGCTCTGTGGGTAAATTCTTCCCTTCTGCATTTTCCTTTCATCATCAAAATACATTGATCTCCTTTGATTGATCTATTTCTACTATTTTGTGTTTGTGATTTGCAACACACTTATAGGTCTGCGATAAAATTTTCCTTTGAGTGTATCTCTTATCACATTTACACTCAAGACATTCTTCGATTTCATCCACCCTACTCGGATCCTATGGTTGACATCTCCCTCGTTCTCCCCCTCACTTTGTATGATGGATCTAAGCTACTTAAAACACGAGATCATTGGTATTGTGTATTCTCTAATTTTTATCTTCACATAAGCATTTATTTGTTACATTCCTGATATTCTATTTAACTTGTTGGGTGGAAACCATGTGTTTTGTATAGCAAAATTAATAATAGAGGTTTGTAAGGCATGTTGTCATAGCTCTAACATTTTATTTATATCTTCTCTCGAATCTCCAACCAAGAGTATATCATTTGCAAAAAATTGCACCAAGACACCATTTCTTGGATATGGCCAGTAAGCATATGTAGAATCAAAGACCAAAAGATATAAGCTCAAAGTTGGCTCTGGTGCACACTTATAATTATCGGAAATTCTTCTATATTCTCACCCTCTGTTCTCAATAACAATAAACAAGAAAGTACTACATCATTAAACCATTGCAATAAAATGTTCTTTCAAATTGATGGAAATATCATAATATAAATCATTGGAGGTAAGGGACTCTTTACACTCACAAATTCAATCCTTTATGAATTATGATATATCTTATTTATGAGTTCATATAATGCATATAATTTTTGTAATGTAATGATATTTGGAAGTTGATTTCTCAATTCTTCGTCTAACTGCTGCTATTTAGGTGGGTTCAGATTCTGCTCAAGGAGCTGGTGCCCCCACCATGTTTCAGGCCATGAGGCGTATAGTGGCTGGCTTGGCAGACAGCTACATTGGTGAAGGATCTTTTGAGCGCACTATTCGCCAATCGTTTCTAGGTATATCATCCTCTTATTAATTTGTGACAAATGCATGAACATAAGGGTTAACACCATGGGTGTAATTCCAATATTGTGGATTGACAGCAAACTTCAGTTGTCAACTAGCCTAGCTCACTAGAGTGGCTCCTTGGAAGACTTACGTTATGGATTTTTTTTTGGTACTTTTTGTAAATTTAATATATATATATAGAATAAGAATTTGGGGTTTGAAATAAAAGCTAAAAATTGATAAAAGGATGTGACTAAGGAAATAACTCTGGTATTTATTTATCTATTCTGTTTCTGGAACTCTCTTCTGTTTACTAGATCAATTAGGATGTCAATTTAATTTTTTGGGTGTAAACCAAAATTTAAATTAAATGAAATGAACGAAAGAAAGCTTATACATGATTTTGTTTCAGGATTTAATGAAAACATGCTGATGATTTTGTTTTCAGGATTAAATGAAAACATGCCAATGAGTTTATCATTTAATTAGATGTTGAAAATATATAACAGCTCTATTTAGGGTAAGGAGTATATTCAATGGAAAATAGTGACTTTTATTTTATCATATGAGCAATAGTGAATTTGATGTCCATAATTTGTTGTCTTCCATAATATTCTGAAAGAGACCACTAAATTACCTTTTGGATTGTATTCCTAACAGTGTCTGCAGATATGGCCCATGGAGTTCATCCAAATTTTTCAGATAAACATGAAGAACACCACCGACCAGAGCTGCAGAAAGGACTTGTTATTAAGCACAATGCAAACCAGCGCTATGCTACCACTGGAATCACATCTTTTCTTTTTAAAGAAGTTGGGAAAATCCATAACCTTCCAACTCAGGCAATTCCTCTCTATGATTCATTATCATTCCTTTTAATGCAAAATAAAATCATTTCAAAGGAGAGGTTCTGCAAAAATCTTTACTTTTTTTTAAGTTACTGTGGGTAGTTGCTTTTCAATATAATCTCTTGCAGTAGATGAAATAGAAAGTAAAAGCATTATTTATGCTTGTTATATCACATAATTGAGGCACCTGAATATTAAAATTTGTCTACTCACTGTAGGAATTTGTGGTTAGAAATGACATGGGATGCGGATCAACCATAGGTCCAATACTAGCTTCTGGTGTTGGTATCAGAACCGTTGACTGTGGAATTCCTCAACTTTCAATGCACAGGTATCAAAGGATTTTTCAAAAGAAATATATATATCTGCCTATAACCTATCAAAGCCTTTGTGGAACCTTGTCATATACTCAACCTTGATACTGTAAAGGCATAAGTTATAAAGATTAAGTGTTTTTAAAGATGAAAGTCAACTAACCATAAGGTTTTTTTGTATTTGGGAAATGAGTGGAGAAAAAGAAAATCAATTTTCAACATTTATATGAGGTTTGGATTTATCTTTTAGAATCAGGTATCAGCTGTGTCTTTCTCTCTGCATACAAAGTATTAGATGTTATGCCCCTTAATTTCTTGTCTCTGTCTTACTAAAATTCTTCTTTTATGAATAAGTTGAAGAAAAACCATCCTGAAAAAGAAGCAAATATTATTACCTGACACACTCCAAGGATGTAATGAGTTGTCTGAGTCTCTGCTTGTACTTGGTTTGCAGTATAAGAGAAATATGTGGGAAGGAAGATATAGACATTGCTTACAAGTATTTCAAAGCTTTCTATCAAAACTTTTCCAGCATAGACAAGATGTTAACTGTGGATAGCTGAGCTGTGTTGCTGAGCCTGTGTTTGGTACCAGAGTTGTATTTGCTAGGGAAGTGGTGATAGTGGAATCAAAACCAGACATTGATTTTGCAATCGGTTAAGATTAGATCAATCGCAGAACAAAGTTCTCCTAAAACCATAGGTCATGAGCTTTCTTCCCTAGCACTTAGCATTTCGCTGGATTATAGAAGAGTTTTGTTTTTACAATTATGATCGAGTTCAGTTCCTCTCTATTTGCTCAGAGAGCATCTGTTAATACATTAAAACAATTATAATTTTTGGTTTTGTTTGGTTCTTATTAATACATTAATTATACCAGCATATGCTGGATGAAATAAAACATGAAAAAGATAATCAGGCAAATGGTCAATTCCCCAGAACTCTATACTCCTGTTTGTTATTTCGGCTCTAAGCCCCCCCCCCCCCCCCCC
>JBBPBP010000001.1:9184059-9203174 GCA_037974735.1 Cicer chorassanicum | reverse complement strand
CCCCCCCCCCTGAAAGCATATATTTGCAATGATTGCTCCAAGGTGAACAAGAAAAACGTGTGGTGTATTAGGCCAAGTTGTGCAATTATGATTGGACAACCTATTTTCTTACCATTAGACTATTTGAGTTGTTTTTGTCCTATGTTTTTTCAGAAGTTCCAAATTTTTGTTTAGATTGTTCAATAAGGTGTATTTTATTTGTGTCTGTCATTTTCCAAAAGAAAGAATCCTAATTTGTAATTTTGAACACTTTTAAGAGACGAATTATTTCACAGATTATTTTTTTAAAAGAATCACTAATTTTGAACATTTTTTAAAAGAATCACTCTAAATTTTTATATGTATTTGTTTCAGCTTAAGAAAATAATCAAAATCTGAAAAATATAATCTAAAATTCAAAGTGAGAAATACTAATTAGTAATGTAAATGTGAGTATTTAACAAACAAAAAATTGTATCTATTTTACACAAAAATGTCTACAATAACTACTCTCTACATATTACAACTAGTGATCCATTTGTAAAAATTATATCTCAAAATGAATTACTCTTTTTAATTTGCATTTTAATACTAGTTTTTTTTTTATAATTGTACCATTAATATTATATGTACATTCAATATTTTTTATTTTGCATTATGGTAACGGTAAATGTTCCAATACTTGATAAACATATTGTAGTAAAAATATTCTACCAATACTTGATAAACATATTGTAGTAAAAATATCAGTAGCCTCGGAAACCGCGTTGCACTAGGGAAAAATCTAAACAAATAATGAAATTTAAAATGCCCCAATGGCCTCGGAAACTGAACAAAACTAAACCGATCAATTTTTATTGTCTTGGATTTTTTTTTATATAATAACCAAATCAAACTTAACCATGCAAGTAACCGCTGACAAGAATTAACAAGACCAGTGAAAACACATGAACATTAACTATGAAACAGAAGTCTCGCACAACTAAATGTATTAGGTAGGCAAGTGAAACCACATGAACATTAACCTACGTTTATTTTAAAATCTAGAAAAAAGGAAGAGCAACTGATCTTCAACTTTTCGAATCAGCCATCGGGAACGGGAACCTGATTAGCATTGGGAGGAGATGGAAAATAGATAAAGTTGAGTCTCTGTCGGAGCTTCAATCACAGTCTCTATCTTCTCGTCAATCCTCCGGCTACCCTCTCTTGTCCCCCACAATGAATCCCTAACATTCTCTCTTTTTTCTCAAGTGTTTAGAATTGATCACAAGCACATTTCTCTGGACATTTCCTTTTTCAAGTTGTCAGTGAGACGAGTTTTGATCACTTCGGAGGATTGCTATGAGAGTCAGTAACTCTGATGCGTTGCTGTTCAATTATTTGAAGCACCGTTCAGTTCCTCCAAAGCTCTCAATAGAGAGCCAATTTGGGTGAAGGCAGGCAACCATATGCATGTGTCCATTTACTGCATAAATTCGTAACATTCATTAATTTGAGCTTCCTACGCATAATGGACCACATGATTGCTTTCACCCAAATTGCGGCTCTATTGAGAGGTTTTAAAGACCATGCCAAATGTTGAAATGATCGATAGAAACGCTTTAGATTTGCTGGCTCTCGTAGCAAGACTTCGAATTGGCATCGCAACAAAAGTATAAAGCTTGAGACTTCGAAATGCTCAGGCAAGCTACACGAACATATCTATTCAACAGTATATGTCAAGCAAAGCATACCTTCGTCCAAGTCAAGCACGAACTTATTCAGCTATGGATAAGTCTCAATTGTCTCCTTGTAATCATCAAAAGCAATGCTTGAGCTCTAGAAGCTCTTAATTGAAATCGCAAATGTCCACAAGGGACATGGAAGACGCAATAAGCATCCTTGCAAGACCAAAAATGGAGGAAGGGATAAACGAAGAAGGTCTTCAAATCGATTCCAGCCAAACTCAGCCTATATGCCTGCTTGCACTGAAATCAGCTAACAGAAATTTTTGAAGCTACACATCATATGTCTCAGGCTGACCAGTTGCAAGCATGGCCATTGCCCTTCACCAGGGCCAGGCTAATCCAAAACTTCCATCAGGTGGTAGTTGATGAAACTGTAGTATCAAAAACAATTAAAAAGATATAATTAGATACAAAGAAAAGGTAAAAGACTAAAAATATGAAATTTCACAAGCACTCTATCCCAAAAACGAGGCAAAATGTGTGTGCTCGCTTGAAAAACCATAAACTATTTGGTGGAAAGATGCGTGCATAATATCACAACATTATCTAGACGCAACAAAGTACAAACAATCATTTTCTTCAAACAATATGGCATTAGGGCATAATAGTAAAGATCTGAATTAGTAAATTTACAGAACAGATCAAAAACTATTATTGTCAAAATAGGGAATAGCATCAGACCTTCAAGATTAAACACGCCCATGAATCAAGGAAAGCATTATACAAGCTTTTAAAAGAAAATGAAATGGTTTTCAACTGACAAGATGATATACAAACTGAGGTGCCAATTGGCTATTGTAAAGCTAATTGTCTTCTTTAGAGCTACTCACCCACTCGATTAGAGAGGTAACCTGCCACTATAAAATACTTTCTTCCACAGGTTCATGGTAAAAAAGACATTTCCAAACACAGTTTTCTTTTTCTAAATAAACATGTGCATATCAACCCAAGCCTATTTCAAAAATTGTTTCAGCAAGGATGAGTTCGCATGTAGAAGCACAACTGTCTAAAAACAGGAATGACATCATTAAAAGCCAGAGAAGCACATCATTGTAGATCTAAGAAAATATATTATGTTTGTCTCTTCTTTTTGTGAGAATCCCATGTACATGTGTGTGGAGCAATTGTATAACCATATTCACTCTAGATCTTCCTTTCATGCTTATATACAACTTCTCAATTAGGTTTTTAACATACAAAATTAAGAAAACATGTAAAAGCAGTTGTAGTCCACATCAAGTGTCAAATGATACGAGACCAAAGCTAAGATCTTTGGAGGTTTATACATAACTAAAATGTTGAGTAGTACTTTAGAATTGCTTTCATTCAGCTCAAGTATGCAGCAGAATAAAATAATAAAATATTAAGCACTGTATAAAAATTCCCTGACACAGAAAGCTAAGCATCTTGTTAAATTTTTATATAAGATTTGACCATCAAATTGGAAATTTGGGGGCCGTTATACCTGTGCAAATGGTTGATGAAAATGCTCATGAGGAATAAAAGGCATTCCATGACACTGACAAGAATACTGAGATGAATGCAAATACAATGTTGGTGCGGAGCAGGCACCAACTTGTCTAGGATTAAATGGTGACATGACCTCTGGATATCCATATCCTATTCCAGCAGGTGTGGGTGGAACCCATGGCCCAGGTATATGCTGGACAAGAGCTTGTGGCTGGTGTGAAGTAGAGAGCGGCAGTCCATGAGTGGATCCAAGCTGTGAAAACTCAGGGGGACAATTTGGTACTGCTGTATAAATGGGCTGCATAGTATATGATCCTCCATTGAACCCAAATCCAAGGTCAAATCTTTGAACGTAACTGCTATGCAAGTTTTAAAAAAAAACAGATAAATCCATAAACCATACACAAACTGTTCCCCCACCTTTATATTTGTTACACTCACAATTATTGAGTAAACAGAGTAACACATGGAAATAAATATCATCTAAATAAACCACAAGCACATTGTTAAATGATAATATTCCATTTCATTCAGATGAAGCACAAAAATCCAATTCTCCCTTCTAAAAGAGCTTGGGAATAACATAATGGCCGAAAAGAGTCTATTAATTAAGCATGACTCATTGGTAACAAACATGTTTGGGGATTTTCTGGAAGAAAAATACATCATTACATCATATTTTCAAACACAAGACTAAGTACCACAACATTTCAGGTGTACTTAATACATGTCACTTGTGTCGAAATTTGTTTTAGTGTTGAAACATGTTATGACAGGTGATTTTCGAATTTGATAGTGTTTTTATTATGCAAGTAGAAATGCTGAAGAAGAAGAAAACCTTCCTGCACAATTCTAGCAGGTTAGCTCCCAATCCCTAACACATAAAGGAATTAACACCAAATACTCAAATATTGTAGATCAGTATATGTATTACGTCCGAACTGCACCGCCACATCTAAAAAATACACGAACATGATAAATAAAAATAGGAATATACATACGTAGTATAATATCAAAGGCATCTAATAGCTCCTACAGTGACAGCATCAAAGTTATGTCGAAAGCTCAAATCCTTTATTTTGAGAAAAGTGAAAGAAAAATAAAACAACAATTCCAACAGACTACAAGACTGGATGAACCGGTAACAGGTGTGCATACCTTTCATAATTCCTGTTGTAATCAGGATCCTTGCGGTCAACTTCATGATCCCGAAGTATAGCTACCCTACTACTTTGCCTGTGCCCACCAACTGATTCCTTCTCGGTCCTACTACTAGCCCTTCTGTTATTTGTGGATGACTCAACCAACACCCTACTGGAACTGACATCAGACAGAGAATCGGATTTATGTTCAACCCTAGAAACACCCAAGGAACATAGTAAAGAGTTATCCTGCTTCCTTAGCTCACATTCTGGCCTCCCACCCATAGTACCACCATTATCACTTGAACTAAAGATCCTAGCACGAGCCCTGCTATACTCCTCTTTTCTTTCTTCCACACTTTTAGAGTTTCGATTTTTAACTGAGTTTGAATTTGAATCGCTAAGAACTAGGGACTGCTTCTGTGGTCTCTGTTTAATTGCAACCTTCTTGACAGTATTGTAATCTGATGGTAATTTTACAGGGATATCGGCAAGACGAATAAGAGGAGGCTTACATCCAGAAGTCTTGTGGACAATAATTCTTGACCCAGAACCATCTGGTAAACTATCATCCAATAAAACCATTGACTGCAATGAATAGTGCTGGGCCACCCGGTGTGCAGCCAACCGCAAATAAGAAGTTGGCAGTTGCTGAAATTCAAGCTGCTGCTGATTAGGATCATTGATGAACTTCTGAACATCTTGCTCCATCCGCAAGACTGTCAAATAAATTAGAAACCTTAATCAGTAATGTAAAACATACTACTCTACAAAAGTAAGGCTTCATTAGATCTGAAACAAATGGCATGCACATGATGCTTTCTTGAATTATAAGTGCATAACAGAGTAACTGGAATTTAAATCAGTAGCAAGTAAATGTATAAGCGCGGATGAACCATAGAACAATCAAGCATTAAATCTATTAATTCTGTTTAAACAGCATTATTGCACATTCAACCAAAATTAAAGACCATGAAGCAACAGAAAATTCTATTCAACCAATCAGTACATATAAAAATACATGCTCTCAGCAGCTAATACAAACTACTTAAAATTCAAAGCACAGCCAATAACCATGGTAATCAGTATGTTATGAAAGCAATAATTGAAAGTAGATTGTGTCTAATGAGACCAACCAATGATATACCTATACGAATATATTATACAGCCTTAGTTAAACAACCATAATAATTAGATTAATCCAGAACAAAAGGGAGTAACAAAGTCGAAACAAAAGTAAGGTGCTGCGTAGCAGTACGTAGTCACAAACAAACTAACAAAATCATACATAGAATGAAATGTGGTTGACATTCCAATAGAAAATGTGACTAGTCGAAGGTGGCTTCATGAACTATTATCACACGCCAAAGGAAACCAGCTAGGTAAAAACCCTATCTTCAATCAAGGTTGTGTGTTTTTAAATCAAACAAATCAGCTGAATTGGAAATTTAAAGGCTTAAATATACTTTTAACCTTTATCTTTTACCAAATATTCGTTTTGGTCCTTTATCTTTTTTTTACATCATTTTCGTCCTTTTATCTTTTATAAATAATGAATGTGAGTTGAGGTCTAATCTTGGATCAATTATAAAGTTAAGTATGCAAACTTAACAAGGAAATACAAAGAACTTTAATAAATGTCCTTCATTTCAAAGAGTTTATATCAATTTCAAAGCATGCAAGGAGTGTTTGTTCGAGTGCAAGTCTATTATTTGGTTAAATTGATGGGTTTTCTTAAAGAATATTATAGTACATATATTTGGCAATTGTTAGAAGAGATTCTCATGACCAAAAGTTGCAATAACTTTGTTGTAACCCTGAAAATTACTAAAATACATCACTTATAAAATATAAAGGTGGAAAATTAATCAAGGACCAAAACCAATATTAGATAAAACATAAATGACCAAAACTTAAACGACCGTAACAACATACTTCGAAACTAATAGTAGTAATCACTTAACACTAAACGATATAAAATTCACACCCACATGCCATAGAAACCCTAATTTCTGTAAAAACTAAAAACTTATAAATATATTCCGCTTAGTATGTTTAAGGCGTATGAAATGGAGAAAACTCACCGGAAAGGCGTTCGCGAGGGTTCTGAATCGCTTCGCGAAGGAACTGATCAACCTGATTGATAACGTCATCAGAGAAATTCTTGCCACCGCTACTGGACGATGGAGGAGGAGAACTTGGAGCATCATCGGCATGCTCGTGAGTCTCGGAATCGTTGTCGGAGGAGATAGTCAGTTTCAGGCGGTTCATGGACTCGTTCAAATCGGCGACCTCCGACGGTGCAGAGGTCCTCAGTTCCTCTGCAGAAGCCATCAAAATAATTTACATGAGGAGAAAGGTTGTCTCCTAAGGTTAGAGAATTGAATGATTCATTGGAGAAAATCTCTTGAGGTAGGGTTAGTGCTCAAAAATTGCATTTTGGAAAGTGCTACGGGAAGGACCACTGTTAAGGTTCGAGAAAGTATATCCCACGTGTCAATCCATAATAGGTGCTAAATATTTTTAAGAAAAACCAATGATGTGCTAAAAAAATCAATCGCAAAATGGCAAATTTTAATACCACATATGGTCCAATTTATAGAAGAATGTTAAAAACTTCAAGTAGAGTGTCTTATAAGTGAACACTAATGGTAATTTTTATTTATTTTTATTGATATAGTGAATTAAATTATACTGATTTGATTAAAATAAATAAAAACAAATGAATATTCAATCAACATAAATTAGTTTTGGTTTGATTTGTAAACATGAGAGGCGTTACGAGTTATTTATTTTTTAAAAATATTATTGACTTTTGTTAAAATTTTGGATTATTTTTAAATATTAGTTTAAAGTAGACAACTTATAAAAGTAGGCACCAAATAACTCACTTCGCAAAATAGGTCATTTTAATTCAAAAAGAGTTTAAATGGTCAAATATTAAAGAGCGCGTACACAAGATACTTTTAACTAAGTCTTTTACTCAACTCAATCAAATTCTATTTAAATTGAGTTCAGTTAATAATTCAGAATTTTTATACAAAACTCGAACTAAATCAACTCGGTAATAAATGTGGGTTGAATTTGTGAATCATAAATGAATTTTTTTTTATTTCTTAAATGTTTAATTTTAATAGTCGAGCATATCAATAATCACAAAATTTCATCACAACACATCTTTCAATACTTAAAATACTCACACAGACACAACAAAACAAATAAGGTAGCTAAAATAATAACAAATATTCAACTTAAATAGAACAATTAAATTATAACTATACACCAAAGCAATAATAAAAAATAGAGAAATAGGACCACCCATTGCAAACAAAATTTACATTGACAATTAATAAAAATTCTTTTTATCTTGTCACTACATGATTGTAACTATTACCGTAAAAAATTGATAACATTGACGGTGCTTGTCTATTAAACCCATAAAAACATATATGTTGCATCGCGAGTTCAAAACGTCAAATCTGCGACACAAATAAAAAATTATTATGTACAAAAATCTGTCAGTTTGTCTAACACCTCTTTTTTTTTTTAACGTTATAGGTGAAAATTCTAAACTCCAATTGCAAAAATATTTTAAAATAATTACTTTTTTTCTGTAATAAAAACCTGTGTGATTTTTTTAAAAAAATAAAACTTCTTTCAAAGATAACATTTAGAGTGGTCTACAACAATTAAAATCTTACATATGATTTATAATATTGAAGAGTTTACCGGTAACACATAACACAAACATTTTCAAAAGTCAACAATTATATACCATTTTGCATGTGGATCAAATTATATAATCACAACAAAACATATAGAAGCAAGACATCAACCATATAGCAACAACCATAGAATGTATGTCATCATAATTAAACATCAATCGCATAAACAATCCAAACATATAATTGTTTAGCATGTTAGCAAGTGTCCTTAGCTTTTGAAGTTTTTCTTTTATAATTACTATAAAAAAATCGGACGTCTTGGTCTACTATGCTTGCATCACATCATCTTATTTAGTGCTAATGAAATTTAAACTCTCAACTATAGACACTACTAGATCTTGGTTTTGGATTCACACACAATTAAATCTCTACTTTAAAATTGTTAAAGTAAAACGAAACAATTTAGGTAGTACACAATTTTAAACTTGTTCTCCTCAAAATAGGAGGCTCACAATTTGATTCTTTTCCGAACGAATCTTTGTTTCAAAATATCCTTAATGCATACTTGGGTTTTAAATACTTGAAACTTGTCTTCACAACAAACAGAAGGCTCAAGATTTGATTCCCTATTTGGATAAGTCTTTGTCTCAAAGTTCTCCCACACATACTAGACTCGTCCCTAACGAGTTCACAATCTAAAACCCTTATATTTCACGAATATAAATCATTTTATAACTTGTATATTAAATATATGCAATAAAGTATGCAGACTATAATATTTCATCAAATCTCACATTTGTTTACATATTAGCACAAACTTCACCGATTTTATTAAAATATCAAACATTGTTGAAATTAAGCAAACGATGATTCTCTATAAAGCTTAACATGTCTAATTTTCAAAAATAATTTTTAATTTAACAAACAATAGACCATTAGTTTAAGGTTTCACAATCAAGCTTTGGGTGTATAAAAAGGGACAACTTCTATTTTACCAACTTATAGTCTATTTTAAAATATTATTACTCCTTTAAATTTTGTAAAGTTTGTGCTCGAAATATAGATATATGACTCTAGTTTGTACCAAACATAGTCAAAATCGACATTTACATACCCAACATCAAAATACATCTATCTCATTCTCGTAAAAAAAATACATCTATCTCATCATTAAGCAGTAGTACAAAAGAAGAATTTAAATATTTGGTTCCATTTCTTCAAGGTAGGTCACTACGATGATAAGATCAAAAGGGAGGCAATTTTATTTCAATTACTTTTTCAACTATAACCTCTTCAAACATAAAATGTCATGAATCCATATAATTATTTCCTTAGTTCATTTCCAAAATTTTAACAAGTTAACATATCAAGCTCAAGATCCTCTTACTCTAAAGATAAAAGTCTTATATGAAGTAGCAATATCAATCAAAAAGAAGGGAGGTTTGAATTGTGATCCCTTTTTAAAATCTTAATTACTGAACTTAGTTCAAATTAACTTAAGATCAATCTTGATTTCATACAAAAAGTCCATAACATTTTCGGTGAATTAAAGACAAATAAAGCATATTGTTTCTATGGGATATGTGATCAATGAGTGAAAACTAAATAAGGATAAGAAGATCACACAATGATGGTTCAACTAAGGTGGACTATGTCCAGTCCTCACAATTTGTAAGATTTTCCACTAATATGCTTAACACCAGAACGTTCTTGCTTTCACATTATCTTTCTTGATCAGTTTCAGAATTCACCTATCAACCTTGAAATGATTTTTACAGCTACCTTTCTGTTCGAAAAGGATTTTTTACAATTCACCTTTTAATAATTGATTTTTTACAATATACTCAAACTATCTTAAGAGATAGACTTGAGTTACAAATGATGTGTATGATAAAATAGTTTAGGATAAAAATCTACTCAACACTTGTTTGAGATTGATTTTCAACAATAAAGGGATCCTTAAATATAATAAGAGAGAACGATAGTTTTGTTGCTTGAGTATGACTGTTTAAGTATGGAATGATTACTTTAAAAACTCTTGTTATTGCCTTTTCTTTGATGTTCCATTTATAGACAAGAAGATGGTTAAAATGGTTCAATATAGTCGTTACTGAATCTCTGCAAATTGTTGGTTCAAATTCAACTCTACTAAACACATGTGTTATTTGGTCTAGAATGTTTTTCTATAAAACCATAATGTTATCAGTTTTATATTTTATGAAAAATGTGGATAAGTGGTTGAATGGCTGTCAAATGTTAGTCTTTTATCTTAGAAGCATGTTGAGCTTTCTGCAAAAAGATGCAGCAACAATGTGTCCATGTCCTCGTTGTCCTTGCTCACAGCTCATTAAATTTGGAGATCAATCTGGTAATCGACCTGGAAGCTGTTTTGCTTCTTTGGACATTCAACTCGAGTTATGGGCTTGATTATTGGTTTGAGCGATCTTGATACTCTTTAACACGGTGAAGAATAATATGTCTTAATTATGTCTTTAAAAAAGAATAACTAGAATGTTCTTTTATAAAACCAGAATGTTCTTTTGATCAATCTCCAATTTAAGTAACACATGATGTTCTTAATTTCTTTCAAGGTGAGATAATTGATTTTTGTATGAATGTATTTGATTTTCTATCTTTGAATAATTCACTCAAAAACACAAGTTAAATAGCAACATAATCAGAATAATGATTTGTGATTAATTAATTGTTTATTTATCCTCATAACATTTGATTTGGGATTTTGTCTCAACAATATCTTAGTCCCAACATACTTTGGAATGTAAAGCTTGAATCTTTTTTCTTTTGTTAAATAAAGCTTGACTTTTCAAGCTTAGAAATTTAAAACATCATCATAAAATAAACTTCTTTAACACAAACTTAAACTTTGAATCTAACTCTTTAATATAAAGCATAAAACTCATGTCCTTCATGAGGTTGTCCACAAACAATGTGCTTGGAATCTTCATAAACTTGAATATAAATTTAGAATTTGAAACTTTTATACACATGAATTTAAACAAAGTGTGAAACTTTTACGAAGAGACAACTAGAATATTACGAACAAGAGATGAAGTGAGTGTAAGAAATCAAAGTTCTTCGCCATTCATTATAAACGCACACATTTTGGCCATAAACAAAAAAAACAAAGAAGAAGAAAAATTCGCCATACATACTCTCTAATACACTAATTTTTTAATCATAAAAAAAGGAAGAAATGAGAGAGTATGTATGGAGAAATGAGAGGGTGGAACATGGAAGAAACGAGAGAGTATGTATGGAGAAATGAGAGGGTGGAACACGTTGTTCAACTCATGAGGAGGGGTTATAGGTTTTATTTTCCTGGAATTTGACTTTTTGGTAAGGTTTGATTGATCTTTTTTACCCCTTTAGTTAGATTAGAATGGTTATTTGCCATTTATTTTCTTACTAGTAACTAAATCCGTTTCACTTTTTCTTAATGCTTTCTTGCATCCTTTTGTTGATAATGAGTAATTCAATGGTGTAATTATTACTTTTTTTACAAATAAAAATTCACAAACATTTTTTTAACTATTCAATACATACGTGAGGAAAAACATTTTTTAATCTAATATGTGGACAGAAATCATCCAACAATCCAAAACACAACAACATTTTGTAGAAAGATTTTTTATGAGATTTCAATTTCGACTCAATAAAATATAACAGACTAATAATATAATTTTATTTTAATGAGTTTAAATAACTTCATTAAAGAACTGGTAGCAGACAGTACGAAACAGGACTAATTATACTTTTCATTATAAAAATGACTCTTATAAAAATTAATATCTTTCTTAGCAAGAAAATATAACTTACATCGCACCAATCACAATTAAAACACAATAGTCACATTCAAGTTTTTATTTAAGTCTAAATTCGGTTGAAATTCAAACAACCGACAAAATTCACCCGGCTTTTCATTACAATAAAATTTCATTTCCAGTTCATCGAAAAATTTGTTAATAACATAGAGAAAGTTGTGAAACTATTTGCACCTTAACAGAAATACTAATAAACTACTATGAAAACCTCCAGTTTAATATTTGTCCCCTCGAAAAAACAAGTTGACTCAAGAACTTCCAATTAAATTTTTGTTAAAATTTTGAAATTGAAACGTCTGTAAAAAAGACCACCAAAAGTACGAAATTCCAGCAAATCAACTCGCTACAAAAAATTAGTGTTTGGAAAACACTAAAACTGATGTAGAAAACCACAATGGACCAAAAACTAGACGTTGAAGGTTCTTAAAATGGCAGTAAGAGAGCTTCAACCTCACGTTCAACCATACACACAGCACACACTTGACTAAAAATCTTCATGCATGCAGCATTGATATTTTCTTTACAAAAAGACATGAAGGTAAAACAATTCATACAAAAAAACACTAAAAATTGTAAATACATCGAAAATAATGAAAAGCAGACAGAAATGTATGCAGAGTTAAATATACAAATTCATATCCACAGAAGTTAGCCATGTATTATACGAGGTTACGGATAATTTGCAAGACTGCAGAGTACATAGCAAATAGTAACTAGAGCTAGAAAACTCAAGTTTAATCTTCAGCGCAAAAGTTCCTGCAATCTGAAGGCAAATGACCGCCGAGCAAGATTTTAAATCCCTTTAGCTCTTCAGGAAGCTGACAAAAAAAACACACACAAATACCAATGGATCATTCTTTAAAGGTAGCTTGAATAAATGCATTATTTGCACTATCATATACTACCTCCGGTCTTTTTTATAAGAGACAATTGAATTATAATTTAGTTAACAAAAATGAATGTATTTGATACACAATATAACCCTCTTATAAAAAGGACCGGAGGAAGTAATGATCTTTTCTTGAAGTGAATAATAACATATCATTGGTTTGACACTATAATTTCACGTCAAAAGGTGAAAGGAAAATTTACTTACCGATGAAACATTGAAGTGTTCCTTTGACGATTCCACTATATTCATATACCCAATCTCAAGGAAATGAATTTGATGAACTTCAACATAGAGAGGAAATAATTACTCAGTCAAGCTTTAAGAACAATTGAACACCATAGTATAGGTAGGTTAAGCAAAGCATACCTTAATCCAAGTCAAGCACAAACTTCCATGGTACTGCAGAAGTCCTCGATTCACTCTTCTTCATGAGCAACAGCGCATGTCCTCCACAAGCTCCTCACAAAATTTCAAATGCCCACAAGCGAGACATAGTCATGGACTCGAGGAAGATGCAAAAGCATCCTTGGAAAACCGAGATGAGAGGAATGGATCGTTGTTGAGTTGATTTTTTAAGAAATACACAAATCCATTCCAGCCAAACTCGGCCTATGTGCCTGCACTCCAATCAGCTGAAAGAAAATTGTAGCTGCAGCAGGCCACCGTCTTATACATTATATAGCTCTGGCTGATTGGGTGCAGGCATGGCCCATGCCCCTCAACGGGGCCGGGCCAATCCAAAACTTGCATCAGGGGGTGGCTGATGAGACTGCATATCAAGTACATAAAAGAGAAAAATTAGATCCAACGACAAGCTAAAGGATAGGAAGCAAAAATTTGACAGATTAAAGAACTAGGGCATGACCAATGCAGATGGGAACCAACAAATTCAATTTGCAGTATGAATGAGGAAAAACAGCCCTAGTCAAGTGCAAAAAAGTGCACAATACCCTAATTAATCAGCCAGCATCAAATCCCACACGAGCCAGCCAGAATATCAAAGAGCAAAAAACAATTTTGGAGGTGTATTCTATTAAAAAGTGAAGCAAAACAATTTACCAGTGGCATGATAATATATCTGTTGAATTGCTGCACAGAACCCTGAAGTTTTTCTACTATTTTTTAAATGTTTACTGCATTTGATTGTTTGGTTAGCAAACCACATTAAATTTCAATGATTAAGAGCCCATACTTCACGACTTTGGCTGAACTGGCCTTCGACAAGACTCAAACTTCAAAGTTTAAGCTGTATTCAATATTCATAATTGAATTTTATTTGTTAGTGCTAAAGGTTTTATAATTATTTTGGTTCAATTCATTGTTAAAGAATGTGATTGCAATAAGTGGTTGAAATTTTACCTGTTAATTAGAAAGTTCTATAATTATTGAGGCTAATTTCTTTGTTGTAGAATGTGATTGTGTGATTGATATCTTGGTAAAATGGAATATCTGAAAATAGCACTAACAAGCATATATCTTTGAAGCGCTGAACCAGTAGGAGACATTAATAGGTTTGTCTTTAAGAATTTTATAACTGCAGTTTGCTTTTATTTTTTAAAGTTCAATTTGATGCTTTTAATTTTTAACGTTCAATTTGTATTTGTATTATTATTATTATCTATATTATTATCAACACCATTCAAGTTTTTGTATTTACTTTCAACAAAGTTGCAAATGATGAATTCAGCCTCTTAATTAAGGTTATTTTAGATAGAGAACATCAACTTTTCTTTATCCAACCAGACATTTTGTTTCTAATTTTATTAATCATTCAAATTTTTATAATTATTATGGTCCATGTGTACAGGTTCTATACTAGCATACAAATATATCAAATGATTTAGTAAACTTGTAACAACCTCAGATAGAGAAACCCATATATTTTATTCGACAAATGAGGCTGAGCTATATTCCTAACCATTATCAACTTCCTTTTATGCCTTTCTCAACAGTGAAGGATTATTTAACTAAAACTTCACATAACAGTTTACAGTAATTTCATTAAAAAAATTGTAGTATAAAAGATACGAGAAGCAACATGGAAATTATGCACCTTGATAAAACATACTAGTATATTCGTATAGGACTTGATCAATCACAAATAGGAGATTTAGAAGTAGTATAGGACTGGATCAATCACAAATGGAAGATTTAGAAGTAGTATAGGACTTGATCAAATACAAATAGGAGATTTAGAAGTAGTATAGGGATTGATCAATCACAAAAAGGAGATTTAGTAGCTGCTTATACCTGTGCAAAGGGTTGGTGAATATGTTCATGATGGATAAAAGGCATTCCAGGGTGCTGAATGGGATACTGAGGTGAATGCATATACATGGTTGATGAGTGTGCACCAACTTGACTAGGATTAAATGGTGACATCATGGTCTCTGGATGTCCATAACCAATTCCAGCAGGCGTTGATTGTGCAACCCAAGTTCCTGATATATGCTGCGGGAGAGGCCGTGGTTGGTGTTCAGCAGGTCGCTGGGGGCCATGAGGGGATCCAAGCTGTGGAAACTCAGTGTTGTAATTTAATACTGGTGTATACATTGGCTGCATTGGATAGGATCCCCCATTGAACCCAAAGCCAGGATCAAATCTTTGCATATATCTGCCATGCAAGTTAAAAGAAAACAGATCAGATTGATTCATACTCGAACCATATCTCATCCTTTACATTTACTAGTATTACAATTAGAATACAGTAAATTAAAAAAAAAAAATCATTAACTATAAGAAGTTGGGGTGTGGTGTGGTGAAGACAATTGAAAATTCTGAATTCCTTTTTTTATAAATCACCTCAACAATTTATCAATGTATAGGCAGTTTTAACATATCTTGTATCTTTTCTAGAATATGTATTAGGAATATGGATCACTTCCCCTTCAGAATGTATTCCAATTTATACTCATCTTAAAAACAATTGGTGCAAAGAGCTCAAAATAAATCAAGAAAAAGTAAATTTAGTATCATAGAAATCAGTAATCTTCGGATTGACAGCTTGAAGCAGATATTTATAATATGACTTCTGGAAACAAAATAGCAGATGTTGACAAGTTACAAGGGAGACCTCAGCCAAGCTATAGAGAAGATATAAATTATAATCATTCATAATATATAATAGCCACAGCCACACAAACATATTTAACTGTAATGTAATGAGTAATGACTACCACTATACAATGGATCACAGCTAACACTCGTTGGTATGAAAAACAATTCATAACTTTTGCACAAACATTTAGTTACTAAGGAATTTCCAACCTTGTGAGTCTCTCTTCCACGTTTTCTTACACCTTGATTTCAGTTTTTCTCTCTTCTCACACATTTGTGTGATTCATGTCTACTAAATAACAAAAAAATTTGCAACTAAGAAATATGATAGATTGTTGCTGTCATATTCTAATACTAAAATAAATAATAACATAAAATTTAATTTAAATTATAGGTTTGAAAAACATTTGCAAACAAATAAGAAAGTCTGAAATATTCTGTTAACCAAAGCATTTATCAATTATTCATTCAAACAGGAAATCACATATTAAATTAATTCTTCAATATGACAGAAGTTTTAGCTAATATCCTGTATTTGTGCCTGGGAGATGTTTAATGAATGCATGTATGTCCAAATTCCTCAAAGATTTAAAACAGGGAATGAGAAGTGGTGATGTTGGAATATAGTAATGTTTTTATATGAGTTAAACCCCAAGATATTCTGTCTCCATTCTATAATTACAAATAATAATTTACCGTGTGGTCGAAATAGGAATAAAAATATAAAAATGCAAGTCACAATAACAGTAACAACACAGATCATTCATGAATGCAAATTCAAACTATTTATTTGATACAGGGGAACAAGACAGCAAGGTCACAAATCTTGGCGGACAAGTGCATGACAGACTCAATAACATTGGAAAAGGCACACGTACCTATCATAGCTTCTGTCATAATCAGGATCCTTGCGGTCAATCTCACGGTCCCGGAATATGGCCACCCTATTACTTTGCCTATACCTACCAACTGACTCCCTCTCTGTCCTACTTCTAGCCCTACTGGTATTAGCTGAAGATTCAACCAGTCCCCTACTGGTATTAGTTGAAGATTCAACAAGTCCCCTACTGGTATATGTTGAAGACTCGACCACCCCCCTGCTGATATTAGTTGAAGAACCAACCAGGCCCCTGCTTGAATTAACATCAGATAAAGAAGCAGTTTTATCTTCCCCGCGTGTAAACCCAGAGGAACCATGGAATGAGTTATCTTGCTGCCTTGTCTCACATTCTGGCTTCACACCCACTGTACTGCCATTATTGCTCGAGTTAAAGATCCTGGCACGAGCCCTATTATACTCCTCTTTTCTCTCTTCCACACTTTTAGAGTTGTTTTTCTTTGCCGAGTTTGAATTTGCATTGCTAAGAGCCTGTGTCTGCTTTTGTGGCCTCGGTTTGATTGCAACCTTCACTACAGCATTGTTCTCTGATGGTAACTTTACAGGGATGTCTGCAAGTCTAATAACAGGAAGCTTACACTCAGCAGTTTTGCGGACAATAATTCTAGATCCAGAACCATCCGGTAAACTATTATCCAGTAAAACCATTGACTGCAATGAATAATGCTGAGCCACCCGGTGTGCAGCCAATCTTAAATAGGATGTCGGAAGCTGGTTAAATTCAAGCTGCTGTTGATTAGGATCTTGAATAAAATTCAGAACATCTTGCTCCATCCGTAAAACTGGATAACTCAAATCAGAAACTTTAATTAGTCTAGCAGGAAAAATGTACTATTTAAGAACATAAAGCATCGTTAATCTAAAACAAGTAACATTGCTCATTCACAATTGCATAACAATGCCATTAAAGCAGTAGCATGCATCACGGAATAACCATAGAACATTCAAGTGTCGAGTTTTTTGATAATAATAATAATAATGATGTTCAACATTTTCTGCATTCTCTATTTGGATGTGGGAGGTAAATTAATTCCAACATATGTAACAAATATTACTCTCCCATTTCAGATCTCTGCATTCCCTCAAAATTAATAAAATCAGATTGCAAGAAACAAAATACTTAAGCCACAAATCAGTTCTTGCAAATCACATCGAAAAGCAACTCATATTCATATTTATGCGACAGCTACATATGAAAATGATGGGAGAATCGGAAGTTGTTTCTCTAACCAGAACACACAACAGTATATTTATACAACAGCTACAAATTTACAACTAATCAACACATAAATTAACTCCTTGATTAGAATATAGAGCACTAATAGAGTAAACATACTCAAAACACGTATCCAAATATCTACAATATTAGGAACCTATTTTTATATATAAATTTGACAATAGAAGTAACTATAATTCACAATTGAAGTAGCGATTTCTGGGGAAAATATGGTATATATGTTTAAATATGGGTAAACCTACCTGAAAGGCGTTCACGAGGGTTTTGAATCGCTTCACGAAGGAACTGATCAACCTGATTGACGGCATCATCGGAAACCTTATCGCCACTGGTAGAAGAAGAAGAAGACGAAGGAGGAAGATGCGTTGAAGCACCACCGTCGGCATGGTCGTGAGTCTTTGAATCTTTGTTGGAAGATATCAAAAGGTTCAAGCGGTTCATGGACTCGTCCAAATCAGCGACCTCCCATGAATCAGGGGCTCCAAGATCCTCTGAAGAGCCCTCCATAGAAAACTCGAATGAGAAGACGAAGAAGGTTCTTTCTTCGAGGGTTATGGAATCGAACCAGGTTCTGAGACAGTGGTGGAGTTTTGCGTCAAGAATTTCATGAGAAGGTTCCTTCGGGTTTAGGGTTAGGGTTGGGAATTGGAATAATGGAATTGGGGGCAAAGTGATGGGTACAAGTTACGAATGGGAAGCGAAATAGGGTTTGAATGTAGACGACGATCGAGGTTTTCTTCACGAACCATCTCACACGTGTGCCCCCATCTCTAATACTAACACTATACTCCCTCCCATCTTGAATTACAAACAAAAAATATGCTTGAATTAATGTTTTTCTTATTTTTCAATATTGAATAACATCTTTTATCAAAAACTATTAAAATTTAAATATTTCATCAATAGTAAAGTTAAATGTACAATATTAAAAAAAAAATTAGTGAAAATACAGTAAATTTAATAAATATTTTTTATTTTAAATAATTTATATTTCTTTTAAAATATACATCATTTTATTTTCAACTACAAATCTATCATTCGTTCAATTAATGAAATTCTTTTATAGAAAGAATATCCAAAGTCAAATTGTAAACTATTTTTTTTATCAAAAATTAATTGTATTAACTAAAATGAAAGTCTAGATGATAATATAAAACATCATATATCAAATATAAATCTAATAAAGACAAAGATGGGTACTTAGAT
>JBBPBP010000001.1:9164427-9183123 GCA_037974735.1 Cicer chorassanicum | reverse complement strand
TATATATATAATTAGTATTTAGAATCAAACATTAATACTTAATAAACATTACAATTTGAATACAATAAACATAAAATAGAACCCAAAAAAAAATATACAATCATAAGAAATTTGTAGAAATTCAATTTTTCTGAACTCATCAAAAGATCATGAATATCATTGATGAAATGAGTTTGCAAGGAAAACTATGATCCATTAAACCCAATCAAATGTGGAAAGAAAGAAATAAAAAACATATGAATTTGCAAAGCAATTGCTAGTATCTTTAGACCGTGATTTTAAATTAGATCCATTAAACCCATTAAGTTGAGGTTGTTTAAATAAGGGGTAAGACGGTGGAAAAATTACTTAGGAGAAGAAACAAGAATTTACTCATACATACTAAGAAGAACCAAGTTTGGGGAAATGAACTAATGTTTTGTTTTGAGTGACTGGGGACATTAAACTTGGAATTTAAATACAAATTAAAATAAATTATAGATAATGGAAATTAAACACATAATAAAGGGTAGGGGTTGATGTTGGAAGTTAAAATTTCTTTTTGACCTGGAATACTTCATTCCTTTAGCCTGAAAATATAAATTAAAATTAAGAAAAAAAATTAGGTGTACATCCAAACACTTATTTCACCACTTGAGAGAGAAAAAATAGAGACATTAATATGATATATCAATATGATACAACCGCTAGAGATCAACATGAATCTTTCAAAATTTGGAAATAAAGTATTACAAGTGTAAGAGGACAGCTAGTTTTCATGCTGCATGTTCATGTATGCTATCCAAGCCATGGAGTAACGTAAATTTCGAAATTTGTCAACGTTTGTAATGTAGCATGTTTCTTGCTTATATATTTGCAATTATGTTGTTAGTATATTAATTACTTTTCTGTATTACTCTTTAATAATTATTATAGACACAACTTCTAAAACATTATTATACTTTATATTAAAAATAGTATAAAATACATCAATAGTTAAAATAATTAATTTAGTAAAATGATTTCTTTCTTACTTTTAATTATTGCATTTTTTTATATATATGTAAAAAAACTTTAAACAAAAATGAAAATAGTGGAAGTATTAATTAATCTCAATTTCAATATGTCTCTTAATTGTTTATCTCTTTCTTGAAATCAATAATAAGCTAGATGTATTTATGCATATTTTTTTTTCTTCTCAAAATACACGTATTTAAGTAGCAACACCGTTGGATTGATGCAAGAAAAGAAAGATGTGGTGGTGGAGTGGGGTGTATGAGCTGAGACCGTTATTTCACTTGCTAGTGCCACTGAGCATCCATTGGATTGCTGAGGAAATGACAGTTTCTGTTCTTGTTGATGTTACAACCAATGCTTTCTGTCATCAACAATCAACTTGCTCCAAACCTATTTACATTAATGGTCTTCAACAAACGGTATATAATCTAACACTACCATCACTATCCAGGACTAGTCCTTTAATAATGTATTTTCTTTCCTTATAGATTGTTGGAATTTTCAAGATGCTGGTACTTCCACTTCTCGGTCAGCTTTCTGATGACCATGGCCGCAAACCTTTACTCCTTCTTACCATGTCCACCACCATAATTCCTTTTGGTAATTACAATTTCATCTCCTCAAATTATCAACAAACATAAATACCATGTTAGCTCAACTTTTTGCTTAATTTAATTTGTTAGCTTTACTTGCATGGAATCAATCTGAGGAATTTGTATATGCCTACTACGTGACTCGGACATTTTCTTACATAATCAGTCAAGGGAGTATTTTCTGCATTTCTGTTGCCTATGTGGTCAGATTTTTTCTCAACTAACTAAATTTTGAAAATCAGATGGTAAATAGTTTCTTTCTTAACATATTTATATTCATACTTCATACTTCATCTATCAGGCAGATGTTGTTAATGAAAACAAAAGAGCAGCAGTATTTAGTTGGATCACTGGTCTCTTTTCTGCTTCACATGTTCTTGGGAACGTCTTGGCTCGATTTCTTCCTCAAAACTACATTTTTTGTGGTATGTTTCTGTACTAAGTTTTATGTTTTCATACTTCTTGTTTGGTTAATTAGAATCTTAATTATGGTTTACTGGTTTCAGGTTTCAATAGCACTATTGATATTTTGTCCAGTTTATATGCAATTTTTCCTAGTTGAAACTGTGAAACTTGCTCCAAGAAAGAATCAAGAGTTAGGCTTCTGCACTAAAGTTATTAATGTTCTCAACCGAAGATACAAATCTATGAGGAATGCCGTGGAAATAGTCATCTTCAGGTTGTTTGTCACATATTAAGCATCAAATCTATCTGTATGATTATTTTCTGATAAATTTTATTTTGTAAAATATAATGCATTCATGAATCCTAAATAATGTGACATTTTTCAGTCCAACATTAAGAGGCATGTCTCTTGTCTCTTTTTTTTATGAGTTGGGAATGTCTGGCATAACAAGTGTTTTGCTGGTATGTTAATATCATTCATTATATAATTCTTTTATTTCTTATTTTCAAAGCTTGTACTTAATTGCCAAATTTATTTTAACAGTCTCATAATTCTTATGCAGTACTATCTGAAAGCTGTTTTTGGTTTTAACAAAAATCAGTTCTCAGAACTTCTGATGATGGTCGGAATCGGCTCAATCTTTTCTCAGGTATAATGCTTCTCAGAAGAATTTTTCATATGATTGTATGATAACATTTATTTTTATATAATTTACTAAAAAAACCAAAGCTAGTTTGTTTTGTGATTCTTCTTACCAAGGAAAAGTGTGCATAACTGAATTAAGTTGAATTGAATGTGCCTTAAGTGCTTACTGTGAGCTGCTTCCAGATTGTGTTGCTTCCAATACTTAATCCTTTGGTGGGAGAGAAAGTGATTCTATGCTCTGCCTTACTTGCATCAATAGCATATGTAAGTTATGAAGTTACATTTCCTTTACTTACATGCTTCCTAAAAGCAAACTCATTGATACCATTGTACTCTTAATTCATAATATATTTTTGTGTAGGCTTGGCTTTCTGGATTAGCATGGGCACCTTGGGTAAGTAAAACTGATAACGAATATTTTATTATTAATCTTGCATCATGTATTGTTACAATGTCCTTATGCAAATGTACTACATGCTTTATATGGCTTGCTGAAAATTTCATATTGTGCATTTCCTTAATGATAGTAATTGAGTTTAATTCACTAATGCAGGTACCATACTTAAGTGCTTCATTTGGAATTGTCTATGTCCTTGTGAAACCTGCTGTGAGTTGTAGATTAATTTCCCTCATATATGTAATAAAATTATTACTATCCACTTTTTTAGTTACAATTTAATGGTCTTCACTCTTTTAGTCTTTATATGACAATTAATTTCTTGTCATGTAGACATATGCTATTATTTCAAAAGCATCAAGCTCAAATAATCAGGTTTGCTGTCCTTTTTATCGATCATATTATTATTATTATTTAATTTAAATATCTAACCAGAATTTCACATGATTCTCCTTCTCTGAATTTTATGATGCAACTTTATTATTGTAGGGAAAAGCACAAACTTTTATTGCTGGGGCACAATCTATATCTGATTTACTATCACCAATTGTCATGAGTCCTTTAACTTGTGAGTGGAATACTAAAATCAGCTTCTCATTAAACCATTCTACTTATAATGCCAAATGCTTACAAGATAATAACTGTTATTTCAGCATTGTTTTTATCAAGCAATGCTCCCTTTGAATGCAAAGGTTTTAGCATTATATGTGCTTCCATATGCATGGTAAGCTACCTAATTTTCTGTCTTTACTAACCTTTTTTCTACCATCTAATTATTTATTTCTAGTAACTTTAAAATCTTTCATTTCTTTCAGATGATTTCTCTGATTTTTGCTTGCCTGCTAAATCCTGATACTCATTCCAGTAACAATGACTTGGAGGGCACCCCAGAAGACCCGCTTCTGAATTATAACTGATTGTATCAATTGTATACATACTTGACTAATCATGTAGAGATATAATTAATTAAGGCATCATTTGCCTTAATAACTTCTATTGCACATCGCCATATATTCACCTTAGATTAAATCACGAGTATTACGAAAATTATTTATAATATTAAATTTGTGTTTTTTTATAAGAAAAACAAAAATTTACATGAAGTACTTTTTTAACCAATTTTCTATCTTGGTCTTTAAATTTTTTCCAAATTAATCTTTTATCTTACATTCAATTCGCACCACTAGACTACTAACAATTTCAGTTAAAAAATTTGCACGAGTGGTATTTAAATTATTTTTTTGAAATTTAAAAAATTTCATAAAATTTAAACCCTCAACCTTCAATTGGGGGTTTCTTTTTGATTGACGAATGAATTGTGGATTTCGTTGAGGATACGAGTGTGAGTGTCACAACGTTGAAATTAGATAACTATTCGCAGTTTGCATTTCCACTGAGAATGAATTGAACTCTGTTTCACTTTTCCCATGAAACCATAAATTTTATCATACAAACATGGAAGTTCTGTCTGTGTCTGTCACATTCACCAAATCTCAAACCTTTCCCTCTCTGAAACCAAAAAGAACCCAAATTCACGAACTTCCAATAAACATAAGAAGACTACCCAACAAAAACAATCATTCTAATATTTCCTCTTCTTCTTGTTCCATTTCACGTAATTGTTCATTTACTAGAATAGCAGCGACAACAGACCCTTCTTCCTTCACTCCTTCCATCTCAAAGAACCGCCATTGGATGGTGCTCATGGATAAACCTCCTCACGGGGTCAATTCCAAGGCACAACTCATTGATTATTATGTAAACACTCTACAAACAGTTCTCGGCAGGTACCTCTCTAATGGGTTTTTCTCCCAATTTCACAGTCTCTTTTTCGATAAATAGCTTAATTAAGCACTTATAATACATAAATGCTTGTGTATAAACTATTTCTATAAAAGCAGATAAAATAAAGTCAGACTAGTTTCATATAGGTTATAAGTTGTTTCGGTAAGCCAATCAAGAGCGCTTGTGAAAATTAAGTTGAAGACAATTTATGGTCTCATAAGTTGTTTTCATGAATTCTCTTAATCCTGTTTGGATGAACAATTAAATAAGCGTTTATAGCATAAGCGCTTATGATATAAGTGCTCATGTATAAACTATTTCTAGAATAAAAGATAAAATAAAGTCAATTACTTTTCATATGAGCCATTCTGGAGAGTTTATGAAAATTAGTTGAAAACAACTTATGAACATGTCAGTTGTTTCTATAAGCTCTTCAAAATAGTCTTACACGTGCTTATTAGTAGAGTTCAAATAGGCCAATCCAAAGAAGTTTTACAACTGCTTATGCCAGCGAATAAGCTTATCCAAAAAAGCCTTCATTGAAAATAACACTGTAATTTTGGTTTCAATAGTGAGAAAGATGCTCAAATGTGTCTGTATGATGCTTCTTGGGATGCACATTTCGGTTTTTGTTGTGACATTGATGAAGAGATATCCTCCAAGTTGGCCAGTAAGTTGTTGTTTTTTCCCCTAGTCTCTGATTAACCATATTCCTTGATACTGTGATGTGATAATCTTAGAAGTAAGTAAGGATAATTGTCCATAACTTCACATGTGCTTTTTTGCCCTAACTAATGTATAGTTGCTGCAAGCATGGACTCTTGAAATTTAGTCCTGGGAAAAGGTATCATCATTGATATAATTATTTTAATTGAATTTGATTCTTATGCATATATGTTGCTATAGGTTTACCCAGGGTCTTATTGGTTAGACCTGATCCGGATTTCAACTTGTTGAGAAAGGACTATAGTTTATCAAGTGGCCGACCATCAAGCTTACAAACCAATATGTTGTTCCCTGCGGGAAATTCAAAGCATTGGCTTGTTAGAATGGTTAAACCCGGTGTTCGGGTTGTTACCAAAGCTCAGATTGTTGATCATTATGCTCAAATTTTGACCAAGGTCATGGGAAAGTAAGGACATTGAACTCTACTTTTGCTTTCTTATTTATCAGGTTACTCCTTTCCCTAAAATTAGGTTACAAATTGACAATGGTGTATGCAGTGAGAAGGATGCACAAATGTGTATCTATCATGTTTCTTGGAAAACCAACTTTGGATTTTGTTGTGAACTTGATGAGGATTGTGCACATGAGCTAGCTGGTTAGCCTTGTAGATCCTTAACCAACTTTGCTCCAAAGTTTAAATTACCACATTAAACAAAATTTGAAACGTTTGTGGTGGTGCAGGTGTTCCTGGTGTCTTGTCAGTTCAGCCAGACGACAATTTCGAGTCTGAAAATAAGGACTACGAAGGTTTGTCGTTTCATAAATTCCGGCATTTTTGTATTTAGGAACTTCTTGCTAATATTATTTACCTCAATATAATTTTTTTACACTTAAGCAACTCTATGATTTAAAAGTTGATGTAAAACTCAGGCTCTGGTTATGACTAACAAATTTTAATTGTCTTTCAACAAGGACACAATTTTCATTTTTTTTTAAATGCAGGACGTGATTTTCAATGACATTAAATTATGCACGGTCATGATTTTCTACTTTCTAATGTTAGTCATATGAAATTTTTTTCTTCTGATTTCCTGCTAACTACATATGTTCAGGTACAAACTTGGAAAATTGTCTGAATATGCCAAATTCTTCTAAAACAAGTCAGGAAGCTTCGGTGAAAACGAAGAAACTTTTTGTGACAGGTATGCTCAGAACATTAATTCTAAGGTATCTATCATGTTTGAACTTTAATCTTCGAAGAACTTTAATCTTCGAAAACTTTGTCAATAGCAGCACTAATACTTCGAGACGATTCAATGCTATTACTATTTGACAGTTATTTGTCTCTTGAACAGGGCTATCATTTTATACATCTGAGAAAACCTTACGTGGCGCATTTGAAGGCTTTGGTGAGCTTGTTGAAGGTAGTTTCAACTTTGTATACTGTTTTATATTCCCATCAACATTTACCATCTAAAGGTAGAAATAAAGTTTTGTCCTCACTTTTACTAATAAAATAAATGGTTATGTTTGACAGTTAAAGTTATTATGGATAAAATTTCAAAAAGGTCCAAGGGTTATGCATTTATTGAATACACCACAGAAGAGGCTGCAAGTGCAGCACTCAAAGAGATGAATGGCAAGGTAGATCAGATCCATATTTCTTTCTTGCATGAAAAGATGCAATTTTGCTTTTCATTGTGTTGAAGTTGTGGGATTTTAGAGAAAAGGAGGAGAGAAAATAATAAGGGTTTGAATATTATTGATAAAAGCTTAATGCTGACTTGATTACAAAATACTCAATACTAATCTCTATTTATAGAGAAACATAGACTCAATCCTAAATTAGAAATAAATCATAATAATAATGAGAGATATTCTAAGATATCTCTATGATTATAAATTGATACTAGAAAATAACTTAAGATACTCTAATATAATATAAAAGATATTATAAGATATTTTATAATATTCTAACATGTTAAAGTTGTGGGATTTTAGAGAAAAGGAGGAGAGAAAATAATAAGGGTTTGAATATTATTGATAAAAGCTTAATACTGACTTGATTACAAAAGACTCAATACTAATCTCTATTTATAGAGAAACATAGACTCAATCCTAAATTAGAAATAAATCATAATAATAATGAGAGATATTCTAAGATATCTCTATGATTATAAATTGATTCTAGGAAATAACTCAAAATACTCTAATATAATATAAAAGATATTATAAGATATTTTCTAATATTTTAACACTCCCCCTCAAGTTAAAGCTTACTAAGCTTTAGCTTGTTACAAGAAAAATAATGTTTTGCTCTGCAAAATAATAAAAAGGATGGAAAGGCAATTCAGGGATGCAGTTGAAGTCGGAGAGAATTGCTATAAATATAGCCTAGCCAGATAGCCGGAATGATAATCAGCATGAGAGAAATTCATGGCAAGCAATTGAACAAAGCAAGGTCCGTCCTTCTAAAAAACTGCATTTGGAAGTTTCAAACCAATAATATCGGAGACTCAATATTTAAACTGGAATATGCTTCAAGGAGAGAGCAGCATGCTTCAGGGAGACAAAGGCAAGGCCAGTACATTTGGGACAAAGATGGGGCCAGTGCATCTAGGACAAATTGCCAAGATAAAGTGAGTCATGAAAATAAAAGACATCGTCAGAATAACCATCAACGAAAGAAGAAGTCATCACTAATATGATTCATCTGTGGGAAAAGGGACACCACCGGAATGATCGTCGGTGGGAATAAAAGCCACTGTTATAATCTATTAGTAAGTGTTGAAGTTGTGGGATTTTAGATAAAAGGAGGAGAGAAAATAATTAGGGTTTGAATATTATTGATAATAGCTTAATGCTGACTTGATTACAAAAGACTCAATACTAATCTCTATTTATAGAGAAACATAGACTAAATCCTAAATTAGGAACAAATCATAATAATAATGAGAGATATTCTAAGATACTCTATGAATATAAATTGATCCTAGGAAATAACTCAAGATACTCTAATATAATATAATAAATATTATAAGATATTTTCTAATATTCTAACACTCCCCCTCTAAATCCCTACTATTACTCCTACTATTACTCCTATTCAACTGAATCCCTATACTTGAGGGATATTAAATAGAAACAGGATTTTGACACCCCCCCTCAAGTTGGCGAATAGGTGTTCTCTATTCCCAGCTTGAATACAATTCTTTCAAAGTTGCTACTCTTTAGCCCTTTAGTTAGAAGATCTGCAAGGTTGTCATAGGAGGAGTTATATGGAGTGCAAATTAGGCCAAAAAGAAATCTCAAGTTGCTGCGATGAAGGCAAAACCGCAATGAAGGCGAAACCGCAATGAAGGCGGCAAAAAAAGGACCACAATGAAGGTGGCTAACCGCAATGAAGGCGGCATGTTTATGCGGAAGCAAAGGGACATTCCATTCTCTAGCATGTCCAATCGTCCTCCCCGAGTGCTTGTCTTGAATGTGCTAAAGAGCAAGTACCTGTGGGTTTCTCCAAACTAGTGAGTAAAGATCTCAACTTTTCTACCTCATCTTGGTTCAGTTGTGTCATATTTTCTCGACATTCTTCACTAGTACCTGTAGTTATGTGTGCTTGATCTCCCTTTTTTTCCCCTTCCTTGTCTCGATTTTGAGGGCCCCACACTCTACTAGGTGGCTTCCCGTTCAATTTCCAGCATTCTTCGCGAGTGTGGCGAGGCTTGTTGCAATAGGTACACCACACTCCTTCACCTTTCTTCTCTCCTCCTTTCTTTTGGTCAACCATCATTGCTGAGCTTTCCACAGGTGGGACTGTCAGCATTAGTCCCCTTCTACTTTCTTCACTTCTCACTATAGCCACTACTTCATTAATTCCTGGCACTTTCTCCTTACCAAGGATTTGCACTCTAACTTGATCAAAATCAGAGTTGAGTCCCACCAAGAAATCATAGACTCTATCCTGTTCAATATACTCCTTGAGTAATGCTGTATCTGCTGAACACTTGACTTTTATAACTCTGTAATGATCCAACTCCATCCACAAAGCTTTGAGATGATTTGCGTACTCAGTAACAGTCTTGTTTCCCTGTTTAGCAGCCACAGTTTTCACCTTCACATCGTATATTTGGGCAGCATCTTTAGCTTTGGAATAAGTCTCTTCTAATGCCTTCCAAATCTCCTTCGCAGTGCTGAGAAACATGCAAGTGTCACTGATTTCTGAGGTCATTGCATCCCATAACCATGCCATGATCATAGAATCCTCTTTATCCCACCTCTTAAATTGGGGATCTGTTTCTTTTGGGGGTTCATCTGTTAAGTGTTCTGCCATCCCTTTACCTTTCAAAAACGTGCGCACAATTTGAGACCACTTCAAATAGTTCTTCCCATTCAACTTGTGAACGGATGAGAGGTTTTGCAATTCGGCTTGGAATTTTTTATTTTCTGTTTCAGTCTCGGTTCCATTATGAATCACTACTCCTTCTCCCGCCATGGATGAAAAACAAAAAACAGCAAGTTTCTCTGATTTACAATCTACGAAAAAACGGCTGCGAACGGCTGATTGGAGGACGGTGGTGTGATACGGTCAGTGTATAGTGGTTAACAGTCTTCAACAATGGTGAGAGAAGTTGAAAGTTGTGTTCACGGCAGTGACGGCTGGTTTCAGAACAAAGAAGGCAACAAACAGACTTCAGAGATCACAAAAAGAAGGCTGGTTCATGGAGGCAGCAATGAAGGCTGTTAAATAAGTTGCTGCAATGAAGGCAGCAAAAAAGGGCCACAATTAAGGTGGCTTAGTTTACCGCCATAAAGGCGGCTAGGGTTTATGCGGAAGCAAGGCTCTCAAAGATCGAGAGCTATGATACCATGTTGGAAATTAGAGTAAAAATATATTTATTGAAATATATCATCTCAAGAATTAGAATAAAATTATATTTATTGGAATTGAATAATTGGCAATACATGTTGAAGTTGTGGGATTTTAGAGAAAAGGAGGAGAGAAAATAATTAGGGTTTGAATATTATTGATATAGCATAATGCTGACTTGAATACAAAAGACTCAATACTAATCTCTATTTATAGAGAAACATAGACTAAATCCTAAATTAGGAACAAATCATAATAATAATGAGAGATATTCTAAGATACTCTATGAATATAAATTGATCCTAGGAAATAACTCAAGATACTCTAATATAATATAATAGATATTATAAGATATTTTCTAATATTCTAACACTCCCCCTCTAAATCCCTACTATTACTCCTATTCAACTGAATCCCTATACTTGAGGGATATTAAATAGAAACAGGATTTTGACACCCTCCCTCAAGTTGGCGAATAGGTGTTCTCTATTCCCAGCTTGAATACAATTCTTTCAAAGTTGCTACTCTTTAGCCCTTTAGTTAGAAGATCTGCAAGGTTGTCATAGGAGGAGTTATATGGAGTGCAAATTAGGTCAAAAAGAAATCTCAAGTTGCTGCAATGAAGGCAAAACCGCAATGAAGGCGAAACCGCAATGAAGGCGGCAAAAAAAGGACCACAATGAAGGTGGCTAACCGCAATGAAGGCAACAAAAAGGACCACAATGAAGGTGGCTAACCGCAATGAAGGCGGCACCGCAATGAAGGCGGCATGTTTATGCGGAAGCAAAGGGGCATTCCATTCTCTAGCATGTCCAATCGTCCTCCCCGAGTGCTTGTCTTGAATGTGCTAAAGAGCAAGTACCTGTGGGTTTCTCCAAACTAGTGAGTAAAGATCTCAACTTTTCTACCTCATCTTGGTTCAGTTGTGTCATATTTTCTCGACATTCTTCACTAGTACCTGTAGTTATGTGTGCTTGATCTCCCTTTTTTT
This sequence comes from Cicer chorassanicum, assembly GCA_037974735.1. NCBI lineage: Eukaryota > Viridiplantae > Streptophyta > Magnoliopsida > Fabales > Fabaceae > Cicer > Cicer chorassanicum. The sequence continues at coordinate 9,171,777 of JBBPBP010000001.1, read as the reverse complement.
TCCCTTCCTTGTCTCGATTTTGAGGGCCCCACACTCTACTAGGTGGCTTCCCGTTCAATTTCCAGCATTCTTCGCGAGTGTGGCGAGGCTTGTTGCAATAGGTACACCACACTCCTTCACCTTTCTTCTCTCCTCCTTTCTTTTGGTCAACCATCATTGCTGAGCTTTCCACAGGTGGGACTGTCAGCATTAGTCCCCTTCTACTTTCTTCACTTCTCACTATAGCCACTACTTCATTAATTCCTGGCACTTTCTCCTTACCAAGGATTTGCACTCTAACTTGATCAAAATCAGAGTTGAGTCCCACCAAGAAATCATAGACTCTATCCTGTTCAATATACTCCTTGAGTAATGTTGTATCTGCTGAACACTTGACTTTTATAACTCTGTAATGATCCAACTCCATCCACAAAGCTTTAAGATGATTTGCATACTCAGTAACAGTCTTGTTTCCCTGTTTAGCAGCCACAGTTTTCACCTTCACATCGTATATTTGGGCAGCATCTTTAGCTTTGGAATAAGTCTCTTCTAATGCCTTCCAAATCTCCTTCGCAGTGCTGAGAAACATGCAAGTGTCACTGATTTCTGAGGTCATTGCATCCCATAACCATGCCATGATCATAGAATCCTCTTTATCCCACCTCTTAAATTGGGGATCTGTTTCTTTTGGGGGTTCATCTGTTAAGTGTTCTGCCATCCCTTTACCTTTCAAAAACGTGCGCACAATTTGAGACCACTTCAAATAGTTCTTCCCATTCAACTTGTGAACGGATGAGAGGTTTTGCAATTCGGCTTGGAATTTTTTATTTTCTGTTTCAGTCTCGGTTCCATTATGAATCACTACTCCTTCTCCCGCCATGGATGAAAAACAAAAAACAGCAAGTTTCTCTGATTTACAATCTACGAAAAAACGGCTGCGAACGGCTGATTGGAGGACGGTGGTGTGATACGGTCAGTGTATAGTGGTTAACAGTCTTCAACAGTGGTGAGAGAAGTTGAAAGTTGTGTTCACGGCAGTGACGGCTGGTTTCAGAACAAAAAAGGCAACAAACAGACTTCAAAGATCACAAAAAGAAGGCTGGTTCATGGAGATTTAGAAGGCTGTTAAATAAGTTGCTGCAATGAAGGCAGCAAAAAAGGGCCACAATTAAGGTGGCTTAGTTTACCGCCATAAAGGCGGCTAGGGTTTATGCGGAAACAAGGCTCTCAAAGATCGAGAGCTCTGATACCATGTTGAAGTTGTGGGATTTTAGATAAAAGGAGGAGAGAAAATAATTAGGGTTTGAATATTATTGATAATAGCTTAATGCTGACTTGATTACAAAAGACTCAATACTAATCTCTATTTATAGAGAAACATAGACTAAATCCTAAATTAGGAACAAATCATAATAATAATGAGAGATATTCTAAGATACTCTATGAATATAAATTGATCCTAGGAAATAACTCAAGATACTCTAATATAATATAATAGATATTATAAGATATTTTCTAATATTCTAACACTCCCCCTCTAAATCCCTACTATTACTCCTATTCAACTGAATCCCTATACTTGAGGGATATTAAATAGAAACATGATTTTGACAGTAAGAACTAAATTGCATGACAAACACAAAAGAAGAAGCAGCGCGACTCTAACAAAACGAAGTTATGATCGATCAACGAAGTAAGAAAATGCGTCCAAAACAGGAGAGATAACGGCTGTTTGAACAATGACACATATTTTCATTGATCAACATTGGAAAGTAAGGGCAGATCTGGAAACAGGAAGGAAAACCCAATCTAGACGACTGAAACATTGTGCCAGAAGGTGGACAGACGCGCCTAAGCTCGAGGCTGTTGGCGGTGACGCGCGGAATGAACACGGAGGATCTTGAAGGAGCGCGTGTGGAGCAAATTTTGACCTAAAAAAACCTGGGTGTTGTAGATTGGAAGATTCCGCACACAATGGAAGTGGTTGTGTCGGAAAACTTTTCCACCAACGACGGTAGGCAACAGCAGTAGACGGCGGCAGTAGCAGACGGGACAGCAGCGACGATTGTGGATGAAAGTGACAACAATCAAAAAAGGAATGATTATGCTAGAAAAGAGAAACTATGATTATATTCCCAAACTGTTGGGAACTCGGCAGCGGAATAAAGGCGGGATCGTTCAAGGAGGATCGAAATAGGCTCTGATACCATGTTGAAGTTGTGGGATTTTAGAGAAAAGGAGGAGAGAAAATAATAAGGGTTTGAATATTATTGATAAAAGCTTAATACTGACTTGATTACAAAAGACTCAATACTAATTTCTATTTATAGAGAAACATAGACTCAATCCTAAATTAGAAATAAATCATAATAATAATGAGAGATATTCTAAGATATCTTTATGATTATAAATTGATCCTAGGAAATAACTCAAGATACTCTAATATAATATAAAAGATATTATAAGATATTTTCTAATATTCTAACACATTGGTTCTGCTTCGCCATCGTGGAGAAAGAAAAAGAATACAGCTTTATAATTCACAATAGAAAAAGTTTGGTAGTCTTGAATGATTTTATTCTGCGTGCAGATTATTAATGGCTGGATGATAGTGGTAGATGTTGCCAAGACTACCCCACCAAGATACAACACGCGTCGTACCAGATAATCCGCTTGAAAAGAAAAAGAAGTCAACAAGGTATTGGCTATTAATTATCATCTCTTTCTAATGAAATCGCTTCTTTTAGATGCTTATGTTTATATAGTCTTGTTTGATTCAGACTTATCTTCAACATGCAAGCAGGTATGTAACACTGCTATAATATTCTCCGAAGATGTTTTCGGTAGTATTTACTATGCATGCTCCTGGGAAGCAAACATGTTGGCCAGGTTTCCTGGTGGCTGTGTGAGATTAAGCGTGCTGCAGTGGACTGACGAGCGATATCGTAGCCTCCACTGGCGTCTGGCTTAGTGTTAAGGTATCGAAAAGATGCGAGAAGTCCGGGGTATGGATTCTTATTTGAAATCTTAACACAATGTTGGTTGAGATAGGTGTTCAAAGAAAATAAAACTTACCTAACATTCAGCCATTTGGTCTAAATTTTCATATTCTCTTAGCTTAATTAATAGTAAATATGTATGCTTACATGAGAATTGTTATTTGTGATGCTTAATTCTCTTGATTAATTAACACTTACTGATTTCTTTGGAATATATGAGAGAAGGTAAGAAATATAGATCAAAAGAGCAAAGCGGAAAGAAAGCTAAATTTGAAGCCATGTAGGGAAAGGCACCTTGCTTTTATTTTGGAAAAGACGCAGATCCTCTATGCCGGCCGACCGTAGAGGATCCGAGTTGGCAGATTTGTCGGTGCTTGTTCTATTAACAAGAATCCCATGAACAAATTATGCGGTGTGATATAAATAAGGCAAACTCACATTCGCTTAAATCTTTTATTTTTTTAGATGAATTGGCAAACACTACTAATAAATTCACACACGCAAAGTGGAGATCGCATATTCAAACTTGAGTCACCATAAAAAAAATATTCAGACTAACAATGTTGGAATTGTTAGCTGAGTTTGACTTTCCAGACCTCATTCTCTTAAATCTTGATAGATATATTCTTAAGTGTCGTGAATAAAATAAAATAATGAAAAAAAACACTTTTACACGACAATAAAACTGTTTAATTAATTCTTAATTATATTATTTATAGATTAAAAAAATTGTTTAATTTTCAACTTCATTTCAAAATTCCAAAATCCAAATATAAGCATTAAAAATGCCTTAGAAATATGCAAACAATAGAATAAAGTTGTCTTAATTAATTTGTCAAAAATACTTGTATGGAAAATAGTTTTATCTACAGAAATAGTATTGAATATATTGCTGTTGGACCTAACAAATCATACGTAAAAAAAACTTTGTTTAGTGTTGGGTCTTCTTAGCAGTTACAAGCCCAAGTAACACAAAGGGAAAACAATCTTCGATTTAGTAGGCGTACAAAAGATAATATAATTGTTTGACACTAAAATCAAACAATTATAAATAGAATATCAAAACATGTTTCTGTATTATGATCCTTTCTTATTTTGGGCTTCTTGTGTTCTAGAGGAAGATTGATGAGGAAGCATATATAGTGTGTTCCCTTATCACCTTGTCACCCAAAATTGTAGAAGATAGAACAATTGTTTTTAGTGAAAACATCTTTTTTTTTTGTCAACATTAAAAGAATCTTCAATCTCTTTGTATGCTATATGGCCTTATAAGTCTCTCATGTCGTGACACTTGCCACAACTGCAAAATTTGGCACCTAGCATGACATCTGCAAAAGTAATATGAAGTTGAAGATTTTAAAGAACAAATAGACAACAATACCTTTTTCTTATAAAAATACAACAATAAATTTCATCAATTAAACTCATTGAATCAACAACCAATGCATTAGATATTAGATAATATACATAATACCAAAATGGCATGAATAATTGTAGTATCAGATAAAAAAGTGAAGAGAAATGAGTATCCAATAATGAAATTTAGCACAAGTACTTAACTGCATTTAACAGACATATAAGGCAAGATTAAAGATATTTTCACACAAATTATACAATACAAATGGACAATAGTTGTGAGAGGGGGATTAGGAGTATGTTATGTTATTGAGTTCCATTTCAACTATTATAAACTTCAAAATTTAAAATATCCAACACCATTTTTTAGTTTAATTTCTTAGTTTTTATGTTGCGACTTGAACCTCAATATTACACGTCGTGTTGTTCTCGTAGTTGTAGCAGTAAATTCCTTGAAATTATGAAGACAAAAAAAAACCAATAAGAATGAAAAAAGATAGAGAGAAAGATGAGAACAATCAAATCAATGAAAAGTACCAAAAACGGTTCAAAGAAGTAATTGAGAGGCATATAAAGAGTAAAGAGTAATGAGACTCAAAGAAGAACTATTTCTCAAACAATAAAAAGGTGAAGAGAGAAAACAGTAAGACATTTATAAATAATTGGGCAAATAAAAAGGTAGCGAGAAAATCATTGTTTTGTGTGATAACACATCACAAAAAACAAAGAGTAAAACATGCAAGTTGGTGGTCAATATATTGGAGAATAATTATACCTGGAAATATGTAGGGTCATTTATAGCGCAAATAAATTGAATTATGTTCTCAATGCATCATAATTAATATGATAACATAGACGACGACGATAAAATCATTACCAACTTTGTTATTTATGTTACTACCTGAAATAAAAAATCAAATATACAAATAGGTGATTGATGCATTGAAAAATGTTAATATGTAGAAACGTGTTGCATAATTTATTGTGCAAATTAATTGCATTATATTTTCAATGCATGCAATTAATATATCATTTTCAATGCTTATTGATTATACACTAAGATACATTGGTAATAAATATGTTACTATGACTAAATTTTATTGAAAATATAATACAATTAATTTGCACGATAAATAATACAACATGTTTTTTTACATATTATTATTATTCAATGTGTCAACCACCTATTTATTATGTTATTTATGTTAGTCTTAAAAATGAACAAATAGATAGATGATGCATTGAAGAATTATGATAGGTGAAAACATGTATCTTTTATATTACAAAATTATTTGCATTGTATTTTCAATGCATCATAATTATTATATCATTTCCAATTTTAATAGTAATTCACTAAGCTCCATTGATAATAAACATATTATTAATGAAGATCGGCAACGAGTTTATTTTCATATTTTGGTGCACTAAGTTGTCATCAAGACTACCCTTATATAAACAGGGCCAATATATCTTGGCTTCAGGAGCAACTATGTGAATAGTTATATTTTTTTTAATAATTTAATATAAACGATAAATTTTTTTAATTCAACTGTTGATTATTGACACGATATGTTAATGATCAAATACATAAAGATTTATATAAATCCATAATTTGTAGCTATGTAATTTAGTCATCAATATTTACTTATATTTTTTAAAATTTATTATACGTTCATTTTGAAATTATTTAATGAAGTATTAAATAGTTTTAAAATTTTATGGAGTTGATCTATTCATTAAGAATTTTTGATTTGACGGTTGGATTGATGAAATTTGTCGTTGATATTGAGTTATTAAATGGAGTAACTCATCACAAAATTACTCTTACTGTTAGGGGATCCGCAAAAATTATAAAGGAAAAAAATGTTATTCGGATGCACAATATCTTCTACTATTGAAGGTTGAAAGTGAATATATTTCATATAGGCACAGATCCAAATTAAAAATATTTAGATACATACAAAATTTATTGAAAAATAATTTAATCATATCACTTAATTATTTTCTGAGTAAAAGTCAATTTTAATCCTTGAGAAATTTTGAGAGACTTAATTTAGTTATTCAAAAAAATTAAAATACTTTTTAGTCCTTAATTAGAAAATTTCATTTTGGTATCTGAGAAATTTTGAGATTTCCAATTTAGTCATTCAAAAAAATAAAAGCACTTTTTAATCCTTAACTAAAAAATTGGATTTTTTTTGCTGACTTGTTTGATGATTTATCATTTTGATTATTCCACATATAATTTCTATTAAAAACGGCAATTAAATCATTAATAATAATTAAAAATAGGCAATTAAGTCCCGGATTAAATGAACAAGTTTAGAGTTATTTCAGAGACTTAATTAAATATTTTTATTTATTGTCAAGGATGTAATTGTCGTTTTTTATAGAATTTTTATAGAAATTACATGATAATCAAATTGATGAGTCATCAGACAAGTAACAAAAAAACTCAATTTTCTAATTGTGGTTCGCATAAAGACTAATTTGACCTGATTTATTTTTCTTAAAGATCAAAAAGTGCTTTTATTTTTTTCAAATACTAAATTGAATCTCTTAAAATTTCTCTGGAATTAAAATGAATCTTTATCCGATATTTTTTCTTTTTAATTTTTATATATGTCCAAATATCTTTTAATTTTTTTTTAGTTGTCTGTATCCAAACATTTGTGCCTAAATATTGTGCTCAACTAAGTATTTATCTGGTTGAAGTTTATTTTACGATCAAAGTTTCACCAAATGTCAAATCTCCTTTAAGAAAATCAAGCAGAAGTAGTTGTCTACAGTCCAATTACACACGTTATAAGGAAAAATTGCACCAATATAGATAAAATAATATTATGTGATATTACATTAGAGTAAAATATGACGACGTTCGGGTAATACTTTCTTTAATATATACTCCTTTTAAAAAAATTTAGAAAATTTTAAACTTTTATATTACTTTTTTATATGATTGGATTAAAAAATTTCTATACGCATTAAGATAACAAAACTACAAGCAAAAAAAAAA
>JBBPBP010000001.1:9103833-9120163 GCA_037974735.1 Cicer chorassanicum | reverse complement strand
AAGTCGCTGTAAATTAATATTTTCTATGTTATCATGCACACTAAATAGACTCTAAAAGATACTAGAATAGATGAGACTGCAAAATTAACATTAATATTGATAATGATATATAATTTGTAGAATGCGTTTTATTAGTTAAAAACTAAATGATTGAACATAATAACTTTTATTGTATTACGTTTAATTTAGAAATTAATAGTAGAACTTGACAAAATTGAGAACAAGTGACCATACAAAAACAGAAGATTTTTTTTTTCTCACCAAATCATGAGATAAATTTTTATTTAAACTACGAGCTATCAAAAATGCCATTTTTTTTATTTTTATTTTCTACTAAAAAGTTATTATTTCTCTCTTTTTATCTGATGTCTCTCTCCTTATCTTATGTGTTCTCTCTTTTGCCTCTCTCCTATCTTGCTTTATTCTTTTCTTCTCTCTCATGCATCTCTTCCTCTTATCTCTCTGTGGTCTCTCTCCCTCACTTTCTATTCATCCATGTCATCCTCATTTTTGTGTTACTGCTTATAGTTTTATGAATGAAACGCATTATATAATATATATTAGATTTGTTAATTTACGTCAACTTACTTTTTATTGAACGTAAATTAACGGTTTATAACTACAAATTTGCAAAATATATTATAAGGAATAACTTAATTTACATCTATAAAAAAAAAAGTCAGATACAAATTAACAAATCATATAAGAACTAACTATCTTACACCCACGTAGTGGGCAGAAATTAGCAGAGCTATAACTACGCTGCTAGTTTACACCTACTAAAAAATAAGTGGATATAAATTTGCAAACTCCAAAATATAGAATGCAATATAAATATTTATATATAGTAAAATAAAATAGCAATAATTTTTTGTTAGAATTGATGTTGGAGTGGGGTTCACCCAACTCAGAACTGTTTGGGACTGAGATGGATCTGAATTCCCTGCTTTCAGAGAATCTTAAATTCACACGGTCAAGTAAATCTTAGCCGTAAAAAAGATTGAATTGAATAGTTGACAGTTAAAACAAAATTTCCAAATTTAAAACTTTTAAATTTTTCCATAACTAGAAGTGATATTAAGGAATTCATTTCCGTAAACTTATCAAAGACTAGTAATGTATTTAATTTTTTTTATTATTATTATAAACGACCTCTCTAACATCGGATAGATCCAAAAAAGAAAAGTCTTTTTTTTTTTGTTAAATGATTCATTCAGAAGAAACTGGGCCTCAAGAGAACAACTCAGCGGCCCAATCAGAGTACAATTATTCAAAGATAAAAGTCTTGAATGTTTTTTTGGTTTCGTTGAGAATAAAATGAAATAAGACAAGAACAATCACGTGAAATTGAAAACCACGTCCATCTTGTTTGTACTAAAGCCCCATAGACTCGTGGAGAGGCCTCTTTCTTAGATTTAAAAAAGTTTAAATTTCCACTTTTTATTATAGGCTTATTACATTTCATTTTTATTTGAAGTTAATAATTTTTTTTTTATCGAAGTTATTTATAAACTACTGATTTTACAAAGCCATTGAGGTCTTTTTTCTCTTGGTCATTCACAATGAGTATTATTATTGAGAAAATTGTCGTTTTGGTCTCTAGATGTGTGAGATAGTGTCATTATAGTATCTGAATGTATAGAAATAAAATAAAATAAAATCATAAGTGTGGCTATTGTTAGTTATTTCATTTAATGTATTATTCTGACTAACAAAGACACATTCGCGAATCAAACTAACTAATGAAAACACACTAGCGAACCTAATTTATTTAGGAAAGGCATCTAGGGATGTTTTTATAATTTTGATATATTCAAAAATTATAATTATACCACTTGACACAATCAATGACCAACATAAATGATTTACTCGTTATTTTTTTTGTTTATTTACTAGGTCAATATAAGGCCATCAATTATTGGACTTACGTGAGGTCTTTTTTTCCTTTGATAAAGATAACATTATTTTTTAGGTCTAAATCCCTAACTTAGGTTGCTTGGCCCTTGTGCCCGGCCCTAACTCGAGAACTGAGATGAGAATGACTTTACTTATATAAAAGAAATATATAAATGCAATCAAAGTTTAAACAAAAATTTTCAGTTGTTCATTCACTCTACGTAGAACTTAGAGTATGTTTATATGTGATAATTGAAAATTTTGGAGAAATTAGAATTCAAAACAATTAAAATATTTGCAATTTTTGAAAATAAAATAGGACATATTTGCAATTTTAGATAATTTATAGGAACCGATTTGCTAAGTTTAAAAAATAAATAGGGAATAATGTGTAAATTTTAGAAAAATATAAGAACTGATTTGAGATTTACATTGTATGTAGTAAAGAAAGAATTTCAAATTCTTACTTTTTAGATGATATTTGAAATTCCTCAAATTTAAGTTTGACAAAATATTTCATAAAATTTTATTATTCTGAAAATTATTCAAATTTATCATCTAAACAATAGAATTTACATAGACAAATTTGAATTACTCTCTAAAATTACACTACCTCAATAAATTCATTCATCCAAACACACTCTTATCGAAATTATTTTCTTGTGAGTTGTGAGTAATGTATTCTTTTACTACTATTTTTTAAATATACAAGCCTCATTTAAAAAAAACATCTTTAACTAATTTTTATAGGAATAACAACTAAAAATTATTAGATACATTAATTATATTTTTAGTGTCATTGTATAACTAAAATAATTTAAAAGACAACTTTGGAGCGACAATACACAAAATAGATAAATTTAGTACACTACTTAATTTACTTAATTTTTTTAATATGTGTGGAATCCAAAATTATTTATTTAATAAGTGATAGAGGTAGTATGATTTCTATATGAAAAATGTTCATATTCTCCGTTACAAATTAAAAGCATGAATGTTTTATTTAGGTATATTGCTTACTTTTTTCCTATAGTCTTCTATTTATTATCTTTCTCAAACATTGTAGAGTGACATTGCTATTGGGACCTCCCGGATCAGGAAAAACTACACTGCTGCAGGCACTTGCTGGGAAACTTGACAGAGATTTAAGGGTTGGTTTTACCATTTCTATTTTCTATAAAAAAATGCAAAAATACATTTTCCTCTCATTTAATGATTAATAGATTTAAATGCAAAAAGTTAAAGATGTAATAACATAATCTTTTTAAAAGGTCATCAAATCATGCTGGAATTGTTTTAATATTATCTTGTGATTTTTATTGGTTGTGTTTAATAAACAAATATAATGCTTCACATGTTAAAGAATTTAGAAAACTGTTGCAGAAGTTTATCATGTCACAAAATATGCTAATGCTGTCACAAACAAGAGGTGAAGTAAAATGAACTTCTATAAATTTCAGTGTTGTCAAATAGAATTTTAACAAATCACTATTCTATAATATGCTATTGTGTACAAAGTGTTGTCCTATAGCCGCACTATATTATCACTGAGAGCACAATAAAATTCACGTTTTCTAGTTTTTTTCTTTGCATGATCAAAATTTTCATATCAATAGGTATCAGGAAGAGTCACTTACTGTGGTCATGAGTTATCCGAATTTGTTCCACAAAGAACATGTGCTTATATTAGTCAACATAATCTTCATCACGGAGAGATGACAGTAAGAGAGACACTGGACTTTTCCGGACGCTGCTCGGGAGTTGGAACAAGGCATGATCTAGCAGTGGAATTGATAAGGAGAGAAAAGCAGGCAGGAATCAAACCTGATTCAGAGATAGATGCTTTCATGAAAGCCACAGCAATGGAAGGTCAAGAAACAAGTTTGATCACAGATTATGTTCTTAAGGTTTGATACTTTTGAAATTCTCTTTATATTAAAGAATAGATTTGATTACTATAATTTCATTCAGCATTATAATATTTCTTGCTGTCTGACATCAAACAAAATGGACTCAGATTCTTGGATTGGAAATGTGTGCTGATACTATGGTTGGAGATGAGATGAGAAGGGGAATATCTGGTGGAGAAAAAAAGCGGTTAACTACTGGTATGAGAAAATAGTTATATAACAATTTGAAGTTACTGAAGAGAAAAAAATTATCATCTGTTTGGTTTGAGAAAACGTTTTTTTTTTCACTTTAGTTGTAAAACTGTCCCTATTTTCATTATGTAGTTTGTTTTCAAAGATTTGTACAAGAAACAGCGAAAACAATAAACTAATAATAAATGTTTTAATGGATGCATAACATAACAAGTTTTTATTTGGAACCGGTCAAAAAAAATTGTATTGATCAAAAAAAGTTTTACATGAAAGTGGAAAGGAAATATTTACATTTCAATATTTCACTTATACTTTAATAATATTTCATACCAAATTTTTAAATATTTTAATTCTATATGGCCTAATGAATGCAGGTGAGATGCTTGTAGGACCTGCTAAAGTTTTCTTAATGGATGAAATCTCAACTGGTTTGGATAGTTCAACAACCTTCCAAATAATCAGGTTTTTGAGGCAGCTAGTTCATATCATGGATGTCACAATGATAATCTCACTTTTACAACCTGCACCAGAAACATTTGAACTTTTTGATGACATAATCTTACTTTCAGAAGGTCAAATTGTCTACCAAGGTCCGCGCGAAAATGTTCTCAATTTTTTTGAGAGTGTTGGATTCAAATGTCCAGAAAGGAAAGGAGTTGCAGACTTTTTACAAGAGGTTACTTCCAGAAAGGATCAAGAGCAGTACTGGTTCCCAAGGGACAATAAACCTTACCATTACATCGGTGTATCCGAATTTGTAGCTCACTTCAATAATTATAGCATTGGACAACAACTTTGTGAAGAGCTAGGGGCTGGTTACGACCGCGCGAAAACTCATCCTGCTGCATTGGTTAAGAAAAAATATGGAATCTCAAAACAAGAACTCTTCAAGGCATGTTTTGCAAGAGAGTGGTTACTGACGAAGCGAAGCGCTTTTATATACATATTTAAGACTACTCAGATTATGATAATGTCTTTGATTGCTATGACAATGTTTTTTAGAACAGAAATGAAATATGGACAACTTGAAGATGGGAGAAAATATTATGGTGCATTATTCTTCAGTCTCATTAATATAATGTTCAATGGAATGGCTGAACTTGCAATGACTATTTTTAGACTTCCTGTTTTCTTCAAGCAGAGAGATTTGTTGCTTTTTCCTGCTTGGGCTTTTGCACTTCCCATATGGATCCTTAGAATTCCTCTATCTTTCATTGAGTCAGGATTATGGGTTGTTCTTACTTATTATACTATAGGGTTTGCTCCAGCTGCAAGTAGGTAAGAAAATTCACTTATGTTGTTTTTATATTTTAAAAGGTTATTATGCTGCTACAATTAGACCTATAGTTTTTTTGTTCCTTGAGTGAAAATTAGTAGGTGAAGCCTTGCATTTTATAATTTGTTACCTATTTGTATGTATATTATAAAAATTAAGGTGTCAACAATGATTAATTGATACACTTCTAGGAAGTAATATTTTGAAAGTTGAATTAATTGATACACACTTCTATATAGTTTCTTTATTTTATTGACTTGCAACTAGATATAAATAATCTGATTCAAATAATAAATTTGTACATTTGTAACAGATTTTTTCGTCAGTTATTAGCATACTTCTGCATACATCAGATGAGTCTATCTCTGTTCCGATTCATTGCTGCTCTTGGAAGAACACAAGTTGTGGCAAATACACTTGGTACCTTTATACTGCTACTTGTTTTCTTACTTGGTGGCTTCATTATTGCCAGAGGTGAGCTTTATTTATTCTTTTGCACTTTTTAAAAATCATTGGTCAAATTAAATGCATGGCAAAAAAACATGATATAAAAGAATGAATCATACAACTTTAATAATGTCCTATCCTATTGGGCATGGCTCATAGTTTGCCAATAAGTGGGAGTTGGCAAGAGTCTCCTATGGTACGATTCAGGGGTAACCTTGTAAACTAAACTGTAGTACTTAAACACAAGTTATAATGTGTAATCCTAAGCTTGAATAATAGAAAGGAACTGCAGCCACTGTGCAGTCAGAGATAAGGCACAACTGGCCAAACTCTGATAAAATCTTAGTGTTCTTTGTTTGCAATTTTCATATATGTTTCTTTTGAAATAAGGTTGTTCTAACATTTACAGATGACATTGAACCATGGATGATATGGGGCTATTATGCTTCTCCTATGATGTATGGTCAGAATGCTATTGCAATCAATGAGTTCCTTGACAAGAGATGGAGTGCTGTAAGATCCGTAACATATGAAAAAAAAACTCTTTGATTTCATTTTCTTGCAAAACTGTATTCATTTATCTTATTTACAGCCCAATTTAGATCCAAGAATTCCTGAACCTACAGTTGGAAAGGCTCTTCTCAAGGCTAGAAACATGTTTACAGAAGACTATTGGTACTGGATTTGTATTGGTGCTCTCTTAGGCTTTTCACTGCTTTTCAACATTTGTTTTACCGTCGCATTGACATTTTTGAATCGTAAGTCTCCATAATACTGCTTGCTTCTGTTTCTGCTATAAGACTGTCTCTAACAAGGTCTTAAAGTTAAATTGCAGCATTTGGAGATTCTAAATCCGTTGTGCTGGAGGAGGAAAATGAGAAAAAGCAAACAACAAATGAGAGTTATGGTTCAAAAGCTAAATCATTTGAAAGTAATTGCTCAATCTTACCCATTTCTTTTTGTCAAATCGGTAAAAAGATTCATGTTCTTAGAAACAAAATATCGATTTGATCAAGAATTGTTTTCTTTCATCAGAATGTATATTTTTGTCCTGCACAGTATGAAATGTTTACTATAATAAAATGGCTATATGCAGACATTGAAATGGAAGAAAGAAACAGCTCAGAGAGTGCAATTCTCAAAGCATACACAACAACAACAACCAAGAGGGGGATGGTGTTACCTTTTAGGCCACTGTCACTTGCTTTTGATCACGTGAATTACTACATCAATATGCCAGCCGTAAATTCTGCACACTCTTTCTTCATTTTAATCATCTCCAATTATTATGACTTCAGCTTTTGTTGATTATCCACTTTCACCTTTTATAGAATTCCTCTTGATGCCTTTAAGATGTCTTAATAGTGTTTTCATAGCAGGAAATCAAAAAACAAGGATTCGAAGAGAGTCGGCTCCAATTACTAAGAGATGTAAGTGGTGCTTTCAGGCCTGGAGTACTAACAGCATTAGTAGGTGTAACTGGTGCTGGAAAAACCACATTGATGGATGTTCTTGCTGGAAGAAAAACTGGTGGTTATATTGAGGGAAGCATTAGCGTATCTGGTTATTCAAAGAATCAAGCAACTTTTGCTCGAATCAGTGGATACTGTGAACAAAATGATATCCACTCTCCAAATCTTACAGTCTATGAATCTATTGCTTTTTCAGCTTGGCTACGCCTTGGTAAGGAGGTCGACAAAGAAACACAGAAGGTGTGGTTTATTTTAATCAACTCTTGCATAGAACATTGTATTTGCTAATTTCCATAATCAGAAACATGATGGTGACTTGATTTTTATGAATTCTGCATCCTGAAAGTGCAGTACTAATCTCAATTTTAGCGGCATGAGTAGCTCAATATAATATCCGCAGCGATGTAACTTTACGAACCGATTTATTTTTAACCAACCTCTCTTACCACAGATGTTTGTTGAGGAAGTTATGAAACTTGTTGAGCTACATACATTGAGGAATTTTTTAGTAGGCCTTCCTGGCATAGATGGTTTATCAACAGAACAAAGAAAGAGACTCACCATCGCTGTAGAATTGGTCGCCAATCCTTCAATCATCTTTATGGACGAGCCTACATCAGGCCTTGATGCTAGAGCTGCAGCAATTGTTATGCGTACTGTCAGAAATACAGCGGATACAGGGAGAACAGTGGTCTGCACAATTCACCAACCAAGCATTGATATATTTGAATCTTTTGACGAGGTATAGCTTCCCAAAATTTGAATCTTTTGACGAGTTATTATGAAAAACAAATGCTCTCTTAATTTCATCTTCCATTCAGCTGCTTTTGATGAAGAGAGGAGGACAAATAATATACAGTGGCCCCCTTGGTCAACAATCTCAGAAGCTTGTTAAGTACTTTGAGGTGAGTATGAATTCTTGCACCGCAAAATATAAAAAATTCTTAAATTTTGTAATCTTATAAACTATGTGAACCTTTTGCAGGCTATTCAAGGAATTCCTAGAATCATAGATGGATTTAATCCTGCCACATGGATGTTGGAGATCACTTCTCCAACAGTTGAGTCTCAGCTTAGTGTAGACTTTGCAGAATTGTATATTAAGTCAGAATTGTATCAGTTAAGTATTAGTTGAAGTTGCATTCGAGTCATATTACTACCATCGTTGCGCCTTTTTTTTTGTTAAGCACCAATGTTCATTTTTTCAATGTGAAATTAGACACAGTCTTCTCTGTTTATTTCTAATATATGCTCTTTTCAGGAAGAATCAAGAGCTTATTAAAGAGCTAAGCACACCATTACCAGGAACAAAAGATCTTAATTTCGCTACTAAACATTCCCGGTCCTTTATTACTCAATGCAAAGCTTGCTTTTGGAAACAGCACTGGTCCTACTGGAGGAATCCGCAATATAACGCCATCCGGTTCTTCTTGTCGGTATCTGTAGGTGTTATTTTTGGACTCATTTTCTGGAAAAAAGGAGATAAAATGTAAGTCCACATGTTCTCCTAGTTGATATTGTACTTCAAGAGACAATTAGTTGTTAACTTTTAAGCTCTGGTATAAAAATACATGAATCAAGTAAGATCAAGAGAACCATAGGTTCCTAGTTGGACAATAATAATAGAACAAATAAAAGATATATTCACATAGGATGATACTTTCTATTGAAGTTTTAAATTGAAGTAAAATAATGTAGGAATCATCATTACCTTGTCAAATATTTCTTGACCAAAGATTATAATAAGATTGCTGAACCGTGTACAAGAACTCTTGTTGATCTCTATTTTATTGTGGAAAAAAACATCAACAATGTATTTATCAACATCCTCAAAAAGAAGAAAAAAGATTACTTTCATGATCATAAGGTGGTGACTTAGGTGATGAAAATTTGTTTTTGGCTGCAGACACAAGGAACAAGATCTTATGAATTTAGCAGGGGCTATGTATTCAGCAATTTTATTTCTCGGAGCCACCAACACTTCCTCAGTTCAACCTGTAGTAGCAGTAGAAAGAACAGTCTTCTACCGTGAAAGAGCAGCCGGAATGTACTCAGCTCTTCCTTATGCATTTGCTCAGGTAAAAAAAGACAAGCAACAGTTAATTGAATTTCTTATAACTGAGAAAACTTATGGAACCTACAAGCATTGACTTGCAGGTAGCAATAGAATGTATATATGTTGCGATCCAAACATTTGCATATACCCTTATCCTTTACTCAATGATGGGGTTCCCTTGGCAAACTGAAAAGTTTATCTGGTTCTACTACTTCATATTCATGTCCTTTGTCTACTTCACACTTTATGGAATGATGACTGTGGCTCTAACACCAAACCATCAAATTGCTGCAATTGTTATGTCCTTCTTTCTAGTGTTCTGGAACATATTCTCAGGTTTCGTTATCCCCAAATCGGTATGTATAGCAAAAAACTGATCAAATAGATTTTTAGTTAAGGAGTAACAAAACAAATTTCACATTAGCCTGCATGATTTATGGAATATAGTTCACACATTATTAAGTGCAAAGAATTTGGTATAGTTCTCAATATTCGACTTATCATTTCTCTTATCATAATACATTGATTATGTAACTGCTGATCACACTTTTGCAGCAAATTCCTATATGGTGGAGATGGTACTATTGGGCGTGCCCAACTGCTTGGACCGTATATGGTCTAGTGACATCACAGTTGGGTGACAAAGATACTCCAATTGAGGTACCTGGAGCTGGAACAATATCTGTAAAAGCATACCTCAAGAAACAGATGGGCTATGAATATGACTTCCTTGGAGTTGTTGCTGTGGCTCACATTGCTTTTATTGTAGTGTTTCTTTTTGTATTTGCTTACAGCATTAAAGTCCTTAATTTCCAGAAGAGATAAATAAATAATAGAGAATTGAAAAATAAAGAACAAGTACTCAAATGCTGAAATTTAAAACTGTGATACATAGTTTAAATAATATAATTTTCGTGGAATAGAATGTCAACAATTGATTATTTATTTCTTTTAGAATTTTGAAAATATAGAATGTCAACAATTGATTATTGATTTCTTTTAGAATTTTGCAAATAGTTTGACTCGTGACCCTAATCATCCCAACTCGCTCGTCACCGAATTAGATTGGTTCAGATTTAAATTTATTAGCAAAATCCACTAATAACTTCACATTCAATTATAACTCACCGAATATTTTATAAAAAGAATTATAACTCAACAAAATTAAATTGACCCGACATTTCAAAGGCAGAGAAGGTACCTGAAAAGGTACTCTTTAAAAATAGATACACATATACAAGAGCTCACAATGGAGGGACCAAATTGGTGCTCTCTCACACATGGACTCATCCATTGTGGCCTAGTGACTAGTCTCATCCTCCTTAGCCCTTGTAGTTATAAATGAATTAGCATTTTAAGAACATTGGATACATTCATCCTGATAGTCATCTAAAAACCCTATATACAAGATTTTGCATCAGTTTTCAATCAAATAAGTTAAAACTTAAAAGTTCACAAACAGAAATAACTCTTACAAAGGACTCTTGTCTGAAATTGCAGGTCCTGCCTGTATATACAAGAACTACTAACTTAAGCATGGGGAAAGACAAATTATACAATTAGGACACTTAAATTTTAGCACCAGGCACCATTAAATTACTGAAAGAGCCTTCAGTTATATTATAATCACCGCCTCTCGTCGGTTTTAACAGGAGCCTTATCCAGGTCGTCAATCTCCTTCCTGCTCTTTATCGAACTCCAATTCTTGCTATTGAAATCTAGTTTCTCCAAGTCTTCCGCAATTCCCACATAACCATAAAGAATACTCTCCACTTTGTCTACCTGATATGTCTCTTTGATGTTACAGCTTTTGATACCTTCAGATTTAACCTTCTCATAATCAGCTCTCCCCCGGTTGCTATCAGAAAGATATTTATGAATCATCTCTGCATCTCCCAGCCCAACAAACGTGCCCAAGAACTTCACTAGAATAGTACTTTGGTCTGCAGGTTTCCCTAAGCATAATTTGATTCTTCCCCTGACAAAACCTTTACCTGCACGTATGAAATGAAATAAAAAGTTGCCAAATGTGCATTTTTCATAAGGCAACAATTGGTGAATATAGATTCCATGGAAAAATAAAAGTTTCACGAGGCTGGGCATATAATACTCCCTCTGGTCCCATATATAAGAAAAAAATTGAAAATTTTGTCTCCATTATAAGAAAAAGTCACACATTTGAAGATGTACTAATTGCTTATTTTAGTTTTATACCCCTATTCAATGTTCAATAAAAATGGTGATTTTTCATATTAGTGAGTCTCACCATTTTCCAAGAGTATATAATATCAGGTTATATTTGGAATAAACCATAAATATTAAAGCATTTAATGATTTCATTGGTCTTGGTGATCTTTGTTTCTTCTTATATATAGGAGTGGAGATAGTAGTATCATCTATTATGCTAAACGTGCATATTAAAATGGGATATTTATGTATGTATATATAATCAAGGTAAACCATAAAACTAAGAAACATTTGGTTCACTAAAAATCCTAGTATGAATAATTATTATAGCACGGTATCTTAACATTCAAACACAAACTCACCTCTAATGAATGCCTCAACTGTTTCCATGCTTACAACCTTCCAGTTTTGAGGATTGTCATCAGACATCGAAATATTATGGATGATAACAATTGGCGGCCAAAGAATCAAATCCTCCTTTTGAGCTAAAGCTTCAGCATGGGGCAAGACCTGGGGAACCCAAGTTACTGTATCCTGAGGAACAGAAGTATCCCATCCCATCAGAACACATATTGCTTTATGAAGACCCAAGTGTTTAGCTCTCAGCCCAGCCTTATGGGACATAAAAGCATGAGTTACTAAGCGTTGAGTGTCCGTGAATTCCTTTGAGGAACTGTACCATAAAGAAAATAAACAGGACAAAAAACATGTTAAGAGTCAATAAATTTACACATAATCTTAGGAAATGAAACTTACTGACAAAGTCCTGTCTAGTATAAATATGTACATAAGAAATTTAAAAAGATAGAAAATCACAATTTTCATTATAACGTATCAGACAAAGTTCAAGTCTGAAGCCAAAGAAAAAAAAAATTGCATGCACTATAAAATAAAATTTGGTGGTTCTTGTCATGATAATTACTGAAGCCATCGGAGAAAAAGACTAAAGATCATATTTATATTACTATAATCTGAAACAGTTAGCAGAAATACCCTCAAAATTATCAGTTTATAATACATCTAGCAGAAATAATTAGCCTTCTGGTTCATCAAAACAATAACAGAGCATATAGACTATGGTTCTGCCAAGTGCCAATCATAAATTGCCTCAAAAGGAACAAAGAATGATGAAAAAACCAACTATAATTGATTTCGTACAACTTACTAGAATAATGGTTGCAAGAAAAATAATTTAAAACCTCAATATTGACAAATCCAGATTCGGAACCTAATAGTTACAATACAAATACAGCACCATGCGAGCACAGGAAGCGTCCATCCAGTTCCACTAAAAATATAAAGCCTAAAATTACTTGCCGACATGCTTCTAATAGGAAATTCAATTTATATGACCAGCAGGCCATATCATTACTATTGTCTTGGCATGTCAAAGCAATCTGTATTGTCTTATCATTACTATGTCTTGGCATGTCAAAGCAATCTGTTTTATGAAGATCGCAGGCCATATAAACTTTTGGGTCCCAGGTGATTCTAGCTGTGTTCCCTTTCTTCCGAAACATATAATCTAAAATTTCAAAGGCATCTAAAAGCTAAGATAATTACTTAAATCATGTGCATTAGCACAAAACTATGGTTAAATGCCAGCTCTAGCGAACAATAAACCTAACTTCAAAACTATGCAACAGAGCAGCAAAATAATATTTGCTTTGCACCATCATTCAACACCACGGACACCACTACTGCAAGATTTATGACTCATGTTCATCCACAGTGCAGTTTACCATATATTTAATCTTATCGGCATGGGTTTGGTGCTATCAAACTGTCCATGCAGTCCCCTTAATAAAGTACAACAATCACGCCTGATAACCTAAAGCGTGATCCCAAGAATAATAGCACATGTACTTGATTCCGCCTGTAAGTTAAATACTAGGGTCCTCCTGATTCTATATATGTTTAGAGAAGTGCTCCATTTGAAAAAAGGGCATCATAGATAAGAAAACAAACCTTCTACCACATACAATGCAGTACAAACAACCAGCTTTTCCTTGGTTCCGGTACCTTCTTTGGACAGATAAGTTCAGATTCAATTGTTTGGTGTACATTAAGAAATTCTCATGTACCATTTGTATAAACTCCTCAGAGCCCTCAGTTGGCTCAGGTACTGCACCATTTGCCAAATCTTCATATGATTCGTCATTAGTTGTATGCTTGTTCTCATCATATGCATAATACTTTTTCCAACCTTTAGGTTGTTTTTGTATAGCATTTCTTCTAGGAAAATGCTGAGATTTATACGAGTTTGATGAACTGGACTTTGAATGATGCCTTATATTTTGATTGGAATACTTCTGAAATCGGAATGACCGTCTTTGTACATGTCCCATAGAATCTTGAGGTGATATCCTCTTATCAGAAGCAAAACCTTCTTCATTCTCCAATTCATTGTATTCATTCTTATCCTTCCTGTATATGTTATGTTTGGATCCAACATTATTATATGAATACATCATATTCATATCTTCATCATCTACCCACTCTTCACTTTCATAATAACCTTGATATTTCTCAGTTGCACCCCACTTATTTGATTTCATTGTTCTTGATTTCAAATCATGCACATCTATTTCTTCATTGGCGTTGTATTTCCTTTTCATAAGTCTATCAGAATGGTTATGAATGCCAAAATCCTGATTCATTTCCTGCACTCTGACAGTTTGTCTGTAGGTTTCTGAATTATGCTTAGACAGAGGTGAACTCTGAAACCTTTCTTGCTTAAGCCCTAGAAACCCATCGCTTCGAGATTCATACTCTGCTCTTAAACTTGATATTTGATCAACCTCAGGTGCATCCAGATATGAAACTTCATAATCATTTGGCATTCGTTTCCCAATTTCAACATGATTACATCTAGAACGTACATATGCATCACCCTGCTTCGATGCTATTGATGTTCTTCTCATATCATGATAGTCTACATATTTCGGATTCTGCAATGCAGGGTGGTCATGGTCATGCTCATGCATAACACCCCTTCTTGGATTTGCATAATAATCTTCACTCTTACCAGTTCTATCTAAATCTGGGTGTGAGATATAATGTCTGGACAACTCCCTGTTATCATATTCCATTGCAGCTTGCTCATAATCCAATCGACCATGAGAAGCTACCCTTCTAGGTATATCATCATACTGATATAAATACTCATCTTGTGCTGCTCTTGTATGTAATCTGGAATTAAAATAATCCGCATGCTCGGTCCTTGTAGGACTAAATTCATATCGATGGTCGCCCATATTATTCCTTTGCCCAATTTCAGGACCTCTAGTAGTATCTATACGTGGCCTTTGTCCATGTCCACTAAACCCTACACCTTCTGCGAGTTTCCCACTATTCCTTGGCTGATCATAAGATGTAAGTGAACAGACACCATCACCATGCGAGCATAGAAAATCGCTCCTCCTCATTTCTATGGAGGAGCTTCCATAATCCCTCAAGTGAGAATTGCCTGCAAAATCCTTCGCATATGAGGGAGATACATTGGAATAGGAAACATCCCTATCCCTTGCATGAAACATAGTTTTATCAGCCCCACTGTGTGATTCTGTGGTGGGTATCTTATCCACAGGCAAATGCTCTCGATGCTGTAGCCTTTCAAGCTCAAATCTCCCTGTTGGCACACTCCTTGACGGCAGAGGCAAGTGTCCACCGTCTTCCTCATACCATGATGTTACACTTACACCAATATTTGGAATAGATCTATATGAACCTCCTACTTCATTTTCACTTCTCAAAAACCTTTGATCCACAATACTCTGTCCACCACCTAATCTGGTATCAATCAAGTCCTTCTCTCTATTGAGATAAACACGCTTAGAATCCAAGTTTTCCTGATTAACACCATAATCCATGGTTTTTGAATACTCATATCTCGGTCTCAACCCAAAAGGCGGTGATGGTGAACAACTTCTATGGCCAACCCCATCATCAAAATGTGACATTTTCCTCACTTGATCAGCAGGAGGGGACCTAGATTGAACCCTACCGCTTCTTCTACCATTCAAATGCCAATTGGAATCTCTTCCTTCAAATCCATCAGCACCACCACCCCTTTTGTTGCTACCACCAACTCTTCTCACCTCATCCACCTTCTGAGGACTTGAGTTCCTATGCTTCACCGGCGACCGATCCAATCGATCACGGCGATTTCTCTGAAACGGGTCGGGACCCGGATCGAGACGG
Source organism: Cicer chorassanicum (assembly GCA_037974735.1). NCBI lineage: Eukaryota > Viridiplantae > Streptophyta > Magnoliopsida > Fabales > Fabaceae > Cicer > Cicer chorassanicum. The sequence goes on along the minus strand of JBBPBP010000001.1, from coordinate 9,104,524 downwards.
TAGTGGGCACGCAACTTCGGAGACTGAGAGAGTGCAGCGTGATATTCTTCGCGCCGCCTATATTGCATCGTTAATTAATTGATAAAAACAAAAGCAAACCCTAAATACCCTTTTGGTTGAATATTGATAAATCGGAAAAAGGGGTGTTAGAAAAGAGAGAAACCCTAGCGATCTCGAAACCCTAACCCTAAAAAGATGTGGATAGGGGGATTAAGATAGAGATCAAGCAAAAATAAAATTAAAAAGAGATTTGATTTTGTTGTTGTTGTTGTTATTGATCAAACCTTGAGTTGATTGAAAACGTGAAGCAGCATCGATGGAAAAAGAATATGAATGATTGCGATGCAGTTGAAATCGTGAGAGTTGCTTCTCTCTCTCTCTCTGTCTCTGTGAAGTGAATCACTGAAAATGAGAACCAACAAGGTTCAAATTTGATGCTCTATAGCATACATGTTTATTATACTATCTATTATGCTCTTGTTAGAGTTTATTATGTTCTTGTTAGAGTTTAATCGTGTACACACTTCTAAATATAAATAGTAGTCATTTAACTTCATTTAATATACTTAGGTAACTTATTTTATTTTATTTTTGATTTGATTTTTTATTTAATTTTAAGTAAATAATTTAATCTTTTATATTTTAAAATATTAACAATGTTATTTTTTTTTTTACAAAAATTCATCAAAAT
>JBBPBP010000001.1:9083928-9103420 GCA_037974735.1 Cicer chorassanicum | reverse complement strand
CATTTAATCTCTATAATAATAAACTTGTATAACAATGATTTTGAAAATTTTATTTATGAGAATTTGTTCTCTGTATGATAATTTAATCTAATAAATGACAAATTATCTTGTATATGATAATTATTTTGATATTTTTACTAATGAGAATTTGTTCGGGATATGATATTTTAAAATTGAAATATTCTTTTAATAGTTTTGTTATTCTCTTTTTGGGAACTTGTATAAACTATAAACATTTTAATTTAAAATACTTTTAAATTTAATTGAATAGATAAAAACTTATTTATATAACAAAATTTGGTCTAATTAATAGAAAGTTATTGTGCTTTTTTGTCTATAAAGTTGATCAAAAAGAATTAAGTATTGATAAAAAAAATTATTAAAAAAAAGTTATTTTTATCCTACTATGGTTTGCAATGCCAGCTATTCGTGGTGGCCTAGTAACAATGGAACTTTCATAGTTTGGTCAGCTTATTATTTCCTTGCATGGATAAAATAACTATAGTCATTTCTAAGGTGAAATGTTAATATACATTCTTTTGCTTGAAGGAATTAATGTAAGTTGGTACCTATTATCTGACTTTGAATATAAGATTGTAACTGCCTTTTTCAGAAAAAGCAAAGGTTTTAAAGTATCCAATGGCCAACAACATAAAACCTCATCATAAAGCAGGCACTAATTGTGGATTCAATAACAGATTAACTTCAGATATCTACAATGTCACCTAAATACATCCAATATTTCTATAACAGATTCTCATAAAGGCAAAAAGAGCTTCTGAAAGTCTCTTTGAAGTCAAGAGAAAACAAGTTGTTGAGATGGACAGAAAGAATATTGAAGTGAAAGCAAAACAAACAAGCCTATGCTAACTGACATAACCATAAGACAACAGTAGTAATAAGTGTTGTCGAAACACATGTGCCTAATTTGCAGAAACAGAGGCAAAATGCAGAAAATGAAGAACCTTGGGAGTATTGGAAGCAGTGGGAGGCTATCAATAGAAGAGTGTGAGGATGAGGATGTTTCAAAATTGGCCATTTCAGCATATCAAGCTAAGGAAGAAGAGATTGAGAGGAAAAAGATGGAGGTGAAAGAGAGAGTTGAGCTTCAACTTGGACGCGCTGAAGAAGAGACGAGGCGCTTGGCACACATTTGGGAAGTAAGTTCCATATTTAGGAAAGAAAAAAACATGTGTGACCATTTTCACTCAAAAAATGAATGCAATCACGTAATCAGCAAGTTTGGTTATTCAATAAATATCGGACAACTTAGATTTAAAATTTCTTTTAAGTTTGATTTATCAAATTTAAAATACGAGTCATCTAATCAAGATTGTTGATTGGACTTAGATCCTCTACAATAGCTACATGATGTAGCCTGTGGAAATTGTTAGATTTGAAGAGAAATTATTTTTTTCACTAGATCTAACGGTCCCTACTACTATTGCACCATGCAATTGCTACAAAATTTCTTCAACTAAAACTCTTACACATGAGTCACATGACCATCTTCTTATTACCATTCTTGAAGTTAAATTATACCAGTTATGCTAATCATTAATGTCATTTGTTCATTTTGTCATATAATAATCTACTAGGAGCTTGAAGTGCTGGATGATCCTATGAGGAAGGAAGTTGCAATGATACGCAAGAAGATTGACTTGGCTAACAAAGATTTGAAGCAACTTGGACAGAACTACCAGAAAAAGGTATGATACTTGTCCTTGACTTTGGTGGGAGAAAGAAATTGTAGTTTCTATGGTATCTTTTGTTGAATAATACCATTAGCATCAAGTTTATACTATTCTGCATTGGTTTGTCTTGTAAAATTTGGAACTACTTTGTTAATATATGACAAAGTAAGAGTGAAAACTAACCTTTGAGATTTCTTTATAGGAGAAAGAGTATAAAGAAGCCTTGGAAACTTTCAACGAAAAGAACAAAGAGAAGACGCATTTGGTAGCGACACTAGCTGAGGTATAATACTTAACACTTGTATTTTCCACGCCTTGATTTAATTTCTAGAGAAAGTTAGAAGCTCTTTCAATATTATGGCATCGATTGTGTCTAAGTTATACAACACTGACCCTTCAAATTGAATGTGTGTTTGCCGTCTAACATATGTTTGCATCTAACACGAACACATCAATGACACGTGTGATTACATTTAATCACTCATATTTTCGTAAATTAGTATCGATGTCTATATGTCAATGTCAGCATCGCGTCCATACTTCGTCCATTTTCCGTGTTTGTATCAGCAATTCATAGCTTCCAATACATTGGTAGCAATATAATGTATATATCTCTTAATATTTTCAATCTATTTTATTAACAGCTGTTGACTGAGAGTGAAAGACTGAGGATGAAGAAACTGGAGGAACTATGCAAGACCGTAGAGTCCGTGTCACTAAAACAATAATCTCTGATAGTGTGTTCTTAATTACTAGCTTGGCTTATTCATTTTGCAGTGGCTTGTATTTAAATGTTATTCAGATTGCTTTGTTTGTGGACTTGACAAAATAAAATACAACATTCTCACATTTGATTGATTGTAAAAAAGAAGACAAAGTTAGTATGATTTGTCCTTTGATAGTACCTTAATTCAACAGTATCAGCAATTTTCATCATATTTTGCCGAATGACATACCTAACCAAGCAGATACATATTACATGTATGTCATTTTATTTAGTAGAGTTAACATAGCTAGAACATTTTGTAGTCACACAAATCTGTCTTCGTTTTATTTTTGCATGTGGCAAAAAAAAAAAAAGGAAATTTGCCATGCATCAGCAACTTCTGGCGGGTCACATTCTAAGCAACATCTTAATGGTTTTGTGAGGTTCACTTCCATAAGCTTAACTTTTCTTTACACTTGTGATACAAGAGGCAACATGTATTCCGGCACCCACTAATTTCATTTGTCCGTGTTTTAACGAATTTTCTAAGTTAAATTATCAGCTGTTTTCTCTCATGGCCAAACATGCACGTACAAAGCTTCAAAGGTGGTTAGAATTCGCCACAAACTAAACCTCTTTTTCCTTCTAATTCTTAACAATCAGAAAAGTCCAAAATATAAACATGTTAAATATATATCATTGAACAATGATGACATTCATACCAAAATGACGTGCCTACATTGCATTTCTGTGTACGAAAAGAACTCATTGTGATCCATCCACGTGAATTGTAAAAGGTATCAGCATCATTTGAAACTATACATACATGTGATAATAAAAGAGTAGCAGTCTAACCCTAAATCATGATAGAAGTACACTCGAGTAGAAAAATAGGCAAACCTAAGAAAGAAAATTTTAGATGAAAACAAAAAATGAGTCATCTGATCATTTTAGTCTTTGCACCAAAACATTAAACAATTGATCTCTCACTTCTAGTTTCAAATCCCTGTTATGAATGCACCAAAGCACAGAACCTTTAACACCAAACTTCACCTTCTACCCGTTGCTCCAGCTCGTGGCTTACCTTTAACCTCAGATTCCTGCTCACATGAGAGAAAAGTTACTCCTAAACTGTTTAGCATTTTAAATGGGAAAAATGGAAAGGAAACTATAGAAGAAAAAACTCGTCGGTCTGTGTAAGAATGCATTATGATAAATAAAGACAAGTGAAAACTAATATGAATGAAGCATCGCTCAACTTGTTTTTTGTTTTGTTTTGGGGAGTAGGAAGGATTACCCTCTGAAAAGTCTAATAAAACCTTATGAGCAAGTATATCATTTTTATCATTATTCCTCTATACTCAAGTGTACCTGTGGTAAGTGCAAATAAATGCAGTTCTTTGCTGTAGCTGGATTGTGATTTTCTGCACCTTTGCTCCAATCATAACAAACCTATAGACATATGTGAAGTTGTTTCAGAGTCAAGTTGTGGTAACTGAATTGAAGGTACATATCAACATGTCCGTAAAAAGCAAACAAATTTCTGTTAATTGCTTTTAAAGCACGTTCATGGAAAACAAAATTACAAATTTCTTCATTTAACAGTAATCAACTAATCACAATCTCAATTGCATATGCATAAAACTGACAGTTTAACCCCCAAACATGTAATCCAACTGACAAATGGGATTTAGACAACTCAATTCATATTGTGTTTCAATTATAATTAGAAGCAAATAATCTATCTTTTAACCTAATACGCGGCAAAACTTCATGGTGTCGATGTATATGGCCAACTCCAGGGTAAAGACTCATTGTTGTATGCACAATCATATCATACAGATCTTACACACCAACAAATGTAGGTTTCCTTATTTAAGGAAGAAAGGAATATGATATGGAGATTAGAGAAACAAAATTATAACAAAAACACTAGCATAGAAAGTAAATAACTATGGTTTTTAAAACAGCAATATGAAGCATACCGCGTAAGCATATATGGAACCATCATTGTTGAATGCACTGCAAGGTATGGGCTGACTGCACCTTTGCATAGCCTACAAAACACAGTCAGAACACATTGTAAAAGGACAATAGCAGCAAATAACTTCAAAAAGATGACCGAAATTGGAAAGAAGACTATTATTTTCTAGAGTGATTCATGATTAATACAGTAATAAGGGCTTTAAGAACCTAGAAAGAAACACAACCACCCATATCTGATATTGAAAGGAATCCTGCTTCCATTTTCATATGAACCGATAAAAAGCAAATTAAAGACCAAGTACCCCCATGGCCCCATTGAAAAATACTAGCAAGAAGAATAATAACATACAGAACTAGGGAAGTGTTAGAATACTAGAAAATATCTTATAATATCTATTATATTATATTAGAGTATCTTGAATTATTTCCTAGGATCAATTTATAATCATAGAGATATCTTAGAATATCTCTCATTATTATTATGATTTGTTCCTTATTTAGGATTGAGTCTATGTTTCTCTATAAATAGATATTAGTATTGAATCTTTTGTAATCAAGTCAGCATAAAACTATTATCAATAATATTCAAACCCTAATTATTTTCTCTCCTCTTTTTCTCTAAAATCCCACAACTTCAACATGGTATCAGAGCCTATTTCGATCCTCCTTGAACGGTTTGCCAATATTCCGCTTCCGAGTTCCCAACAGTTTGGGAATATAATCATAGTTTCTCTTTTCTAGCATGATCATTACTTTTCTGATTGTTGTCACTTTCATCCACAATCGTCGCTGCTGCCCCGTCTGCTACTGCCGTCGTCTACTGCTGTTGCCTACCGTCGTTGCTAGAAAAGTTTTCCGACACAACCACTTCCATTGTGTGCCGAATCTCCCAATCTACAACACCCAGATTTTTTTTAGGTCAAAAGTTGCTCCACACGCGCTCCTTCAAGATCCTCCGTGTTCATTCCACGCGCCGCCGCCAACAGCCTCGAGCTTAGGCGCGTCTGTCCACCTTCTGGCACAATGTTTCAGTCGTCTAGATTGGGTTTTCCTTCCTATTTCCAGATCTGCCCTTACTTTCCAATTTTGATCAATGAAAATATGTGTCATTGTTCAAACAGCCGTTATCTCTCCTGTTTTGGACGCATTTTCTTATTCTGTTGATCGATCATGACTTCGTTTCGTTAGAGTCGCGTTGCTTCTTCTTCTGTGTTTGTCATGCAATTTAGTTCTTACTAATAGATTATAACAGTGGCTTCTATTCCCACCGACGATCATTTCGGTGGTGTCCCTTTTCCCACAGATGAATCATATTAGTGATGACTTCTTCTTTCGTTGGTGGTTATTTTGACGATGTCTTTTATTTTCATGACTCACTTTGTCTTGGCAATTTGTCCCAGATGCACTGGCCCCATCTTTGTCCCAGATGTATTGGCCTTGCCTTTCTCTCCCTGAAGCATGCTGCTCTCTACTTGAAGCATATTCCAGTTTAAATATTTTGAGTCTCCAATATTATTGGTTTGAAGCTTCCAAATGCAGTTTTTTTAAAAGGACGGACCTTGCTTTGTTCAATTGCTTGCCATGAATTTCTCTCATACCGATGATCATTCCGGCTATTTGGCTAGGCTATATTTATAGCAATTCTCTCCGACTTCACCTGCATCCCTGAGTTGCATTTCCATCTTTTTTATTATTTTGCAGAGCAAAACATTATTTTCTTGTAACAAGTTAAAGCTTAGTAAGCTTTAGCTTGAGGGGGAGTGTTAGAATACTAGAAAATATCTTATAATATCTATTATATTATATTAGAGTATCTTGAATTATTTCCTAGGATCAATTTATAATCATAGAGATATCTTAGAATATCTCTCATTATTATTATGATTTGTTCCTTATTTAGGATTGAGTCTATGTTTCTCTATAAATAGAGATTAGTATTGAATCTTTTGTAATCAAGTCAGCATAAAGCTATTATCAATAATATTCAAACCCTAATTATTTTCTCTCCTCTTTTTCTCTAAAATCCCACAACTTCAACAGGAAGAAATCAGTATCTTTATCAGAAACAACTAAGGAAGAATCCCCTTGTTACGAAATGAATTACAAACAGAACTTCAAGGGTTTGCAACTCCTTCTCACCTGTCTAATCCTTTTCTCTTATTTGTATACATCATATTCTAACACTCTAACAAACCAAAACAAACAAAGAATTACCTATCATGTTTATGTTCAGCCTAACAAACATATGAAACATGTCATACTATGAATAAAGATGCAAAAGCTTTTATAGTGTAAGATAAAAATTGTGTTTTGGAATTACATAGATCACATTCAGAAAGAAAGGACAGGTGAGAAGGAGAGTTTAGGAAAAAGCAAGAACCTTGAGTCTCTGTTTACTGTCCTTATCCCAGAAATTAAAAGCACCATCAGATCCAGCAGTTGCAAAAGTGTGATGTATCTGAACACAAAGACATCAATAAGATCTTACTATCTTATACAAAAGAATATTGTAACCACAACTTTCCAAATGAAATTTAAATTATTTGGATATTGTATAGTGTATTACCGGATGGAAATTTAAGGAGTTCACGGAATATATCTCATTATTTTCTCTGTGGCATTTAAAAGTAAAATTCTTGCTTTGTTGTGCATCATCAAGGTGATGTACTCCAACCCTTCCTTCTATTGAGCCAACCTAGAGAGAAAAAGTTGTCAATACTCAATAGTATCAGCATGGAGATCGGTGTGTATAAAGAAAGGATCTATGTGATAATAACACCAAGAAAAAATCTAATGGTATAAAAGCAACACACATTTGTAATGTACACAACAAATACGACAAAGGATAATGTAAGCATAATATTCAATTTGCGTTCCATATACGGTTCTATCTCGATAAATAAGGCCTAATGTCATTTGATAGTATCAATGCAAAATCCATCTAGTAAATAATGCATTGGTAACCCAATTGTCTAAACACTTCAATGCAATGTACCAATTAAAGCATCCTCAAGCTTTAGAAGCTTTTGGAGCATGAACATACAAGCTCCAATCCAAGTGGAGAATTGAGCCACATCATTGCAGTGATGGGGCAATAATTATGAATTCAGACTTCTATAACTGTATTTGAAATGTAAGTGAGGAGTGAATACATACCAAAAAACCTTGTTGATCTGGAAAAGCAGCAACACATCTAGTCTGATATTTCAGGGGTGATACTATTCTTTTGTACTCAGTCTGTTGAGAATTCCACACAAGTTACAAGAAAAACATATAAAATCAACATTTATGGCTCCTCAAATGATAATATGTAATCAGCACTTTTTCATCTTCAAAATCATTGAAAACCAAAAATCATAGAAAAAGTGAAATATAAAAAGCCAGTAAAATTTGGATAAAAGAACAAAACAGTTTTTGACAGACAGCCAATATAAAACCACAATTGATAAAACAAAAAAGTGTCAACGAGGACACTCGTGTTCAGCTTGGGTTGCATGTTCCATGAGTTCACTCCATATTTAATCAATTATCTCTAATAAGCAGTTATGTAATAAATCCCATATTTTTTCTTGTTGGCTGCTTTAACAGATAAGATGTAATCCCCCATGGTGTAAGTACATGATAAAATTTTAATCATAGTAAAGAAAAACATGGTTATCCAGACACTTAAGAGTGCTAAGTTATTTTTGCATAGTGAATTCTTTGTACTGAACAATCTAACTGTTCTTTAGGGTTTTCCTAGGTGTGATACTACTGAGTAATGTTTGAAAAATCTGGATCCAGCTTCAGTACATAGCTTTCAGATATGCAAGTGAAAATTGTTGAGAAAATCAAGGGATTGTCACAAAACAATAGTTCACTTATCTAAGTTATTATTTTTATATAAATATTATAAACCACAGATTACACTTGCGCAGAAAAAAGGCAGATAATGCAGATTTCACGTGATGTTGAAAAATTATAATCAAGCACCCAATAACCCAATTGGATACTGAATAGAATTTATAGTCGAAACTTCATCTCTTAAGTATTAAACTCATATTTTATACTAGAACGCCAACCTAATACCTATTCCTTACAAAGCTACAAGCAAAAACATTATGAAAAATTACTTTAGAATAAAATATCACCTGAGGATTCTGCAAGTTGAAAACAATCAGATTCCTATCCGCAGTTCCCACAACCATCAGAGGATGTCTCACTGTCATTGAATAACAGCGATCGGGGAGTTGTTGAGTATGCACTGGATTGGGCTGCCTAGTATCCCAATACCTAACACAAAATACAGCATAAAATAATTTATGACGTAGCTAAGTCTTTGTAAACCATCATGTGCATACCAAGAAAATAACTAGAACAAAAGATGCATTTTCCTCACAAAATTACTAGCAGTTGCCAGTGTCGGGCAAAGCGACAATCATACACTTCATATAAAGAAAAAAATAAAAGAATCAAACTTGCTCATTTGTGAAAGTTTCTCATGAAGAAACAATTATCCCAAAAACATAAGTTGTTAGGGAAGGACGCATAACTGGAACTATATTCAGCATGATGCCGAATATAGGATCCATTTGGACTTGAAGTGTGGACAAAACACAAGTCCACACCTTTACCTTTTACTGAAATTCCACTTATTTTAAAGAATCGAAACAGTAAGGAATAGGATCATACTCTCACCAGCTTGGTCATGGAGGTTCTAATATCATATCCTGAACTAACAATCCCAAAACGTAAGTTGTTGGATTAAGACATGAATGGTTTATTACATCTCTTAAATCACATCCACAGACGAGAGTCCTTGAGGATTGAAGCATAGACAATGTACTGGCCCATTTGATTCTATTAAGAAGATTGTGAGTAGCAAAAGCCAAACTCCTGACTATTTGCTCAGAGGCTCTAAATATTAGGTCATAAACCAACTATGCAAACTAAAATTATTGGATGAAAACATGTGAATACGTAAGAATCTTTAGATTGTAAGCGAATAAAAAGAATGAATATGCATACTTTATGGTTTTGTCCCAGCTTCCTGTGGCTAAAAGATTCATCTCTGGTATCCATGCAATGTCTTTGATAGGAGCATCATGCATGGCAACAGTCACTGGTTGTCCTCCAGACAAAAGCGGCCACATCTTGACCTGCTTGTCACAACCTCCAGAGAAAACAGTTGTTCCATCATCCTTCCAAGTGGAGCACAAAACCTTTCAACAACAAACAAATATTCGGTTTAAAGGTGCAACCAATGGCACTTGTGAGTCTCAAGAGGAATGTTAAGAACAAATGTGAAGCTAGATGATGATTGTGATGATGATGTCATTTTGTATAAAATTGTTGAAATTAAAATGCATTACTGGTTGATCATGAGAAATAGAAGCCTTGGGTGTACTGTTAAGAGCAGTTCCATTCTTTGATATCTCCCAACACCGAACCTATAAGGAAATAAATTGTCAATCAATAAATGAAACACAAAAAAGAAAGCTAGTTTGGATAAACTGCACACAATTATCATTGAGTGCTTATATATAAGTTATTTCTATAACAAAAGATAAAATAAAGTCAAACTATTTTCATATAAACTATCTTGGACATGTCATAAGCTTTTTACACAATTCCACAAAAATCTCACAAGTGACTATTTGGATAAACAGTTTAACTAAGCACTTATCATATAAGGGTTTATGTATAAGCTATTTCTTCAACAAAAGATAAAATGAAGTCAAATAGTTATCAATAAGCTATAAGGTATTTTCATAAGCTATCCTAGAGAGTTAGTGAAAATTAGCTAAAAACAGCTTACAGACACGTCATAAGATGTTCCTATAAGCTCTTCCAAACATTTTCACAAATGTTTATGCTAGTAGATAAACTCAAATAAGTCAACTAAAAAATGTTTGTGCCTGGTCTTAAATGAAATGCAATAGAAGAAACCTGGCTGTCCCATGAAGAAGCGATGAGGAAATTGGCCTTGGGACTGAAACAAAGACTGGAGATAGAATCAGAAGGTGGTTGAGATACCTGAAAATTGAATGAAGCTTAGTTATAAATAACTGAGTGTTGACAATTACAATATATAAACCCTGAACTACATATGTACATCAAAAACCATAAGATTACCTCATAGGACTTGTTTGGATTTGTATTTGCGGCTCCGAAAGTCGACATTGAGAGAGAGAGAGAGAGAGAGAGAGAGAGAGACAGAGATCGGTTCAGAATAAGATGTTTGAACTGAGACCTAAAATTTCTCACGGTTTCTGGCACGAACTCCGGCTGCGTTTGACGGAGAGTTGAGTGCGACTGCAACTTGTTTCTGATACAACAAAAGCAAAGCGGCAGGAGCTACGATTTGTTTTATTTGATTTTCTCGTGCCACCGTGTAAAATTATGAAAATAAATCCAATTTTCTTACAAATTAAAGTACTAATTAACAAATAATAATTCATTTTAGTCTTTTAAAAAATTATAGTGGTGTTAAAATAATTCCTTAAAGAAATAAAAACATTTTAAAGTATGTTTCCGTTAATTTTTGTAATCCCTACCATTAACTTGCAGCTAATTTTTTGTTAGTTGTCCTAAGTGTCACATATTTTTACACATTATGTGGCATCAGATTTGGCATATGTTGACCTCATTATGATATTCATACGAACAAAAATGACATATGAAAATGAAAACAAGTTGAAATGCTCATGTCACTTGTCTCTCCTTTCTCTTTTCCCCCTCCCTTTCTGTAGCTCTCGTCTATGGATAGTACAGAGGACCCTAACATACTCCTCAACCTATAAAACTCACAATCTTCATCGACTCTTAGTTCATGTTATGACATCGATCGATATTTTCATAAGAATTCCCTGTTTGCATATCTAAATCCACCTTTCAACAAGGTTTGAATGTGGTTAAAAAGGTCTTCACCATGGTTAATATATTATTGCTTTGATAAAATGAATGTTACATATTAGTTATAACTCTAAAAGGTATAAGATGATATAAAATGAAATTGGTAACTTTTGAGTGTGTTGTTAGGTTCGTGTTGGTGAAAGAGGGGGATGAGCATGGTGGAGGGAGGAAGAGAAACTTAGAGAAGAGATGAAATTGTGGAGAGGGAAGACGGAAAAGAGAAACAAAAAAAAGAAAAAGGTTAAACTCATTAATTATAATGAAACACATACCCCAACTCTTATAAAAGAAAATACAAGAATAAGTATTCAAGTATATTATTTTTTTAGGAAGTATATTTTTTTTATTATGTGTTTGTCAATTGGTTATTTTTATTCATTATTTGAAATTTGAGCTTATATTCAGAAATGGAGACGGATACAAATTTTCAACTAGAATTTAGCTGCAGTCAAATAGGATTTAACGGTGGATTATAAAATAATATTTTTAATCTTTTAATATAATATATTAAATAATATTAAACAATAAATTTAAATCTTTCAAAATGTTACGGTTCAAAAAAACTACGAAACATGGTAACCTTTCACTAATTCTACGACTGTGCCGATGCCAAATTGTCAATCTTCTATGTGATGTATGCTACTATTTAGCATTTTATCATTTGATTCAAAATGGTTGGTAAAAGAAAATGAAAAGCCCTTCTACTTAGAAAAAAATTAATTAAAAAACCCAATTACTTAAAAACGGTTGATTTTGGTGTTTTTTTAGTTAAAATTGTGTTTTTTTTTTTTTTGGAACCGTGGCAAACCAGCTAACTACAAAATTTTATGATTTATTATAGTTCTAACAATTTTCTCACATTATCTGGCTTAGGAAGGTTGAGAACCAATAAGACCGGAAAGCAAGTCAATTTCCAATCGAATCGGTCAATTCAGTTCGATTTTTAGAACATGATTATGAGTCTTGATTCAAAGCGTGCAATCGACTCTAAGTTTATGTCGCTATAGATCCTTCATCTAACTTAGTAAAAAGCTTATATACCTAAAAAACCTTAAACATTAATATAGGTTCATTAAATACGCTTACACTATTTAATAATTAAAGTAAAAATAAAATTATTATAATTCAAATCAAACAAATAAAATTTTGAAAATTATTTGTGTTAAAAGTTATGTAGGAACAATTGCGGAGATAGCACTCACCTTATTCATCTTTCCAACTAGTGAGTATTAAGGTATAATTGATAATTTATTCATCTTTTCCTTATTTATTTAGCTTGTAGTTTTTATTCATTATTTTCGCTGAATTCATTTTAGCAGCCGTTGCTTTTACATGATATATGTCTTATAATATGTAGTAATGGTTGCCTCCATCCACCAATTTGTTATCTACTAGTCTGTGATGAAGGACTATAAAGCATCAGATGACATTAATGACTAGTATGTCATAGGGTCTCAATCGAAACTCGTTCATTTACAATCGTAACTTGACTATTAAATATTTATGCTAACTTTTTCAAACTATGTAAGTTAAAATGAATTAGGTTTCTATATGTGTGTTTTTTTTAAGAAAACTTACAAAAACTAAACAAAAAAGCTTGAGAACATTCAGAAATGTAACATAGGAAGCTGTTTGTACTCGGCCAAAAGTTTTGGTATATCAGCCATGCGCAACTGCAACAGGAGTAAAGACGAACAATCAGAAAATAAAAAACGGTACTGTAATTTTCACCAAGAACTAGTAATGCTCATATATTATTGCTTTGATATTATTTTTATAGATACTCAGAATATTACTGATGAAATATAATCCAATTAATTCTCCTTATTTTAAAATGAAAAGGGTATAATAATCCATTTAACCTGAAAAAGTATACCTGAGAAACGTTTTTGACATGATAAAATGGATGCATCACATGTTCATCAAATCCAGGTTGCTGGTCAGATGCACTCTTTTCTCTAATGAAGAAACAAAAAAGCAACACAAGCCTTGTAAATACTATAGGGGAAAACAGTCCAGAAAGAAATTAATAAACGATGTAGTTCTTACATATGAAGCCGGTGAATTAGTCGTTGGTAATCCCGAAGCAATGGTCCAAGCTCTTTAAGTTTGACTGTATTTGGTTCAGCCTTCTTCCAGTGTTCACGGAGTGCCTCAATTGCGTTCTAATTGGAAATGAAATACTATTTCAATCAAATTACTACTGTGATACCGACATATAGAAAATGTTTTCCATAACTAAAAGGAACGGTTTACTTTACCGGCGAACTTGCAGAAACCTTTTCACCTGCTAATTTTGATGCTAATTCAAGAAGCTCTTTATCTTCCAACTCATTCACAATGGGAAGCTTAGAATTGGACTGTGAAACTGATATTTGCAATCTTTGTTGCAATTCTGAAAGAGGAAATTTCTCTGGTTGGTTTTCCTGACAAAGGTGACGAAAGTAAATTAACTCAAGACATTAAGATTATAAGATGGATCTATTAAATGACAGAAAGGTAATGTGATGTGTACAAATTTTCTTAACGAATGAAATCAAAGATAGTAACCATGAATTGTCCAAGTATAGAGGTGAAGTGGGGGCTAAGCATCAAAGTACAGTTTTTTATTTTTTTGGTTGCAAGTAAGGACATAAAATACAACTTCAATAGTCTCTACTACCAAATTTCAATTTTCAAACAGAAATACTTAGTATTATAACTACTAATTTTTCTTTTTTAACCTAAACTTTTAATACTCTCTTCAAATTAAGAGGATCATCGAGAAGACAAAGAAGTATTATTGAGATAAGGCAAAACAAATCTAACCAATACCTTGAATTGAGGTTGAAAATTACCATTAAGTGAGGCTGCATCCTTACTTTCAGGAATATTTCTCGATGGAGATGCAGTTAACCTATTTGCAATTGGGTCATCTGTAAAACAAGCAAAGAAGTGAGAGGCATTTAGTTTATTTTGTGCTTCTGACTCTTGACTGTTCAGTTCTTTCGACATTTCTCTAATGAGATTGAAAGGTTTCTGCTTCTAAATATTCTCTATTATAAATAGTATTTATTGAAATGACTAGTTTCTATTTAAATCAAAGCACGAGATGGATTAGACAGTTCCAAGATTAGACTATTCCTTCCAGTCAACTCAAAAACAACAATCCCAGTAAGTGAACTCATACAGAAGATGCAGCAAATCAGATATGCATATAGAGAAAATAACATAATTCATGCAGTGACACATTATTGTTTGACAGAGAATCTTGTGAAGAAGTCACTGCCAGACAAAGAAAAAGGTTAAAACCCTCATTTGCTCAGTTCATCTTTGAAAAATACTTGGAACCAATATCCAAATTTATTAATAATAATAACAACAACAACAACAACAAAAACAATAACAATAAGTCCGAAGACCTGAAAAGAACAATGAATACCTTGAGGGACTAACCACCATGGCTCGCCATAAGTTGATTTCCCATCAAAGCCACCGATTAGTAGATACCGTGAACCAATAATTGTCATAGAGTGGTATGCTCGAGCAGGAGGGGGTTCGTTGCCTACGGACAGCCGCTTCCACTGTGCTGAAACTGCACACAACAGAAGAACAAAAACTTAGCTCACCCAACAGTTTAAGTAGTTGAACTTAGTATTGGCCATTTCTCCAATAAAATCTTTGATTAACTGCATGACTTTCCCATAATTTAAACAAAAAGGAAGCATAATATATGTGATATGTTTCAAAATAATGCATCTGAATACCATACTTTGCAAACTTCACTCTTCAGCAAAAGTTAAAGCAACATGTTACATTCACAACTTTTCAGTTTTGATTCAAATACATGATTTTTCATCATTAGCTCATTTGCTTCTTTCAAGAATAAGATATTATCATCAAGTATTGAATATTCTGCATGAATTTTCATTTACTTGAAACCAAAATAATTCTTCTTATCACTAACATGCATTGTCCAGTTTTCTCTCTCAAAGCATTTTGCGCAGTCCCAACTATAATGTGTGGTGATGCCAGAGTAGCAAGTCAACTTTAAGTGGAACAGATTAACAAAGGCAAAATAATTCATGGTTCTAAAAACAAGAATGGTGATAGATAAGCCTGCAATCATACCAGACATGCAGAATGGAAATTCTCACCTCTGTCCAATACAATGCAATCATTATAATAGATGTCATAACGACTCAACCATCCACCAGTCCCATGCCCTCCAAACATCAACAACTGCAAAATCGCCTCCATTATAAATAAAAGAAACAGACAAATGCTGGGATTACACGTTAAAGCAGTAAAAGACTAAAGGCAATTGTTAAAAATAGCAAAACTAGAAAGAGAAATAAGGATTGTGCAAAAGTGATTACATAGTGTCCCGCAGATGTAACTGAATGGCCACATCGAGGAGAAGGAGCTTGACCTGGAAGCTTTAATTGAGTCCACCCAGGTGTTTCATTCTCTTCCCTCCACAACACATACAAACTATAAGTACATAACCGAATTGAATAAGGAGCCCCCAATAATTAAATTTAGAATAAAAAAGTGTATGAAAGATGAGAGAAAGAAAGTATAAATAAGTGAACATAAGTTTTGCTCCAAATTAAATCAAACAAAGAATCAACAAGAATCCAAAAACATTGTCACATCAATTTGTATGTCTAAAATGCATAGGCCCTGGAAACAATAGACACCAAAATTAAATAGTGCAAAGATAATCATGCTCTAATCAAAACTAAGACACAGAAACTCATATGATAGCTTGTAGTTTTCAACTGAAAACACATACTACAGAATAGAGGCCCCTTGTTGCCAATCCTCCAGTGACCCTTTGTCTTATGTGTTCAACTCATAATTCTCGCCCACTTATGCTTCTTACCTGTCATTGCCCACCTTCTATTTATTCTGTTGAATTTGTTCTGCCGTCACCCACTACGTCCTCTGTCTCCACTTCTAAAACTAAAGGCATGCCCCTACGGACCCTACCCCATCTTGGTTAATGAGATGCTAAGTTGGATAAAAGAGAAATGTTGGTTGGGCTATCTACCAATGTTGAAACCTTCTAGAGGAAATATGCTCTGAATATTTCGGAAGAGACATGTTGAACTGCCAACTTATGGACACACCTAAAGTCGAGCTTTTATCTGTAAAATGGAAGCCCTTTCTACCCCTAAATGGACTTCAGACTTGTTTGGAAACTAAATTGTACATCAACAATTGAACATATATCTTCTTTGCTATAAGTGTGCTCAATCAATTCTACAAGCTTCATGTGATATTCATATCTGGATACTGATAAATGGGAATCAAGCCAGGGACTTCTACGTGAAGATAGAGAACATACTCCAATAATTTACATTACAACCTTCTATATGATATTCTACTACAGGATTTTATGTTCTTGTTAGAAATAGATTGTTATCTTGGCGAATGGAGAAGTAAGAAGTAAGGTATTGGCACATCAAGTGCAAAAGCAAAATATAGAGCCAAACTAAATAGTGTGAAAAACTTCATACTAACAAAGGATCACATTTAAATTTGAATAAAATAAACAATTTTCCTAAGAAAGGAAGATTTAGCAACCAACATAACACAGGACCTAGATGTGACAATAACAAATTGCAGCCTACAGCTAAATAATAAATAAACAACATCAAGCTTGATAAACATATAAGTAAGGCAAAAAAAATAACATAATACCTTCTTCAATAAGGCCCTTCAAGGCCCACAAATCACCCATAATTGGTCCACCTCCTCCTGTCAAAGTCAGGCAAAAACACTCATTTCAGATAATAATTTCATACGAGATTGACATTCAGCTTTTGATTTCTTAGAAAATGCCCTAGGGGCACCTGTAAATATTTTCCTTTTTAATTTGGATAAAAGGACTGATATAAACTAATAAAAGATATCAACATACAAGAAAATCAATTCTTAAACAAGGAGAATTATGAGACTTCACCTCTTCCACCATAAACAAGCAACCGTTTTTCGACCATTGTGGCAGTATGCCCGCACCTAGGTTGCGGCAGTGTTCCAGAAACTGAGAGCTCCGTCCACTCAAGGGATACTATGAAAGTAAGAAGATGGCGTTACTATTTGTTTCAACCGCGTAAAAGGAAATCGTGTCTTTAAGAGATAAAATTCAATCCCAGAGAGAGGAAAATACTTGTGTCCAAGGCATAAACATCAGAAAGCCACTTTTTTCCATCCCATCCACCATACCTGCATCATTATCAAATGTTTTAATTTAATCCTAATCCAACTTCAATTAGAAGTCAAATCAAATGGTATAGGTCTCACATAACGATTTTCCGGTTCCCAATAGATGAAGCTGCGGCAAAATCTCGTGGCGAAGGCAAGTCGCCAAAGCCAGTTAGTTCAGACCATTGCCATATATCTTGAATAACATTGTGCATGCCAAGAAAGCATTAACCCCAAACACGTCAAGTCTCACAAAAATGAAAGTTATCACAAAACAATAACCCAACAAATATACTACACAATGTCATACCAGTATCCAAAACCCAAAAGTCCCCCAACCTGTAAAATTCAGACAATTATATTGAGAATCAATTATATTGAAAAGCATATATAGTAAAGTAAGAGCATGAGAGTTGTGATGCATTAATCTTCGCCCTAAAACCACAACAACAAATATTGTTTTACTTAAATGTAGCACCGATACTTCCGACCGAAAGTGTGCCGACACGATACTGATATACGTGGTTACACTCAAATCACTTTCATTTCCTCAAATTACTAGTGGTGTCTACGTGTTAGTGTCGGTGTGTGCGCTTCATTGCTTAAATCTAATGGAGTGTTAACAATCAATTTATGATATAGGGCCTATTTGAATTGATTTATTTTAGTTTATCTAGTGGCATAAACACTTGCGAAACTGTTTAGGAGAGCTTATGGAAACAACTTATGGCATGTATATAAGTTGTTTTTATATAAAATCAGTTTAACTTTATTTTACCATGTGTTGTAAAAATAGTTTATACATTAGTGTTTATGCCAATAGGTGGTAAATAAGTTGTTTATCCAACCAGGGTCACAGTATAATCAAGATGAACTCTTTCTGGGTGTACTTACTCTCACTGATGAACAAAATCATGGAATGATAAGATAAAATGAGAAATAAAACAATAAAAGAGAAAGCAAACCTTTGACCACCAGAACGGCCACCAAAAATGAACATGTGACAATCAATGGAAACAGCAACATGGAATGCTCGTGGACTGGGACCCACATGTCCATCTGAATCACTTCCTGTGCACTCTGGCTGATACCATAGCATAGCCTCTGAAAATTGCTAGTAAAATACAATGAATCAAATCCCCAAATTTGATAATAATAAAACAAAACAAAAAAGGAGTACTAACCAATATCGTAAACATAGATATCATTGAGAAATTTCTTATCGACAAGACCGCCGAAGACGACAACCTTGGATTTTCCGATGTTAACAGCAGAATGACCACTGAAAGTAATAATAATTGAAACAAATTGATTTGTGAAAAAATGAAAAGAGAAAAAGGTAGGTTAGTTACCTGCGAGGTTGGGGAGGAGTTCCGGCGTAATCAGAAGAAGTGGCTCCAACCCAGTAATACATTTTTGTTTTGTTTCTAGTTTCCGATTCCGATCACGAGATCGGTTCAACGCTGTTGTAATGTACTACTCACTATTCCAACTAATAACAACTTCAACTTTGTTTTCTTTCATGATGTTCGCTACTGTATTATCTGGATTTACTTTTTTCCTTTTTTACAGTATTAACAATTATTATTACTGGATGTCAACAAGACTGTCAAGACAGCAACACCCTTGTTATTTTTTTTATAATTTAATTCTTATGCATTACAAAAATAACACCATCACGCCACGTCACAATTATTTATTAACATAATTTTAAAGTAACTATAGTGAAAGTTTTAAAATATTTAATAATTTAATTTATAATTATAAAATAGTTAAGATAAAATTAATATTTTAGCGGTAATAATTCAATAAAAAATGTTAGATTGATAATGTTTTTTAATTAATTTTTTTATATTAACATGCTTATTTTTTGTTATGACACAAATCACATCACCTCATCTATCTTTAATAATATATTTTTTATAAATTCCAAATAAAATTCAGGAGACTTATATAAATTTTAATAGATGAATAATAGTAATATATTATCTAACACAAATATTTTAACGCATTTTCTTCT
>JBBPBP010000001.1:9011915-9040266 GCA_037974735.1 Cicer chorassanicum | reverse complement strand
ACACAAAAGCAAAAAAAAAAAAAAATAGTATAATCATATGAATGATGTAAAAATAAAATGATTCAAATAAAAGGGGTAGAAACAATAAAAAAACGATGTGGAAAAATTGAAAAGGAGAAGGAAACTTATTTAATGAAAAACTTATATCAGAGCTTCATGGAAGGAGAAAAATTGTACTGCGTGAAACTGATGAAGTACAGAGAAAAAATTGATGGAGGGTAATTTTGGATTTTTCAAGAAGGGTAAGGGTAATTACATCATTTTTTCTTATTAATGGGTTAAGTTTCGTGTTTTTAAAATTTTTGGCATATTTCTCTTTCATCTATCGCATTAGCGATTTTGAGAAGCTACTATTTTTAACTTTTCATTTTTAGCCAAAAAATGATTTTTTTTTTAACAAAATGATTTTTAAAAAAATCTGAAACAAACACCCTTCAAACCCTACAAAATGATTTTTAGTTTAAAAAAATAGATTTTTTCATAAAAAAATCTGAAACAAACGCGCTCATTATATTAGATATACTTTGAGACCCAAAAAAGTTAAATTAAAAATATTAACCAATGTTTGGGAGGGATTCACATCCTAACATCCACTTGTTATTTATTAACTTTGTTGTGCATATTATTTTGATTTATGGTTGTTGATTTATTTATTTGTATCATAGAAGTTTATGAGAATGAAGAAGAGTAAAAGAATCTATTCTTTTTTCAAAAGGGAAATTTGTGATAGTGAAAATGATGAAAAAATTATAACTTTTGCATCTGAAACTATATTTGAGAATCCAATAATTGAAGAAAATGAGAATCATATTTCCAAGGTTCCTAGAGTTTTCGAAGATGACTTTGAGAATTGTTTAGAACGTGATTCCTGAAAGTACCCTTAAATTTGACAATATCCACGAAATCAATTAGATGCAATACGAAGAGCTTATCTAAAATGTGGTCTTTATCAAATAAATTTAGAACAATATCCTTTGTCCGACAACGAGGTTCATCCAAGACGGTTTAAATACGCTTGGTTTAACATATTTTCTTCATGGCTAGAATATTCACCTTATAAAGATGTTGCATATTGCTTATCATGATATCTATATAACAAAAGACCAAGTGGACGTCTCAGATCAGAAGTCTTCATTGGTACGAGCTTTAGAGGTTGGAAGAAAGTTAAAAATGGAAAACATTGCACCTTTCTCAAACACATAGGAATGATTCCTTGCTCACCACACAACAATGCAATAAAAGCTTGTCTAGATCTGTTGAATCAAGATGGACATATTAGGAATGTTATTCAAGCACAAAGCTTAGAACAAAATTTGAAGAATCAAATATGTCTAAAGACGTTAATTGACACTATTTGTTGGTTAACACTTCAAGTTTGTTGAAACTAGCGGGTCAAGAAATCAATGTAGTTTTCTTCAATTGATAAAACTCTTGGCATCTTACAATGATGAAATTGCAAAATTTGTGTTGGAAAATACTTTGTATAAATCCAAATATACTTCACATTAAATTTAAAAAGAGCTCTTGCAGATTTTTTTTTTTAAGGGTGAGAAAACATATCTGTGAAGAAATTGGTGATTCAAAATTTTGCATCGTTGTAGATGAAGCTCGTGATGAATCAAAAAAGGAACAAATGTCTCTTGTGTTAAGATTTGTTGATAAAGTTGGTTTAATACAGAAGCGGTTTTTTGATGTGGCAAATGTTAAAGACACTACAAATTTAATTTTGAAAGAAGAAGTATGTGATATACTTTCTCAACATAATCTTGATGTTTCTAACATCCGTGGTCAAGAGTATAATGGTGTTTGTAATATGAGAGGAGAATGGAACGGTTTATAAATACTATTTATGAAGGATTGTCTTTATGCATACTATGTCCACTATTTTTCTCATTGATTGCAACTTGTCTTGGTTATTGCATCAAGAGAAGTTGTTTCAATTCATAAATTATTTGAGAAGCTAACTTTTGTTGTCAATGTTGTTTGTTCTTCTACTAATTGTCCTGATGAGTTACAAACTGCTCAATTAGAGGAAATTACACATTTGTTAGAAATTGATGAGATTGTAACTGGTAAAAGTGCAAATAAATTGGCACTTTTGAACGAGTTGGGGATACTCGATGGAGATCACATTTCTCTTATGTTTGGAGCTTGATAAATATGTATGAGGTAACTTGTATTGTTTTTAAAAAAAATTACAAAAGAAAGTGCAAGTTATTTTACACATGGGGATGCTAATAGTGCTTATAATTATTTGAAGACGTTTAATTTTATAGTTATCTTGCATTTGATGAAAGACATTATGGAGATAACTGGTATGATTTGTCAAACCTTACAACAAAAATCTCAGGATGTAATTAATGTCATGTATTTGGTTGGAACAACAAAGTCTCTTATTCAAGTTTTGAGAAAAGATGGTTGGGATACATTATTTACTTAAGTGAATACTTTTTACGAAAAACATGATATTGAGATTTCTGATCTCGGTGTTGATCATTCAACAACAAAATTTGGACGATTTCTTCTTCAACAAGGTCAGGTCACAATAGAGCATTATTTTAAAGTTGAAATATTTTTACTTCCATTGATCAACAATTACAATAGTTGAATAGCAGATTTAGTGAGAAAACAATAGATTTGTTAACTCAAAATTATGGTTTGACTCATAAGGATAATTATAAAACTTTTAACATTGAAAAAATTTGCACTCTAGTTAAAAAATATTACCCTGTAGATTTCAATATGTCGGAGAAGATTTATTTAAAATTGCAACTCCGACATTTCTTGGTTGATACTCATCAAGATTTAAATTTGAAGAATTTATCAATTATCCAAGAATTGTGCTCATGTTTGGTTACAAATGAAAATGTAAAATATTTCTACTTGATTGATGGACTACATTGCCTTATCATGACTCTTCTAGTTTTTACTGCCACAACTAAAAGATCTATTTCAACAATTTAAATTATAAAGTACAAGTTAAGGAACAAGATGGTAGCTGACTTTTTGGCAGATAACATGACATATTATATTGAAAGAGAAATTGATGCAACTATCAGTTAATAGTTATGCAGGTATTTAAAGAGCGTAGAGTATTATGTTAAGGTATTTTTTAAGTCATGTTGTTAAATTATTTGATATCCCACTTTATGTTTATTATAGCTTAATTTTTTATTTTATAATATTATTTACATATTTGATTTAGACATTATAATTTTCTGTTGGTCACCCAAAATTTTTGGTCAAACTCCGCCATTGAACCTGTGATAAGTTTGAGGGATAATTTAATCTAATGGTGAAAAAAAATGGTCTAAGTTGAACCAATCCTTGTACCGATCCATTTTATATGGACCATTAAATGTAAGACATATATGAGTAAAATGGGATTTGGATCATCTTATATTTAAATGAAATATAAAGAGATCATGTTTATCATTTCACAATATAAATGTATTGAGCTCTACTGATAGTTTCTCGAATTGTGAATTATAATACATTTAAATAGTAAGATGGTAAACATAATTACTGATGTTTGATTTAAATATGAGAGGATACAAATCCTATTAAAAAAGTTGAAATTAATGTGAAAAATAAAATAGAAAGTGTTCTTTTGTGGTCTATGATGGGAAAGATGCGTTTGTTATTCCCTAAATTGGAAAAGTATACAAAAGGCTAGCTGGACAACATGATTTGTTTATCACAATATTGTACGGACACTTGGAGAAGGGTGGGGTCATGATGGGGAAATGGAGGACTATATGATGGGTTTGCACGATGATTATTTATTTAAACATAAAAACAAAGGTTTGAGGCCTTTTTCTTGATTCACATCAATGGGATCATCTGTATTGAGAATTTCCAACCGTTCTTCATTCCTCTCCCTTTTCCTTGGTCCAGTGTAAAAACAAATAAGATCGAATCCCATCATGGCAATTTGGCAAGTATTAGACAGACAAGTGGGATCAGTTGCGGTAGTTGAGGCTTATAGTAATGGTTTAAGAATGATTTTACGGGATACTCATTTTTTGTTTTGTTTAGTGATTCAAAAATCTTTTGTATCTTGAAGTATCATTTTTTTTTAAAAAAAGGAATTAATATGCTTACTCTTATAAGTAAAAGATTGAAGTACATATATATTGTATTTTTTAGAAATATATTTAAAAAGTGCTAACAAGTGTTTTTCTAAAAGCATTTGTTAAACAATCTAATAAAAAATAACATTTTTTAATTTATATAATTAATGTCTTGAACTATTTTTTTTTGTCAGTATGATCCTTTAATTTATTTTCTATCAAGACTTTGTTTGGTTAATGATTAAATCGAACACGGAACACTATATCTTTATTAGACTTTGTTAATTTGAAAATTATGATGAAACATTAAAAGAAAACTTTGAAGGAAATGATACAAATGAAAAAAATTTCTCAATTTTTTTGAGATACTATTTCTAAAATGAAATGAAAATTCTTACCTTGAGAGTATTATAAATATAAAAATATAAATAATGAATTTAAAAATTTATTCTAAAACTTTTCTATACCCTATTTCAATGCATACTACGAGTAGTATGTCACTGTTTAGTAATATGTAAAACAATATCTTTATCAAACTATATGCCTTTATAACCACATGAGACCGCATAGCGCAGTGGATTAGCGCGTTTGACTTCGGATCAAAAGGTCGTGGGTTCGACTCCCACTGTGGTCGATCCTTTTTTCCTTTTTTCAACAAATATAAAATAGCCGTTTTAAACCCCGTAATGATGATATCTAGTTGCTCATAGGATAAACATTTATATTACAAAATTATGACAAATAAAAAAATATTTTTCATAAAGATTAATTAAATTGAGTCGATATAAATATCTCATACAAGTAAAATGATACCGTTATATTAATATTGGTGACTACAAAAGTATTGAATCCATAATTATGAAATTTAAGGTAATTTGAGAAAATAATTTTAACAAGTGGTACGTAATATAATTTGACCATATTAATATATTTTGAGTAATTTTTTTTAATTTATTTGGTTTTGAAACATGTTTCTATTTCATCGATAAACTAGTTGTATATTCTCTCTTTCATAATAATTATTTTATTAGTTGTTTATCTATTTGTTTGATTTATTTTGGTTCAATTTATTTTGTCTAGATCGGTTTGTTTTGCTTCGATTCAATGTAATTTGATTTGGTTTGATTTTATTATCTATGATGGTTCTCTCTTGGTTCCTCTAATTGTTTGAATGATTGTTAGTTTTATATGGTTGTTGCTATTTTTTTCTATTGGTTTTTCTTGTTTGGTTGCTCCTCGATCCCTATAGGTTATTTTGTTTGGTTGCTTCTATTTCTCTATTGGTTATTTTGTTTGGTTGCTTCTCTCTTTGTTTCGTTTGGGTTGGTTTCGTTTCGTTTTGTTTCTTCTCTCTAATGCTTCCTCTAGTTGACCATTGCTACTTCTCAGGTGGATTCTCTGTGTTGGTTTTGAATATTGGTTAGTTTGGTTTGATTTGATCTTTATGTTTAAGATTGAGACTTTTGTATGATTGACAACCTTTAGATGTTGCATTGTGAGTTTGAAGGGTGATGTTAAATAATATGTTGGACTTTTAGATGTTAGATAGTATGTTATTGGTGCTTTTTAAATTTATAATTTAAGGGCAATATCGTCTTATTATGTTTCAGTGTATATTCACTTTGTAACTCTTTAATTAATAAGATTTGATACCATGTTGCAACTCCAACCACCTTTTGTTATTTCTCTTCTTTGTTTGATGCTCTATATTGTTAACATAAAAAACGCCGAACAATCTATCGCTTTTTGTTGCAGCACTACAGTCAAAATTAGGGGTGAACATGGGCGCGGGTCGACCCGTCAACCCGATCACCCAACCCAACCCAATTTTTACCCGTACCCGATCACTTTCGGGTCCGACCCAACCCAACCCGTTGAAACCCGTTTATATTTGGGTCGAGTAATGGGTTTAACAATTTGAACCCGTCGACCCGTTGACCCGACCCGGTAACTAGTTATATTTTTTAAAAAACAATTGTTTGGCTAGTTCAATAGGGCTTCATTACTCTTCTTTTTATTTAGACAGTTGTCTTCATCCACTTTCTGCCTATACCTTCTTCAAGACTTTTTGAAGTCAAGCCGCTGTCCACCTTCTTTTGTTCTACAGGTGCTCATAACTGATTTTATACGAATTAATTATAATAAGATATTATTAACTAGTGATTTTTATATGAATGTTGATGCAAGGTGTTCATGCGTCTAGGCTAAACACTAAACTCGTTTAATTTGTTTTGACATTGTAATCTCATATATGCCTACTCATAAAATTCATATCTAATTTTTGAATTGTCTCTTTCAAATGAGCAATTTAATTTGAGTTAAATACTATTTATTTAAATGTTATATTTTGTTATAGTTTTACGTATTAAAGGTATGAACATAAAGCTTATACTTATAATGAATTTAGTTTAAATTTTTTACATTTGTTAAATACAAATTTTTTTAGTTAAATACTATTTATTTGAGTTAAATACTATTTATGAGCAAAATTGATGCTTATGCAAAAGCTTACGATGAATTTAGTTTAAATTATTTATATTTAAATCTATTAAACAATTTTTTTAGTATTTTATTTGAAAATAGTAACTATAAACAAATGAATGGTACTTAGTAAACTAAAATGGTTGGTGGATTATGTGTAACTAGTGGCTAATATTTGTTGAGAAATAGGTTGGATACGACCACCCCAAATTTTTCTCTTATATTTTAAAAATACTTCTTATTTTATTTATAATACTATAATTTGTTAAATAAAAATTAATATAGATTATATCAGGTTGATCCTTGTCATTGTTAAAAAGCATTTGATAGGGACACATATAATTTTTATTGATTTAGTGTTGTTGAATTTTTATTGATTTACTGTTGTTGATAGGGACACATAGATTTAGTGTTGTTGAATTTACTTATGTATTTGAAAATTTTTAGATTTATTTTTTTTTGTGAGAGGTTGATGAGTTTTTTAAAGAATTGCATAATTTGTTTGAAATTTTATAGTTTTGAGACATTCAAGTATTAAATATATTTTCATTCAATATGTTTTCTTGTAAAATAAAAAAAAGTTATTATTTATGTATGACCCGCCAACCCAACCCAACTCAACCCGTTCTTGATCGGGTCGGGTCGGTTCGGGTTGAATAAAAAAATTACGGGTTTAGAACTTAACCCAACCCAAAAATAATCGGTCGGGTCTGAAGTAGCAATGTCGATTTACAAGGAAGGGGGGTTTGAATTGTAAATGTTCCTATTTAAAAATTCCTGAAAAAACTTAAGAAAATAACTCAAGATTGATCTTGGTTGTGAAAACAGAAAACGGAGAACGTTCTTGGTTTTAACCAGAAAAACGGAGAACGTTCTTGGTTAGTTAAAATCAGTAATTCAGTTTATGTATTTAACTTGATAATCAATCAGACTGAAAGTAAATAGATAAGGGAAGAGATACCACACAAGGATATATCCTAGTTCACCCAACTCGGGCTACGTCCAGTCCTCACAACCGTGAGATTTTCCACTAAGTGTTCAAAACAAAGAACCTTCTTGGTTTTACAGCACCTAGCTCAGATCAACCTTGATCTGTTACAATATTAAAACATTTCCACCCAGAAAGGAGTTCAATCAGGTCACCTATCAACCTTGATAGGATTTCTTACAATCTACCCAAACTATACTAAACTCTTATAGTTTGAGTTTTACAATAATGATGAGATTGTTTTGTTAGAATCTGAGATGTCTCAACTCTTGTTTGAGATCTGATTCTTTGACAGAGAAATACACGAAAATGATTCTAAGAATCGAATGGGAAAAATCAGAATTGATTCAATGTATGTGAGTGAGAGTATTCAAGTATGTAAGTGTATGTGATTGATGAATTTTCTTAGTACTTGAAGCTCTGATTTTTCCTTGAGCTTGGCCTTCCTTTTATAGGTGATTTGAGCAATTAATTCAGGTCAGAAAGAGCTGTTGGGAGTGCTCTGTTTTCCTCTGACACAAGCAACCTTTCTGTTGAAAAAATAATCCATTGATGTGACAGTTTTGGGCCTTGCTTGACTGGGCTGTTTGCTTAATTTCAAACAGATTTTCTGTGCTTTTAATGACCCATTAAGCTTCGAAAATACTTAATGATAATTGGGCTTTGATCTGGACATTTGATTTGATCCAAAACAGTTTGGAAAGTAATGAACAACTTCTGCAGAAATAAGAGAATCGATTCTGCAGAAACGGAGATTGATCTTTGAAGCTTCATATGTAATTATTGATGTTACAGCTTCGATCTGGAGTCTTGATTATGTCCAAAACAGTTTAATGAATGATTATAAACATCTGCAGAAGTAAGGAGATCAATGCTGAAATTCTGCAGAAACGGATGCCAAAACAGCTTGGAGAATGATGACAGTCTGCTGGAGAATGATGACAGTCTACTGGAGAATGATGTTGAAAATTCTGGAGACTGATCTGAACATTCTGGAGACTGATCTGATCATTCTGGAGACTGATCTGAACATTCTGGAGACTGATGATCATTCTGCAGATTGATATTATCATTCTGGAGAATGATGTTAGCATGCTGGAGAATGATGCTAGCATGTTGGAGATTAATGTTAACATGCTGGAGAATGATCAGAATGCTGTCAAGAATGTTGACAGTCAAGTTCAAATCTGTTTGGTATTGCTAGTTTGTGATCTTCTCTCTTTGCGATTAGAATGCCTTCTTTGACTGTAATGATTTCTACTTGTTCCTTGCCATGTACTGATGAACTAGTATAAAATTCAGAGGCAAAAGCTTCGTTGAAATAGTGGAGATTGATTGGTCAAGAGGCTGTGACGATCATTCTTGAAACTGGAGAACATTCTCCGTTTTCCAGATTTTGTTGTTTCTTTATATGTTCAGTTTTTAACTGTTTTCTTTGCTTTGCTTGATTCCTATCTTTGATTAATACACTCAAACACACATGTTAAAAACCAAAACACTTAGAATCATAATTAACATTCTTAATTAACTTTTTGTTTGTTTTCATCAAAACATTAAATTGAGATTTTGTCTCAACAGGGTCGGGTCTTGGGTTTTGTCAAAACCCGCCTAATCCAACCCACGTACACTCCTAGTCAAAATGGACAAGTTCAAAAAGACATTATAGATATAGTTGCTTTTTTTTACTTAGTTTCTAAATCTATTTAATAAATGAGAACATAAAAAATATGGGTCTAAAAAACAACAAATTGGATGAAAAAATATTCAAATTGAACATGCTCAATTATGTCAAATACCACTTTAAAAAAGGTCCACCTTACGACATATAGTAATTGTTTTGAAGACAAACAAATTGTTATTGTTGAAATTTCAAAAACTTTGAGTTATAAGACGACACTCAAAATGCAATTAGACATATTTTGAAAGAAAAAAAAAAAACAAAATAGCAAGACTAAAGTGTTATTTGTCAATGTTAGACCGTGGAACAATGCCACATGATCCAACTTTCATAACCATGCATAATATTATTCATACAGACGTTAAGCTATTTTGAATGACAAAAAAATCTATGAACTACTACATGCTATTATAAGAAGATGTGTCGTATCACAATTGCAAAAGTAATTTTTTTTTGGGAAAAGTAGTATTCTTAGTCGCATTTGCTAGTCCAAAAATTAATATTAATGAGAGTTAAATTTTCTCTAAAAAAAATACGAATATTTAATTTTGTCACCGGAGATAAAATAAAGAGAACAAGTGTGAATAGAGTTACATATACTCATAAAATAAAACTTATCACTTCAATTAATATTTGCTACAAACATTTCACTCTATTTGCTAACAGATTAACTACTATCTTTTACTTATATATATAAAAAAAACTTAAGTTAATAAAGATATTAATAGAATGTTCCGACTAAAAGAAGTAATTCCTACAAATGTCATAAAAGAAAATTGGTCAAAAGATGAGCCTCGTACAATGGATATTTTTTTAAATGGATTTATCTAATATCGAACTGTGTGCAACACAATATTAACCATAATAGCATATCTATTTATAAAATGCACTCCCTCACTTTTTATATTTAGATAACACAGAGTGATAGTTTTAGAGAAAATGAGATGTGAACTATCATTATAAAATGATTTTAATCAATTTTCAATAAAATTTATATACTCCGCCACACCATCTCACTTTTATAATAATCTTATTATATATCATTATAAAACTAGCTTAGAGAGTATATATCAATTAAATTCCTAGTTTTATGAGTGAATATAAACTCGTGGGAAGAGCACGATATCCTCACGCAGGATGGTAAACCAGAATCCCACGATGGTTTTCATTTGGTTTTTCATAGTCTCCAATTTCTCTCCGTTTCTCCTATCACGCAGACGAAGCATTATACAAAAAATAATTTTGAAAAAAATTAAGGAGGGAAAATAGCAAGTGGCGGCAAGTAACAATAGCAATGGCAGCCAGTAACGACAAATGTTTTCCGTTCTTCTCACTCTTTATATTCCCGATGTCTTCCGCTCTTCTTCTCTTTCCACGCCTTCCACTTTCAAACCCTAACTTTTTTATTTCTTCTGATTCTCCTCCTTCATCTCTCTCTCTCTCTCTCTCTCTCTCTCTCTCTCTCTCTCTCTCTCTCTCTCTCTCTCTCTCCCTCAAATTCTCCCCGGTTTTCTTTTTTCTTTTCTCGTCACCTTGTTTGGATGCTGCTAGGAAAATCTCTGTGAAATAGAAATCGAAGATCTCAGACTCAGTTTCCGGTACAGTTAACATTCGTTGCCTTTGTTCATCATCTTTCCACCAAGAGTGTTTTCATGTTGTGTGTCTTTGATTTTAATTTAGTATTTTATGGAATTTCACGATATGACGGCGATTTCGTTAAAATCTGTTTATCGAGAGAAGCGATTTGTAATTAGAATCATTTGTAGAATTTTCTAACTGTCAAGGGGTTCTAATTGCAGATAATCAGGGTTTTCGGACTGTTACTACAGCTGCACTCACTTTCAAATTTGGAAGAACAACATCGATTGTTGATACATGCTTTGATGCAAAGTGGATGATAAAATTGTGAGTACCAACTCAGACTCAATTGTCTACTGTTTTCATCTCAGCAGTTGTAGAACGATGTTATTTTTTATGTGTCTTTTATTAATTTTTGTCTTTGGTTGCTGAATAGAACTTAATCCTGATAAGGCAAATGTAGGTCTCTAATGAATGCATCTGAATGTATAAATACTTGCCATTATATTTATGGATTCATGCCATTTTTGTGCTAGGTTTCTTATGTTTCATTTAATGTTCTACTGATATAATGTTTTCCTCATTAGTTAATATTTTAATGTTCTATACTATTGGCCCTTGTCTGTGTAAATAATAGTTAGGGGTGTGTTGGAAAGGAGATGAACTGAGTAAGATCAATAAAATAAAACCTCACAGACCGTTTTGGTTTAGATTGAGTGGCTGATTGGTCTAATTAGGATATGTCTTAACTGACTTAATTTCAAAGTTTGGTTTGATATGGTATTTGAAAATGTCTATGGATATAGGGACCAACACAAAATTGTGTTGTGGGGGAAAAATTCACGCATATGATTTTGTAACACTAAAAATGTTATTAGTGTTACAAAATTATATATGTGAGTTATTTCAAAGGCTCGTGCTATCAAGTGCATCTTCCTTGGTTATTCAAATTCTCAAGTTTAGAAATGATACCGATGATATTCCCCTTCAACTGATTGTTTATATGTATAAGCTGATGCCACCTTCTTTGAAGATACTATAGTCTTCATTTCCTCGATAACACGAGTCCATCTCTTGATTATTGCTAGTTCCCCCTTCTATTTCATTTGGTCCTAACTTGCAAGCCTCATATACATCAGACTTTTTCCTTCAATTCTCTTCTTTCTTATCAATGTTGTCCTTGTCCCATTCCCATGGAGGAAATTTTCATTGAAGAGACCCATGATTTTATCGCACATTCCAATCCCTCAACCTGCTTCAGCCCAATTTGATAAGCCCATGGGCCTGCGAATAGCTCTTGGCAAAGTAATCCGTTGTACTAGAAATCCTAATCTCATTTATAATTTCTTGAGTTATCATTGTCTTAGACTAGGGCTTCTAGTAAATAAGATTAGGGTTTGAGCCTAATTCAACCTTACAAAACCGACTTGTAAGGTAAGAACTCAAATGTAAACATAAGCCATATCTCTTGGCAATGTGGGACAAAATCCACCGCTTCACACCCAACACAATGAAGTTGTTGGAGATTGCAACGAAGGCAACTCAAATGTCGCAATTAGGTTGCTAGGGGCAGACGCAATGAAGGCAGAATTTCCAACACGCCCCCTCACGCTTGGGCCCCAATGAGCCTGAAGCGTGGACGATGCAGGAAACCCAACAACAAATCTAGGATAGACTCTGATACCATCTTGTAATTTGAGTTGGGCCTAACTCAACCACACAAAACCGACTTGTAAGGCGACAGCTGCTCTATAAACACTACACATGGCCATATCTTTAGGCAATGCGGGACTAAATCCACCAGCCCTTCACACCCAACACAATGAAGGTGATGGAGGCTGCAATGAAACAAATGTTGCAATTAGGTGGCTAGGGGCAGACCACAATGAAGAAGGAATTTACAACAAGAATAATTGAAAATAAATCACACATTAAATAATAATATTTAGTCTAAGAAAAAACTTAGACTCAACATATCTTATATATATATATATCATATAAATATTAAATAACTATATTAGTATTTAGTGTAATTAGTCATTTTGGTAAAATCTTAGGATCTTTGTTATGATCATACATTTTGCGATCTTGCAACCCCATCCCCCATCTTAGATAGGGTCTGAATCTTGACAACACTAGTTGAAATAACTCCTTGCTGATGAGTTTAGTCTTAAAATGTTTGAGTCAATGTGTAACATTCATGATTACCAGGTAGGTTTACATATTGAATCTATTCCAATCTTCTATCAGTTCAATGACTAGACCAAGGACATAGAGATTGATTGCCACTTTATCTGTGAGAAGGTTCTTTTGGGTAGATCTTTCATCCTTAGTGAACTCTAATGATTAAATAGGTAATATTTCCACAAAGTCTCTCAGAGGCTCGAGGGTATCACACACACACACACACATGTACCAAGTGGTTGCATGTGATATATATGCAGAAACTTGAGGGAAAATGTTAAGATATTACCCTGATTTACTTTCCCTTATTTATGTTATGTAAATATCTTGCATATAGCTTTTTGATTGTAATTGAAATCAATCTTCGTCCCAATTTCAAGTGTTATTATTTCAATAGAATTGTTCCAATATCTTAAATATCTCAACATATAACATTCTTGCTGGATTATTTAGAAAGATAGCATTTGGTTATAATATTGATTCTGTACGTAAACTGGATTCCTCATTAACTATGGACTTGCACTTCTCAAAAAATCCTTAGTTTTCAAGATGACCACATGGCCTATGTCTTTAGTGATAAATCTTTGCATAGTAAATATCTCCGATGAGTGTTAACTTGCTATTTATATAGGAGCTACATTTAATGTTCTGCTGCTTGTGATGTTTTCTATCAACTTTCTATGTATTTTGTGAAATAGTGATCAAACCACTTGACATTCTAGGATTGATTTCTCATTTCTGCAATTTCTGTTCACTGTCAACGAACAATTCTATTGATTGCAATGCAATAATTACAATTGTTGTTGGTATAATTTCAGCATGTTTTTAACAAATGGCTGTTGTGCTTGTATAGAAATGATATACAGGTCAATACCACTAGTTGCAGGATTTCACATCCTGAACAGAAAAACCTAGTACTTTTTTCATTACTTGCTGCATACTTAGAAGAAGAATATTTGAAGATACAAAAGTATGCTAGTTGTTGATCTCCTGTCACTTCGGTGGCAATTCCATCTGGTCTTGGAGCAGTTTGATCTTCAATATTAGCTTTTAACAGTAAATTTCTTAGCAATATGTCCCATTTTCTTGTTTTCATTTTTTTGATTTTGTAAATTTACTTTCTGTAAAATGCAATCTGGCAAAAAGGGGACGAGGTGCACGTTTTTGTTGATCAAATCCCCTAACACAAACAAATCCTGAAATGAAGTATCAAAATGTTAATAGGCATTACAAGTTTGATAGTTGATATTTCGTAGCTGCATATGGGAACTACACTTATTGTAAAGTGTGCGATGGTACTTGTGATGTTTTCACTTGTCAGGGAACTATTGGTCGACTAGTCTAACATTTAGTCTCTCAAGAATGATGCACACACATTTGGATTTATATTTTGATTGGAGAGGTTTATTGTATACTTTTGGCATTGTTATGTTGGTGAAGGTGATGTTTTAATGTGCCATGTTGAAGGACCTGGCCTGAAAAAAGGAGCTGAGACTAAAAGCAGAGATTAAACATGCTTTTGGCAACCAAAAAATATTCACCAAGGGACAGTGGATCCACCGGGTTTCATGGGTTAATTATAATAATAATAATAATAATAATAATAATAATAATAATAATAATAATAATAACCATAATAATAAAGAATAAGCCGAAATTACTCTAATTACATGATAATAATATAGATGAGAAAGAATAAGCTGATAACTTCCCCACTGATATATATATATATGTATATGTATATATCAGTTCTAACATGCCTGTTCTGTGTCAGACTCGTGGACCTTATGTAATTTATACTGGCATTATAAATATACAACAATTACTTACGAGATATGATTGATATTTGTCCTTTTCCTTATTGATATTTGACATGGTTATAATTTATGAAAATTTTGCTAAACCTGAAGTTGCTTTAGGCCTTCTTTTTATTTTTGCCCCTGATGAATTGGGCACAGATGCAAATTTGGTTGTTAATTGGAAGGAGTACTACTGGCGTTTTACTTTTTTTTTTTAGTGTACTTGTATCCCTCTTTTTACTTGTGTGAATTACTGAATGTATGCAAAGTCCCAATTAACAGAGTTAATTTTTGAAATTAAATTCAGTAGATTGTGTATTTCCTTTGAGGCAACCAATTGAAATGGTTTATTCTTTCCTCTGTTATTTAAATTTTGTAGTGATAAGAGAAGAAAATAAAACAAATATTTCAAGATAGTTTGCATACCTCTCCAAAAGCAATGCTGAATTTCTGGAGTTGAGAGACCTAGTAGACACAAGAGTTTTTAGAGAGTACTTTTATCTTCTCGGACAAACTGGTTTAGAATAGATATTAGAAGATGAGCATATGGAGTTTTTTTCCCTACCTTTGAAAATTGATGATACAGAGGTCCCAAAGTATACTGTCCTCCTTGGCAAATTCCATATCCATTCCCTAGGGATATCTATGGGTTCAATGCTGGATGCGTGGTCAGCAAATAACTTCATGATAAAAAAAAAGGTTATATAGACCTTGGCGGTGAATATTGAAATTGAAAATAAGGGTAGATTTGCTAAGGTGGCTGAACAGTAACAAAACCTAGATTACACTTACCTCATTAACTTGAAAGTAAGTCCCGTTGAGTGGAAAGCTTCCCCTTGTTGCTGTCCGACACGGTATCTATATACGGGACAACATTTGTGAAAGTTATTAAAACAATATAAAGCTAGAAAATATAGTGTATCTTTCATCTGGTTGTCTGTATCCACAAATTAAGCATTACCAGCAGTGTTCCTCTCACAATTTGTGAATTAGCTTCTCTAATGCTGTTGCATGAAAAGCATGTCTTGTCATTGCACAGGTTGGTTGAGTCTTGCAATCCACACTTCCTTTGTGGTGGTTCAATGGAATTCGCAGTCTCACCTAGTATTGAAATGTCATAAATACGGGTGCGAACATATTATCAGACTTTATCATATATCTACGTAGTAACAATCTTGCCTATACTGCATGTTTGCTGTTCAGTCTGTCTGTTTTAGATGTATCTGTGCATAGATTTTAGTACAGGGGTAGCTTTTGGAGACTATTGCTTGCATATATCAATTATTATTAACTGAGATTATTTCAAGTATCATTTGCTAACCTGGTGACCATATTGCAAGAAGATATGGGCTTGGGTCATCAGGTTCCCGCTTATCCATCTGTAAATTTTAGTAAACAAACAAATAAAAAATAAAATCTCCCAAGCTGATAACTGCGTGCTTGAGTACAGAGAAAGGAATAACTGACCTTTTCCAACAGAGGGTGTGAATCTGGAAGTTCATATCTGCATCAATCAGGGGATGTTAGAAAGTATCATTCAGATTTCCATTCAAAAAATAGACGTTGTATTAGTGTAGAGTCAAAGAATTTGCATCGAGTATACTTATGACAATGACTATAGTGATGTCATTTAGAAAAGTCTTCTAGAATTGTTCATCTGGATCTTAAAATTAGAGAGATTAGACACACCTTATCATTTGGACTTACATTTTGAGAACGAATATCCAAATGCTTAATCCAAAAAATTAAGAAATCATCCGTATGAAGGTAAAGATAAAATTATATTCAGAACTTGCAATCCCATGGATGATGACTTAGTTGCTGCATTTTAGGATGCTCAACTTACAAATGCCACTTATAGGTTGTTCAACTTGAAAGTAACTCAGTCAAATTAAAATCAGAGAGTAAATTTTTGTAGGTCACTTATGACAGAAAAAGAAAACTATTCAAGTGCATGTTTGGTTTTCCGGTGGGATTAACAAAATTACAGTGAGCCACCACGATTTTGCCATTCCCACACGAAACCAAATATGCGCTAAATTTTTAGTTAGATATGTGTTTTCATGGGATGATTTTTTGCTGCTGCAAGCAGTGCCAGTACTCACACTTGGTGTTCTGTTCTTAGCCGGCTCACATTCTTCAGTTTTGCTGTAGGGATAGAAGCAGATTGCGGATTCCAGGCAACAAGGGCCTTTGACTGGTCACCTTCATGTTCTTGCATGTGGTTCTGTAAACTCTTTGCGAACACTTCAAGATTGACATTGATAGTAGGAATTTCATCAGGATCTTCCCAAAAGAAGTCCTCAATGTCACTTTCTAATGCCTCTGTACTCTGTTCTGGTGTTGCTGGTTCTTCAATGATTGGCTCACACTGCCTGCTTTGAAGACTTGCTTCTCCGCTCGGGTTCCCAGTGAGAGGTAGGATCACCGGGTTCAAATTTGGAAGATTTCTCTCATCTGCAATGGGAACAGGCATGCTCACAATGCGTTTCTCTTCTGGTCCTGGCAAGGCAAGCCGCGCACTGTAATGAAAGGGTTAGTCAGCCTATAAAAATATAATAAGTCCCTTGTGCGATTGATACTAGAACAACATAGTTGATAGAAAGAACTCATATTTTCTTGATTTATCTGATTGGTTTATTATCATTCTTCTGTTATAATATGAGACACTGCAGCATTATGCTTTTCAATAGGTTTTCATTAATTGTTATCAAGAGTGCAGAGGTGTTGTTGGGTTGCACTTGGTTTTTTGAAACTGGCTGCACCTAGGGAAGTATCCAAAAATCTATCAAAGGGGGCCCAAAAGAAAATGTACACACACATTTTGCTATTTCACTACATCGCTTTTCCCCACCGTATGTATTTTCTTTCGTTTTTTTTTTTTTTTTTTGCATTTTGCAGTTATTCAATCCAGATGTAACATGAACGAAAATAGAATATCTAAGTAGTCATGAATCATGATTCATTTCTGTCGAGGGACATTCGCCACAAATTAATAGATGAATACAACATTAAATCTGTCATAAAATTTCCAAATTATTATGCCTGTCTCTCTCTGGAACTTGTTACTAATAACCAAAGCTTATAGTAATGTAAATGTAATCATGACAAAAAGCATGAAAAATATGAAGTAGCAGGGAACTGAAAAC
Organism: Cicer chorassanicum; assembly: GCA_037974735.1. Lineage (NCBI taxonomy): Eukaryota > Viridiplantae > Streptophyta > Magnoliopsida > Fabales > Fabaceae > Cicer > Cicer chorassanicum. The sequence continues at coordinate 9,022,336 of JBBPBP010000001.1, read as the reverse complement.
ACTGTTAGGAAGAAAAGAAGTTGATCAACTGACTCAGAAAATACATGTAAAGAACTAGCGGCTAAAGGATGCATCAATGGAGTCTTGACTAAGAATGGTGGGGATGTTGGAGAGGGGTTTGATGTTTAGATGTTGATCTGCGTGAAAATATACACTATGTAATTTGACAGCTAATCTTTCTTTCAAACTCTCTCATTGGACCTGCAAACTTATTAAATATTTGGATCCTATTCAAAGTCAAACTAGAATATAACTGAGCCTTTAGTTTCATTTGTCCTTTTTCGATTTCTTTGGTTTTGGCGTATTTCATTTAACTAACATGGTTACTTTATTCTATTAAATTAGTTATGGCTTTAAAGTTTCAGCTGTAATTTTAAAGACTTTTGTGACTTGATTATTTTGTTTGAAGAATATGAATGGCTTGATATATAGCTTCACATGCATTTTGCATTAAGTTGACGGTGGTATATAATGCAATAGACACTGAGTAGCTAACCTTGCAAAAGCACTGGCAAAATGTCTGCACTCTGCTCGCATTGGGCATGCATTGCAATTTGGTTTTTTCTTTGTGCAGAAAACCTACATATTTGGAATATGAATTAATTTTAACCTCGTATCTCAAGGTTGTGAAGCAAAGCTAGTTACAAAACTATGTTTTCATCAATACTATATTAAATGCAGAATGAAATTATGCATACCTTTCCAAATGTAATCATCTGGTAGTGTAGCTCATACCTGCATTCAAGTTATATATCTCTTAGTTACAGATTCAGCTATAATAGTAAAACAGTTATTTTTTTTAGCAGATTTTAGGGAGTTATGATATTACAAGGTTCTTTGATCAAGTTTGCACAATCTTGGCCAAAGATACTTTTGAATAGACTCCAGCACTGGATACCTGCATGGCACAGTGGTTAGCAGTCTCTATCGGTGATTATCTTCATACTGGTTGTCATAAGATACTTACAATTCAAGGAGGTGTATTTGTAGTTTTTCAGGAAGTGGCTGGAGAGGGACCCATCCAAGTCTAACGGCTATCCTTCCAACATTGGTGTCAACCTTCAAGGCATGAGCATAGAAAAATGTTATTGCAAGGCTTTTTAGTGATTTGCATGTTAGTAAGCAGGAAATGGATTTCAAATGAGCCTTACTGGGAAAGCAAGATGATGAAGTGTTAGAAGCCGTACACATTCAACACTTTTTAATCCCAATCCTCTCACGCTTAGTAGATAGTCCCTGCATTTGATGTTGTATATGGAAACCAGTAGAAAAGACATGGTTAATTTGCATTATATTCTGTTATTTAGGGTCAATGTCAGCTAAATAGAAACTTTCTTAAAGATAGGGTTTCAGGACATTGGTTAAGGTGATAGAAGATATTGGCGCGTACTTTGTTTTATCAGGGGGGACATGTCTTAACCATTCAAGGTCAATGCTTCCATGTTCTTTCACCAATCTGTTCAGGAATTCCTGAAATACCATATAACTCCTTTGGCTAAGCATATTTCATTTTTATTAAAATTCAATGTTCTTAAACAAAATATAAAAACTCTATTCTACAAACTTGAGTGGTTGCGCATACTTTGATTCGTTCTGCTAGCATGTTGTTCATCCCTCGTTCTTTGATAGCATCAGATATCTCTTTAACAGAGGCACATCTTATTGCTTCATAGTCCAGTGAATCCATTGTATCTGTGCTTCTTTCTATCTTTGCACCTTTTTCGTGTACCTCCTTCCTTAGTTTGTCCCAGTCATCTGCATGCTTTTTTTTGGTCTCAGGTTTTGTTTTCCTTGCTTTTCGAACCTCAAGTTTGCCCTCTTTGTCTTTTTGGCCTGGAGAATAAACTTGCTTCTCTGCCTTACCATTATCTGAGCATACTTGCCTGGTTTCTGTGGATATGATTTTTTCACTGTCAAAAACTTCTTCTGCATGCTCAAGTATATTGATGTGATTGTTCTCTGCATGATCTTTCCCTCTTCCCAATAAGTGAGAAGTATTTGATGATTCTGCATACGTCCTGCCCTCCGATCGTAAGGTTTTCTGACCCACAAGATGATGGTTAGGTGAAGGTTGATTATAATTTGTATCAGATCTAGATTGAGAAGTATCTCCTACAAGGACTGAACGCTTGCTCAATGGTACATAAAGGTTCATAGTTGGTAACTCGGGAAACCCTAATGTTCCATTTCCATGCTGCATCTCAGTAGGTTTATCCATACTATCTCCTACTCCCTTGATGCCAAATCTCCTATTATTCTTGTCTTGATATTCGTTGTGTATGGTAACAGTTTCAGGCCAAGATAAGTTCTCACCATTCATTTGAGAAGTGTTCAACCCTTGTATGTATGAGTAATATGATGCATAGTCTGTTGAAGGAGCTACAGGTAGGTGTTGCTTTTGTGGATAACCAATGCTGCATGGATGACCAGATGCTGAATGGAAACTGTGACTATCATTTCTGCCTACTCTAGAACTTTGCTTCACATGTTGCTGCAGATTTCCATTGGTTTTCTCTTCAAACAGTGATACTCCATTTACACTATGGTAAAATTCCTGAAACATAGTGGTCTTTCCTGCCAGTAAAGAATTTGTTGAAGTAAAGAACTGAGCCTTGCTGGGCTCACACTCTTTGTTGCGTCCTTCTGACTCTGAATTGGATCCTGAAGAGGATCTAATTCTGGTGTCTTGAGTAACTGAGGAATCAAGAGAATCTTGTGATGATAAGAATTCTTCCTCTGAGCTATGATTATTTGGCTTTATTAAGCTCTCATTTATCCTTGAGGTTTCACTGTCTCTCCAAAGCTCTGCTGTATGATGGGGCATCTCAAAGTCAATATAGTAGGTTGGTTGATTCAATGTTCCTCTTGCATATGATCCTATTGTGTCAGCTGGATTTACTATGCAGAGTTGTGGCTCTTCAACCAATGTGTCTGTGACAACATCATATGTTCTCTTGCTGCTTTTTGATTTAAGAGGAAACCTTGCCGCTAGAGACATAAAGGCAGAGCTGCAAATAGAGGAATGAAACATAATTTTTGTGGTGTTTGCACATCATCTTGTACTAGCGTTGGCAATTTTGGCAAAACATCCCGAGTGGTGAAAAGTGGAAAAAGCCTAATGCTAATGTATGAGCTTACCTTGAAAGATGATCTGAAACATTCTGAGTGAGAAAAACACCTATCACCGAGTCAACCACAGATCCTTTCCACTTTGAAAAGCGTCTATCTCCTGCATAGTAGAGGTATATTTGATTTATATGTATATGTTGACCAATGAACAATTTTGCAATCAAGTGAATAATTTCAATAAATCACTGATTTTTGTTTTTGTTGTTGATTTAATCTTATTTGAATGTCAAAGGGATGCTAATTAATATAAAGGATTTATTGTCAATTCAGTTGTGCCTTTGTCATTTTCCTTCCCATGTGTCAAAGTAAACTGTTCTTTAGGTTTTGTTTGAGAGTTAGGAGAGAAATAAATGGTAGGGCTTTGGGGAAGGGGAGAGAAAGAGAGGAGAGTCTCTCACCTTGTTTGGTAGTGTTATTGACTAATATTTTATTTGTTGAGAGTATTATAAAGAAGGATTTGAGAAATTTTTCAAAGCTCTCCAAATTTTTTAAAAATCGTTCCCCAATTCCTTTTTATAGGACCCCCTAATTTTAGTTCTATGGAGAAAAGTAAACCCCGTGCAAGGTGGGGGACTATCCTCCCTTTTCCTTCAATCAGTCCTTCCCAACTCCCAAACAAACCCTTAGAGTTCACATTAGTTTTATTAGATACTTGTGCTAGTAGTGCTAATACTTGACCTATTATTTGTAAGAGAATTAAGGTATTGTATCACATTTATCATTTCATATGTTCCGTACACTATTGGCAACTTCTCTTTTTCTCTCTTCCCTACCAAAACCTATAATTCCAACAAATTCAAATGCATATACGAATAACATTGTAATGACAAGCGTCAAACATCATAAATTGAAGAAAATCAGAGGCATATTATCAGCATGTTTTGGGGCTATGGATTTGATGTTTTGTACCTTGAACAAGATGCATCCGTGCAATGAAGGAATCAGCTCGTCCACGAAATACATTTCTTTCCTTTTCCCACCACTTCTCCTTTTCCTCGTCAGTTCCTTCAAGGTCTTCACTTCCTTCCTTCCCCATCAACAGTTTCCAGGTTCTCTCTGTTTCTGGATCAAGGTCTACTTTTGGTCTTGGTTTTTGTTTCTTGGCAAATTCAAATTCCTGGTAGGGTACAATAGAACCATCTCCCTTATATGGGACAAGTGCCTTTTGTCCTTCCATCTCTGATGTGTTGCCCTCATTGAGGTTGAGACCATTCAGCTGGCAAATTATGTTGTCTATCAGGGTGGAATATATCGGGTGTGGTTCTCCTGAAAATAAAGAAACAGATAATTATCATTATTGGTTTACCGAAAAGTCCTTTCCTTTATCAAACTGACATGCATTACCTGAAATAGCAAAGAAATCACGAGTGCTGCCTCCACTGTTTTGCTGCTTTACAAATCTGCTGCTTTCAATACAGCAGTTTGGCATTTCTTCTTTACAGTGTGATTGAAACCCTTTTTTTTCTTCTTTTCTTACTTTCTGCAAACTATCTTTGGAGATTTTTTTGCTGGAAGATCCTCTGCGGGCTTTTGCAGGGATTTTATTTTGAGTTCTTTTCCTTTTATTGTTTTCTAAGAGACCTTTAGCAAGATCTGCATCTTTGATGTTTCCATCCACTTGTAAAATCTCTTGGCACAAGGAAGTACCAAGTGGATTTCTGGATGAGTAATGTTGGTTCTCAGCGCTGTTGGAATATTTTCTCTTGGAACCCTTTGCTTCAATGGAATTGGAAAGAATGCTAGGGGACTGAAACGTATTTTCACAAATCAGTTCCCCTGTCTCCTGGGAGTTTTCAAAACATATTTCTGATTGAAAGAGAGTGTTGCCAATTTCATTTGCATTAATGTATTGCAGCATGCATCCACTATTTCTTTCCTGCCATAAACTAGAATTTCCTTGAGCTGGACCTTTCTCAGAGTCCTGAAATTTTTCTCTCTGCTCTTCTTCTGTAGTATCTGACAAGGTTATGGTTGATTCCCTTTCTGACAAGAAAGTATTTGTTACCTTTCCTTTCAATAGATGTGTAATATCATCTGTGTTCCTGGGTCTTTGGTTTTCTACTGCAAGTTCATCCTGCTGATTGATCGTCAAAGCTGAGTTTGTATCGTACTTTATATTTGCTCCACTATGCATCTCTTTGACCTTGTATTCTGCAGTGGTATTAAAAGCATTCTCGTTTATATGGTAGATCTCTTGCTGAAAAACCATGCTGCTCTGGCTTTCATATCTACTATTTTCTAAGTCAAAATTTAGAGCTTTCCTGCAGGATTTTATAGTTGCAGCAGTTGAATCACACATTTCTTTTACAACATCTGCCTTTGGTGTTGCTGCAGTTTTTGGGACATTCTTCCTTTTTCTGCGTGGATTTTCCTTAACCTGGTTCTCTTGACTTGCAGGGTTTGTATTTCTTTTGGGCTTGGCCGCTGCAATTACCTTTGGCCTATGCTTTCTGCGCCTAGGTACTTTCTGCTCTGGAGTCTTGTTCAGGTCAAAAATCTCGTCACTTGCCCTGTCACAAATGTTGCTGACAGAACCCTTTTGATCCCCATGTGATGGAGAAACTCTTGCAGATGAAGAATCTACAATTTGCTGTAGAAGCCCATCACAATATTCTTGGATTTCATTCTCTGTGCATGAAACAAAATCTTTCTCATTACTTGTTCTTTCAGCTATTGTGTAATCAGGCATCGGACAGATCTGGTTTTCCAAAAACTTGAGCTGATCCATTGTTTTTGGTATTGATTGGAGGGAGTTGGTGAAACTGGCGGTGGCATCAGCTTCTCCAATTGGCACATAGTTCACATAATGCTCAGGGTAAGAATCACCTGTAAAAGCAGTTTTTGTCATTCACAGAATTGTTGCTGAAAGCTTATAAGGGATGCAAGAAGGTATTGTTTAAACAGCAAAGAAATAGGATCGTTGTGTTTGTAACATCACAATCTTTATCACAGTTTCTCATTGTTGCTTACATTTAACTCGTAGGATAACATTTCCATGACTTTGTAAAGAAATTAATAAAATAAATGATAAAACTATCGTCTGCATTCATTATCAATGTTTATAACTTCATGGTTTTTTTGTCTTAATAATTGAAAGAATAATTAATCTCATCATTGTGATGAAAATCAAAATTTCTGTTGGTTACTGTGAATGCCAAATTGTACTGAAACTAGTTTTTTTTTCTTTGCTCCCTCATTCATTGCATTACTGCACAAGTTCAATTATTGGAATTACAGTAGAAATGTATTTACCTTGAATTGTTATGTTCTGGGTCATAAAATTTCCTTAGAGATGTAGTTTATTATCAATTTGTGTATTAATTTGGTGATAATATTACCTGTAAGTTTGTGTGGCTAGATATAACATGCAATTGAACAGTTTAGCATGTTTCTGATTCAGTTGCCCAAACATCAGTGTTCAATTAAAATAATAACACTGGAAAGGCATTGTAACCACTCGAATTTATATCTGAATTTGAATTACAGAATAAAAGAAGTTACCATAGTATACTCCAGAGAATATGTCCTTCAGTTGGTTTGAGACTGAGCAGTGAATATCATTGTTGAGCAAGTTGTCTGTGTTGCTGCCACTAAATTCAGAATTCCTATTCGGAATGAGAAGTCTATTTGCTTCCTTATACACCATATCTGAAGCTGCATAGGAATAACTCGTATCACTGCTAGCCTGAGGATAAAATCTTGGTAGCAGTGGGTTTCTTGCTGCCACATTGATGCTTGTATCCAAACTCCTGTTAGCAGCAGCAATATTAGTTGCATTCTTCTTTAGCAGTAGTTCCAATGTATTACTGTTCAATCCATTGCTCTCGTAGTGCTGTATTCGAGCATAGGAGCCTGCAATGTGATCTATAACACTGCTTCTGTGGACTGAGTTGCCACCAAAATTATTTTGTTCTCCAATTTGACCTGTTTGTCTTAACAGATGGAGATTCTGATCTGATCCATGGTAATGAAGTAGCATCTCATTTGTGTAGTCGCATCCAGGTACAGGAAATTCTTGATAATTTGCTCTTCGCATTTCGTTTGCTGGCCAGTCTGGTACTGTATTAGATCTTATTTGAACGAGCTTCTCAGGGGTGATGGGTACCCATGTATTGTTCATTTGAAATTGTTTCCCATTTTGACCCAAAAGCTGTTCTCCGAAGTTCATTATTGAAATCCTGCTAGTTAGAAACGATATTACTATCTTGCTTTCACTTGTATCCGTGAAAATTTTAGGGGAGAATATTAATATATGATAGATGTCTTACAAAACATTAGCCTGATATCTATATGCTAATATTGTAGCTCAAGTATTGGTGTACTACTATATGATGATGGCTCATTATATGGAGACAACAGACAAACACATACGGATGGAATGTCCAAGAAAATAGTGTACGACAGAAATATCCATCAAGCATTAAAAAAAACTATGAAATTCATTTTGCCAAATAGCTTACGAAACAATACATGTAAGACTTTGAATCCCCATTTCAAAACATTATAAATATTTTTATCCTATGTATCTAGGTGCTTACTTAGCAACTTTAGTATTTTGAGGAACAGCATGAAAGAAGAGCTATGCTTATCTTTAAAGAGGTAGCTTAAAAGAAACTGTTTGAGCTTCAGTCTTTAATGAAAAAGCTATGTATTTGTTTACAAGTGCATGCCTTTCATCCCGAGTATGTGCAATACCAGATTATGCATGCCAATAATTGGCAGATGACAACTTCATGCTACATTTAAATTAAAATCTATAGGCGATACTACTAGAAATAAAACATTGCATGTAAAAGAATCAAGAAGGATTGAGAAAGGACAAGAATAACAGGCATGGATAAATTGAGAGCGGTATGATGGGATGATGCATCTTCTAATGCGTGGCAGTCCTAAAAAATCATGGGTGTCCAAAAGCCATTTCGGTTTTAAAGTTATTTAATCTGTACATGATTATCAAGTGATACCTTCAATACTAAACCAATCTCCTATCTACTCAAAACCATCTATCTATTTAAAATAAACTATCTACATTTCATGCCTAAACAACATTCATCAGCTATTAATTTATCATGTTACCAGTTCATATACAATATCGAACTAAAAACAATATTATTTTTTATTCCTAAATTTATTCTGAACAGACTATCAACTCAAAACATGATTAATATATGAAAGAAAATATAATCAATAATCACAATGACAAGTTAAGCATTTAGATTTTGGAAATCAATAGCTTTTGATGTATCTCATCAAAGACAAAGGAGAAATTCAGCAGAGAATCTCACCTGCTGTTTTGTTGTTCACTCATCTGAAGAAATTTCTAAACTTAGATTATCTGAATGGAGCTAAGTTGTACGTCTTAGGAGTATTGCAGAGTCTACTTTACCTCAGTTGAAATTTTGCACTGAAATGATCAAAATCCCAACCCAAAGAACTCATTGACCTTTCTGTTTTACCCCATTGTTTAAACCAATCCAATATGCCAAAATCACTTCAACACTTAGCTACTGCAACATTACAAAGCAAGAACTTAACAACATATATTAAAAAGAATAAAAATAGAAACACTAACACGCTTCAAGCATGAAATATTGGAGGGACCTGCTTTAATTGCTGAAATGAATGACTTGGACATGGCAATGTTGAATAAAAGTAAAAGTGAAAGAAGCATATAATTCCTTATGGGTGGTTATGAATCTGACTAATATTTTGTGAATTAAAATCTGATTTAAATATATGAGATTTTGTCACAATGGAGAGGATTATAAACAATCATCAGAATCTGTGAAATGAAATGAAAGATACTACACGTTAAAAAAAAAAAAAAAAAACTTGTATGGATTTTATTCATTCATTCACTGTAATGCTAATTAAGTAAAACATGAATATGAAATGGTAAAAATGGTATTAGTAAAAATAATAATACTATTTAGTAACTAAGCTCACCGATCTGTGTGAGCGGTAATTACCCGCATTGAACGCCTCACAAAACACAAAGTGTAGTCAATGCAGGAATCAAAAGAGAGTAAGTTAGAGAGAGAGAGGGTTGATAAGTGAGAAAAATAAAAGAAAATGATACACATAAATAAATATAAGTAACAACCTTTCTTTGTATAAAAGAATTTAATTTAATTGAACACTCAAACTCTTAATTAAATGCTTTCATCTTTTCCTCCTGTAATACCTTTTGCTTTTGTTTTTTATTCTATTTTACTTTTACCTATTAATAACTTTACGAAATAGAGAATCAACTTGTCTCTACCCTTTCAGGACTTATTTTATACAACATTTACTCTACCGATTTCATCTTATATGAATTCTAGTTATTGCTGTATTAATTTTTTGGTCATTGGTTAAAAAAATCTAAGCTGTGTGTGGATGTTATTACACTCGCGATTTGATATATTAGGTGAATATTCATGGTTATAATTTGTAATTTTATTGCCCGATTGTTTTACCTTTCTATATGATATTATATGCTGGCAACACATCAAACAGTAAATTTTACATCTATTTCTCAGTGTTGTTTAAAGTAATAATATTTTTTTGATAGGCTAAAGTAATAGTTGTATATGTATGAGCAACATATTTCAATTTTATTAGAAGTGTTATTGATATGCCTTTTGTTTTTTGATGTCATGTAACTCATGCTCTTAATACTTAATATAACCCTCTTTATAACTAAATAAAAATATTATATAATATTAACTGATTTTTAAGATGGATGAATAAAATATATTTTTTAAGTGTATTGTTCAATTGTTTTTAATTAATATTTAATTGATTGTTTTCCCCATTTACCTCATCATGAGTTTCATTTTGGTCACCGCCTTCAATTCTTGATTAGGATTTTCTCACTGCAACAACCTTTCTCTCTTTTCTCCATTTTAAAATATGATCTGCTCTATAGAAAAGGTAAATCTTAAAAATAATTTTTTATTTATTTTTATTTTCTAACTTTTCCCCATCCAAATTTGTATTATGTTTTGGTTTAGGGAAATATATATGCTGTGACCTATTATTGTTCATGAAATAGTGTTCACAATTAAATTAGAAGCTAAATTTTCTATCTTTTTACTACTATAATCAATATAATCTATTTATTTGAAAAACATATTCACTTTAATCTCTAACGCATCTCAAAACAATTACTTTATATAGAGAAAATATATGAGAAATTAAAAAAAAAATCTATTTAATTGATCAAATCAATTATGTAAATTTATTTTTTATAATTTTTTTAGTAATAAATATTAATGATAGTTTGAATTTAAATATTTTGCATTTGATTT
>JBBPBP010000001.1:8957467-8978375 GCA_037974735.1 Cicer chorassanicum | reverse complement strand
ATAAATCAATACGAACTAGAAAATTACATCAAATATACTTTTTTTATTCAAAAAGTTGTTTACCATGTATCTATATAATTATATTTTAACACCTAAATATGAATCTATATGTTTGTATCTACAAGTAAAAACCTTTTAATATAATAATTTATTCCTTAAAAAATATATTAATTTATTTTTCACAAAAATGTTTCTCAAATTTGACAACGTCTATCCGTGTATGACATGAACCACTTAAATATCCACATATTTCTAATTTTCTATGCATATGTCCCTGGTGACCTACTAAAAAAATAGATGTAAATAATTAATGATTTTAATCTTTACGATATATACTTTGCCTAATGAAAAAATATTACATTTATTTTTTTATGTAGGAAAATTACTAATTTTTTTTAGTAATTTACACTAATTTTAGTAAAATTACTAATTTTTTTATGAAAAACTATTTTTTAGACACTTTAAAATAAAATATTATTTATTAAATTAATATAATCGATTTTTTTAATATTTTTTTTAATTATTAAGTAAGTCAAATAGTTATATATTTGATGAGACAATATTAATTTTAGATAAGAGTTTATTAGTTTTATATTTAAAAAGTTTAGATTATGAAGTCTTTTTATTAAGTACAAAACTTTTTTGGAGGTTTTTTTATTAAGTAAAAATTTAATCTTTTTTTAAGGTTAAAGCGATCGTTTAGTAGTTTTATTTTTGGGTCAGTCCTACTCTGTATCTGCCCATAAATATAAACGTCTATTTGACAAAAAAATTGTCTCTAAATATAATTTTTTTTTTAATTGTTAGAAATATTTATCGTTTCTTTATCAAATAACCTCATAATTAATATCACTAAGTATCTTGAAATATATATATAAAAAAAATTCAAAATTAACTATATATACAAATACAAAAAAGGTATTTTAGATACATCTATACATAAAATAGACATATTAACTATAAGAAAAGTAAAATATCCCATAAGTGATTATATTAGGGAGAGATACTATGCTCATTCTCAATGAAATGAGTTCTATACAGTATTAGAATCCTATGCAGAAAATTAGTAGGAGGCACTAATTATGTTTGTGTGCAACTATACTAGTACACTAAAATTTAATTGAACTGTGACATAGCTATCTGTTTCATGCTTTAATCTTGCCATATGCAGATTCTTTTTGTAACTTGGTTAACCATGTATGAATGGACATTGGTCTTGGTCTGGTGGTTATGCAATTATGCAGAGTTGTTGTATCAAATTGTTTGCTTGTAGTCCTTTGATATCACCAACTTGAAATATATATGATATTACCACATTATTATCAATGTCTAATTGCCCTTCATTCATTACAGTTTGATTAATTCTCTTGACAGAATCAGGCTGTCAATGTAATCACAGAGTATTCCGAAAGTCTTAAACTTTCTACAATTACATGATAGAGAGGATTTTACAGGAACAAGTAGTACTCTTCATTCTTCTTTCACATTGAACATGGTGATAACATATTCAAATGGAAGTTGAGATACATTCTTTTCTCGTATGCAAGCAGCTAAGAATAAGGAAAACTCATCATCATTGAACATGTCAAAAATTGTAGGTGTGTATACTTGTGCCAGTTGAATTAGAAGTGGTGAATGTTGATATCTCAATTTTGGTAGTTTATGTCGAGACTCATATTCACATACTAACTTGTTATAGCGCTTCTCTTCAACAACTCTTTCAAAGTGCTTGAAGAATTAAATTCACTAAGTTGAGTGCTTCACATTCCAAAGTGTCACAACTTCCTTCATACAATGATTTCACCCAATTGTTATTTTTAACATTAAATTCTGCAACCAACTTGCTCCAAGCTACCTCAAACTTCACTTCTAGATCATACTCATATATGCACTTCTTAAAGTCAATTAAGAAATGACTTCCCCCTTTCATCAAGTTACCAAGATGTTTGGTCTCATTCTGCATCAAATGCCATGTACATAACTCATTTTGAGTCTCTGGCATCACCTCAACCAATGTTTGTGCCATGTACATCAAATGCCATGTACAGCCCCAAAAATGTTTGTGCCGCTGCCTCTTCAAATAAAAAACCCTACTTTCTCTTATTTTTCATTCATCAGGGGTTTAGGATCAATTTTTTGGTCTAGAATTACCCCTTCAAATCGTTTTTATCCCTTTATTTTAAGTGGTTTTTACACAAACTTAGTTTTTTTCTTCGTCTTAGTGCAATGGTTTTTTATTTTCTCGTCTTGGTGCAGTGCTTTTCGGTTTTCCGATGTGTTCGTTTTGAACCAGATTGACATAGTAGTGTTGACCTATTACAAATTTCAATCAATGATTTTGACATCGTCAACATTACAAATAAGACATAGGTATTCTGAACACTTGAATTTTATCATTTTTGTAAGCATGTTTTCGTTTTACGCTATTAACTTGGATGCTGAGTTTATTTGCAAATTTATCTTTTTTTTTATGTATTACCATTTGAATCAATAAATGTCATTTTATTTTAGTAAAAATAAATAAATAACAGTGCCCCTATAATAGTTAAACCTGAAAATAATGCAAGTGGTCGATTAGTTCGATTGTTCGTCACAGTTCTCACTAGGAGCTTTTTGCATTTCCTTTCTTTACAAAATACCAAAGAAATGAAGATTTACATGGCCAAAGAAATCTCAGATACTGCTTTTTATTTTACAAAAGTTTTATATATTACTACAATTAACCCTATATCACGTTGATGTTATGCTCTATTTAGAGTTTAGTTACACAATTACTGAAATGAATGAACCAAAAAACAGTGTTAATAATATCAATATCAGTCTTGTCCAAAACAAAATCTACATTAACCCAGTCCATTGAATGAATAGCTTACAATACAGAGTTACATTAATCAGAACCTCTGTTAAAACAAATATAAAATCTAATACAAGATAATTTGATCAACTATTGACAGAGTGACCAAAATTTAGAATAACTCAATAGCCACGAAATTATACCTGCTCTCAACCCTGACATTAGCATGACCCCATTTCAGCTTCGTTGAACCAAATGACAATCCAATATATAGCTACCATAAACACTACTTTTGCTCTTCAATCTGTACTCAAATTTCCTTGTGCTTATTTCACAACCGTTTTCAAGCCAAATGACGTTAACCACAGCACTCAACATTTCGAATCCTCGTCCCCTGTTCATATATATCCACTTGCTTAGCATATTTTGAACATTCGGAGCTTCAAATATGACTGTAATGTTTCTCTAATTACAGTAGTGCCGTGTATGACGGGTGGTTTGAAAATTTGTTATTAGACATCACACTTTCTGATAGAGACTTTGCAAAAGGGCACTGCACTAGGGGTGCCTTTCAATCATTGGGTCATGATGAATCTGATCTGGGAGCTGTAAAAGATGAAAGAAGACCAGCTGCCTGAGCAGGTAGAATATCTCCAAATGTCGACATAGCCGCTGCAGATCTGTCCTTAAAAATGCCAACTTGCCCATCAGTCAGCATAGATCCCAGTTTAAATGTACTCTCCCCAAACCTGCTTCCAACCTAGAATAAATGAACAAATTGTATCAAGTCTCTGACAAAACTACGCTAATAAAATAAAAATTCTAATCAGATTTAGGATAGGCAAGAATGGTGAAAAATCAGTATACAAATGCATTTAGACACAATAGTTCAGTCAATTTTATAGAGATCATTCATATAACAGGTGAGGTGATACTGCTACGGAATTCCAGCTAAAATTGCAAACAGTGCATATTGAAATCTACTTGGTCAATTAGAAAGGTATGAAACGCTCCACCAAAAAGCATTTGAAGAAAAAATTATCCATAATTTGCTAAAACTTATGATCGATTAGCTTAACAAATCAGGAACAGAATAGATAGCTTTCAAATATGCTCAGCCTCAGCTCAGATCCCTAAAAAGTATTATGGCAATTCGAATATTAATAGGCATTAAAAGAATCAAGTATCATAAGAACATGTGGTAGAGAATGCAAACACTAAAGGCTAATGTTAAGCTATATCCAATAGATGAATAATGGATTACCAAATAATAAATGAATGGTTATGGTAAGTTTACTTTGTTAATAGTTAGAGGTCATGAATTACATCCTAGAATTGACACATTCTTATCTAAAATTCATGGTATTTCTGGTCCTTCTACTCAAGCTAATGCATGATTTTGGTCTCCCACTAAGTTTTTGCTCAAATTCAATTTGTTTTTTTTCTTCTAAATTGTTAGAATCAAGTCATTCTGTTAACTTTCTTCTACCTTAAACCCTCAAAGTCTTCATTTTCCACTTGACCAATAAATATTGAATTGACTAAAACATTTCAAACTCTTTCAATCAAAATCCACCAATCAAAACATCATATTTTACCCAAAATAAAAATATCCCAAACTTTTACCCTCTTTGAAATCCTAATTTCACTTTCTACAAAATCCTTCAAACTTTCACCAATTTTTCATAATGTAAACGGTTCAAATAGTTTCATGTTAACTAGGCCTAAATCCCTAATGAATTGAATAGAAAATGAAGATTTAGAGGTTTTAGGTAAAGGAAATTTATCAAAGGGCCTTCATTTCAGCTATAGCATAAAATTTGAGCATAATTATTGGGAGAACGGAATTGTGCATTAGGAAGACCAAAAGTGCAATTCAGTCTTTTACTTACTAGTGCAGTGGAGGGTTCACGATATGGTAGGGTCACAGGTGAGTTCTCTACTGCTCTCTCTCTCTCTCTCTCTCTCTAATCACTTTTCCTTTTAAGCTCAAATCAGTCAGGTAGGTTACTTGGGTTGGGTCCTACTCCCCTTCATGGGACAGCAACGATATTTTACGTTTATTTAATTAGGTATAGAGGAGGACAGAGAATTGGCAAGGTTGCATCAAGTAATTTTGTCTATATCAACGCTATATCCAGTGGATTAAACAAAATTCCAGAATCATATAGACGACAAGCAGTTCAGTATAGCTGCAAGACTAGGATTCATATGACATTTCATAGAAGTTTTTATATGATCTTTGATGTTTTTCTTATCTCTACATCATATTCACTTTGGTACTCAATAATCTTACTACAAATAGGTGTTAATTGGGTGGCGTTACTGGTAGTACAACTAAATGGATAAAACTTTTCTAGGCTAGAGCAGTGCATGATACAGGTACTCGAGTAATTTTATCCCATCACATAATTCGAAACAACTTAGTATTATGTAGAACTAAATACTGCAATAGTACAGTCCAAATAAATAATTGAGGCATCTTCAGACTTTGAGCAATACGCACTCCATATATTTATTTGGCTAACAGATTCAAATTTTATAAAACAGTAGCTCCACCATGTATACAAAATATAAGGCCAACTTGTGACAAGAAAGAATTGACCACAATAGTATGGCTGCACAAATAGATACAGTTCATTGTGGTGCCATGAATTGCGGAATAGCTACATCTTGTGATATCATCTTATTCAAAGATTATTAGTGTCACATGGAACAAAACTTACTTGAATGAAAGACTTCAAAAATGGTGCTGCTACCCCCAGACTTGAGCTGTCATCCAAATTTATCTTTTGAGAAAGTTCTCCATTTGTAATTGAATTCCATGAACTTCTTGAAGAGATTTCATTTGAAGATGGGGTGAATGTCTTCTTTGGCCCTCTAGAGGACAATGCTGGAGCACTGGATTTACCAAGATTAAGATGTATGTTTGTAAATAAGAGTATATATTTTAGGTAGCCAATCACTGACTTTGGTACATTAATAGGTTTCTAAGCAAAACTTCCATAAAACGACATTGAATCACTCAAAATTGACAAATTTATTATCTCAATAAATTAGGAATGATACAATATAAAGTATATGCATGCTTAGCAGAAACAGTAACCCCTAGTATATGGGGATTGAGAGGGATTACAGCTTAGCTGTATATCTACTCTATCTATGGAAACTATATCATATCAGATGATAAAAGGAAGGAAATAGGGACATAATTGAGAAAAATACAGAAAAACTCAAATACAGTCAACAGAATAAATCATTGGATTCAAATTAAATACATAGAATGATGGTACGAGAGCCAGGCACAAAGCTGTGCATTGTGAAAAGACAGACAAAGAATAAATTACAATAGTTAACTGACCTGATGGGGAGGTATTTAAACCGGGGAACTGTAGAACACCTCAGAGTATTTGATTCTGAATTAGTAGGCAGTTTCTGAACAGTATCTGTGTACATTCTGTTAAGTTGCACAAAGAAACCAAAAAGAACAGCATGCCGTAGATATGACTGCCTCTCATTCTCCCAGAGATATGGTTCATACCTTAAACATGTAGATAAGAAATCATTGTAAGATTAAAAGAAGGAGACTTCAGATGACAGCACAGACATCACTAAAGGGACAGAAACTATTGTTCAGCAGCACAATTCAATCTTGCGCAAGAAATGCACACTACAATGAGTATTTTTTCTACATTTTACCTAATTTAGTTATTACTCCATACATCACCATGAATTGCACTACCATATCTAAGAAAGAAAAACCTCGAACAGAATAATGAGAAACTTACGTAAGCCAGTCTATAGGATCCAGTCTTTGCGAAAGACGATTTAACAACTGATTAGACCGTTCTCTAATGACTGAGATTGTCAAGCTTTGGTCCTGCTTTCTTCTGAGAGATGACTTTGCCTTTGGGTTACTAGGTAATTCCCCAACCAAATTCGAATCACCGCCAGAGAGAACATCAATGACAAATTTGACATCTAACAAAAGCTGCAAGACTCCTTTTTCGGTCACTTGATGAGCATCACCCATTTCAGTAGAAAGGAATTCCTCAAAAATTCCAACTACCTGTATAGTAAAATACAGTCATTGTAGATACAGATGTACAAGAAGTCAAACACAGACACGGTAATTGAAAGTTGAAAAGATATTACAAGAAACCATGAGAAGTCATCTTCTGGTGAATAAAAGGCCTCATTGAAACTGAATCTTTCTACGTTTCAGTTTTCTTTGGCCACTCACGAATAGTTCATTCCAGTGTTTCAATAGCTAATTTACAATTAATATATTGTAGGGGGAGAACAGTGGTCTTGGGGATATTATGATTATCTCCATTACTCTAAAATCTTAGAGTCACAGGTAAAATTTGGCGATCAATGTGTTAATCCAAGAATACCAACTATATTTTCTACTAGGAATTGATCAAAGATGAAAACGAATAGAGATCCTTTCTATTTTTTAAAAGAAATGGAACTACTATAACTTTGGTGTATAAATATCTAATGTTACCAATTTTATAAATGTGTGCATTTATATCATTTATTTACTCCAAAACTATAGTAACGGACACCTCTATTTCTTTTGAGAAATGGAGAGGATCTTGACCCAATTAAAACCATCTCCATTTTTAGTAAGCTAGCAAAGAAAATACCACAGACTAACTTCTGCAAATTCTTATCAATTTAATGGGGCAACAATGCCTTAAAAACTGCCAGAAGGTAAAAAAAAAGTCAGGTAATAAATGGAAAAATTGTAGAGATTATGCAGTCTTTTTCTGCATTCTTAGTTCACTTCTCATCATTATTGTTTTGTATGCTATATGTGAGGATATATAATCCCCTTCTTAATCTACTCCTTTTCTCCTCAATAAAAAACCATTTTTCTTGGAAAAATTTATAATCAAGAGTGAAGGCTGGGATAAAAAAGGCCACACCAGTGAACTTGAAGATCAAGTGGAATAACACATCCACAGAAAACATACCTTTTCCAATAACCTTGATGCCAGTTTATGCAAAATCTTCTTGTCAAGTACATGACCTCCAACTCGGTGAACTTCTTCACAAGCTCTAAATAGAAATGAGATTATGTATAGAGAAGGCATAGATGGAAGAGATATTTTCATATCTGACTGGTTCTCATCAGACTGATCTTGCTTGACGACAATATCCTCCCATCCCTGTTCAATAAACAAAAAAAATGAACAACCTATAGATTAAAGGCTAAAAGATCTTGTTGTTGTATCACCAACAAAAGATCCCCGATAAAAGGTAGAAGCACTAGTAATGATAATACCATTACACTATGATAGCACCTACTACTCATTCAAAAAGGTAAACAAAAAAATCTAGTTAAATATTGATAGGCGGCAAGTTTTCAGAAGGCATGTACCAATAAAAGGTTCCATATAGAGAAATAATAAAGATGAAGCCGACAATGATAATAAAGAAATATAATGCTAATTAAGCTGACATCACAAAAACTTTATCACCTACAAAACATAACAGCCGAGACTTATCCCACAAAGTATGGTTTACTAGAAGCACTGACTAACGCTATTGAACTCTGACAAAAATCAAATATCCAATAAATCTTTTTAAAGTAAGGTTTTGTAATATCATCTAATACCTCTTCCAAAGTAAACACAGGATGAAGGTAAGCAATTCAAAACCCATAAGATTCATTCATATATAAGACTTATAAGTTGCAAAGCAGAGTATCAAAGTGAGCATGCACTTCCTTAACGAATAAACAATTCATTTCAATTTGTTTTGGTCTTAACGTGGTAAATTAGTAAGTGCTGGATAAATTAAATCAATAGATATATATAACTTTCTCCTTGGTATTTCAGTGGTGACTCCTTCCATTACCACAACCACTTAACTTAAGGAAGGTTCTCCACTTATGTGCATATATCACTGCAAGGTTTGAGAGTAATGAAAGTTTGAAAGGACAGAAAATTAGGCAAACAGAATGCTACTGATTCATTCAATTTAAGGTGAAAAAACCTTATCATCACATACTAGTCAACAGATTTCTAGTACAATACTACTATTGAGGTGGTAATTGCGGGAAGTATAAAAATTAAAAATCAGTTTATTTTCAAGAATATGGATCTTACAATGTCATATAAATAAGGCAACTACTCTCTACTGATTCAAAACGATATTAAGTTATTAACAGCAGCAGTCTGGAATATTTGGATATGAAGCTTGCTCAACTCGCCACAACCCTAACAGATGGTGACAATAATAGAATTTAGGCTTCGTCAGTTTTGGCAAGGTTCTGAGAAAAAGAATGTTGAAACTAGAACGGATCAGTCTGCTAACATATCCTTGGTAAGACGCCAAGACCTTAGGCAAATTTACTTAACAAAAATAGTAATATGTATGAATTATGGTATAGTACTTCACTGATTCCTCCATAATAATAGCTCCAAGCTTTAAATAACTTTGTGACACTGGTATTAGGCCATATTTCTTACTATATCATTAAAAAAATTAGATCTTTCAAGTTTTCACAAGATCCATACTCCATAGTAGTATAAATCGTATTCCTTGTAGTTGTTCACATATATATGTCTCAGTTATGATTATATGGTATACTTGGTCAAATGATGGATATATTTGTCTGACCGATATCTTTTAAAAGGCTTTCCTTTCTACTGATATACTAATGGGTTGAAGAGCTTAAATTTAATCACTCCCTGTATTTTCTGTTTTTATTTTACTCTTTATATGACAAATTTTCTTCTGCTCATGCTTTCCAATTTATTTATTCTTACCCTACAAATTCCTATTTTATTAAATAAGATTCAAAAACAACAAACAGGCTCTTGAAGAAGATAACGGTTCTCCAAAAACTAAAGGCTGATCAGAGGAAAAGTAATAGTACGGTATAACCATAACAAATAAAACAATCTTAAACCATCACAATTCATGGAAAATTAAATAAAACAACAGAGAAAATGGGAAAGTGGCACTTACCCTCCCAGGCGTGCTCAAAGTTAAGGACTCATCTTGTTTAAGATCCTGAGAGACAATAGCAGCAAGCTCATCTGACAGCCATAGTATCCATAAGTTGTAGGCTCTAATGCAAAGATCCCCTATAGTCTTATTCAGTTCTTCCAATTCACGGCTAGAACCTTCTCTTGCTCCAAACAAGGCAGCTGTGGCAGAAGAATTTTGCCTTTTAGAGCCAAGGTTTGTTGGTCTTCCTGGACTATCACAGATAGAAGAATCAGAACCAAAACGAGAATGTTTCACAAGAGATGGTAATTTTCCAACTGTAGATACATTCCCACTGGCCCAAAATCTAGGAGAACCAAGTATCAAGGGTATATGTTTAGAATGGTTTTGGAATGCAAACAATAATCTCCCAATGAAAAGGGATTTTTCAACTGTAACAGTTGTTGGTACATCCTTGTCGCCATTTTCCATTGAGCCATATAAACTGTCAAGTTCTTTTTGCAATGCCGTCAATATAGCAGACACATTTTCATAACATTTACTTTGCAGGTATGGTGCGAGATCCTTTAATCTTTGGGAGGCCTTCGGAGACTCTAAGAAACTTAATAGATCCTCAAGGATGCTCTGACAAGAAACATCAACTGCGTCCCTGATTCGACTTACTTCAGGACCAAAATAGGCATTAAGACAAGACTGAAATTCGTTCTCTTCAGGCAGGACTTTAAACCCAGAAGCAACTCCAGTTTTTCTGGCATTGGATTCCAGAAACCAAACACCACCTGCTGTATAAGGTCTGGTCAAGTACCTCAGAACATCATTCTGTTTGGTGAAAGAGTCAACTACTGCAGAAATTGTGCTCACCACATCAACAGTGCCAGTTAGCTCCCTAAATCTCAAGTCAATGATTGCTTTCATTCTACCAAGAAAAGCGTCCTCAAATATTTCGTCCCAAAGATCAGAATCATCTTCCAAAACAAGTTCCCGAATCCTACTCCAAGGCAACTCAATCTCAGATCCAAAAACACTCTTCAGCCATTCTAGACTTCCCTGTAGAACTTGTTTACTTTCCATTGTTTCCCTTATTGATTTCTCAGCAGAAGCAAGCTCCTGGCCACTGCCAATGGCATCAATCAAATTTATTCCACTTATCTTATTTACACATTCTTTCAACCAAGCAAAACAAGTATCAGCAATGTAACGTTTGTCAAGCATTACCATGACCGTTTCCAGCTTATCTCTAAAAGACTTCCAAAGCTTAACTTCCTCATCAGGATTGGGAATCCCACCAAACAATTGTGAAGCTGGAGGAGATCCAAGAATGACTTTGTAGAAAAGGGGCATATCATTCAACACTTGCAAAAATGACTCACCTATCTGACCCACAGTGACCTGAATTATTCCCAACACATCACACAAGACCGAAACCACCAAAGAGGAATCATCACCTGCACCAGCATTACCCAAAATTTGCAATATCCACGACTTCCTTGATTCCAGAAACAAGTCCAAAACCTGTGTTTCATCAACAAATCAGTTTATACCCATCAAATGAAGAAGAATGAACCAACTGCCCACATCCAAAATGATACAAATCTACAAACTATATAATCCCCAAATGACACACCATCTCCAACCAAATTCTCAATCCAAAACAACTCCACACCAACCTGTTTTTCATCAACAAATCAAAGTACACCCATCAAACTAAAAATATATGCACCTAATTAACAAACTAACCAACCAACCATATCTCAAATCCAGTGTTGTCAATTGCGGATAGCATAAAAAAGCAATTTGTTCAAATTCCGCTATACTACAACACTATAGCACCACAATAGTCACTATTTGACAAAATTTTGTACTAAAAAACTATTTGACAACAAATTGTACTAAAAAACGAACTGCGGAATTCAAATTTCGCTAGGCCATAGCATTGCTATAGCTTCTACAAGTTCTATTTGACAACATTGCTCAATCACATAAACTCACAAATTCAAAGCAATTAAAACACTCCAACGCCGCAAATTCCCAATTCAGACTAACAAAAAAATAAACAAAATTACCTTCTCCGGCTGAAACTCGTCGATAACAGCTACAGCAGCGAGGGCATCAGCGTACGCATCGATAGGTAGTCCGCGATCAAGCAAGCGATCACGGCTACGCTGCGAGATCTGGGCTCTAAAGCTCTCAACGATCTGCCACTGATGCTGAAGAAGAGGAAAATTGGACAAGATCTTGATCTTATGCTCATCGGAATCTACAAACAAACGTTGATGCACGTGCTTGGCACGGACGTAACGCGAAGCAGCCTCAAGGAACATACCTTCGTCTAAACATCCCCATATATTTTCCGGCGTATCGACTAGGTACTTGACGCGGCAAGCGATGCCGTAAGTCCAGGCTCGGGATTGGGAATGGAGGTTGGTTTTGGATTGGGATTGAGATTGTGAGAGAGAACGGATGCGATCGTGAACGGCTGTGATGTTTGCGGAGATTGCGTTGCATGAGGCTTTCATGTTGACGATTGAGTCGGCGGAGTCAATTAGGTCGCGATAACGGTTACCGACGAGTTGACGGAGCTCTTCTTTTTTGTCGTCGATCTGTTTGCGTGTTGCGGCTTCGGTGTTTCGGATCTCGGCGATTGGTTTGGAGCGGAAGAGAGACTCGGCATCGCGGTAGCCTGAAGTGGAAATGCGGTGGTCGTCGGCGTGTGGCGACGCCGCCGGAGGGGATGTGACTCTCATATTTGGTGTGGCGGTGAACGGTGGTTGGGGTTTATAGTTTGTTATTGGTTCGACATTGGATTGAATTGAGTTTAGAGAGAAAGGATCACTTGGGCAGAGGATCGATCAAGTTTATACATTAATTTTATTTTATTTACTGAACATTAATTATTATTATTATTTTGAGAGAAACATTATTTTTAAAAATATAATTGAATTTTCTGTTTTTGTTTGTGATCTAATTGTTTTTTATATAAATATAAATACAGGAGGGAAAAATTGCAACAAAAATACTTTTAATTTAGGAAGTGGTTTGGTGCTTTCTGTGATCTATGAATTTACTTTACTTTCCAATTTCATTTTAGAAATGATAAAATGCTCTTTTTAGGAAGATATAATAACGTTGTTGTGTGAGGACTACTAGTATCATTGTTAATCCTTAGATAAATTGATAAAATAAATAAATAGTTCACATTTGATTTAATTTAAAATTTTGTTTTATCTTTTAAAAATTTGATTTAACTGATCACTTCAATTAGATCAAATTAATTGATTCAACTAAGAACAAATCAATTTATTATTTAATTTAATTAGTTTGAAGGATACTCAAATTGAATAAAAATAGATCATGGTCCAATCGTGATTGATTTAATTTATATATATTATTTTATTTAATTTTTTTTACAACTTTTTATTATTTAGTAATTTTTATCTTCAACTTTGGTTTAAGTAATTGAACCTTTTAATAAAATCTCATCATATTTAACTTAAAAGGTAATCAACAATTCATTTTTTATTTGGGACTTATTAATCCACACTCGATTCTTTTGTAAATGTAAGATCTAATTAATATGAAACTCGTGTGATGTATATATGCTTTTATTTATCTAAAAATGTTTATTATAATAAAAATTATATCATGATGACAAATATAAAATTAAATGAAAAGTAATATAAATATAAAAAATTAATTTAATACACAATCAATATAAGAAATTTATAATAATGGCAAATCCCAAATTGTCATACCTAGTATTATAAAGAGTAGTTGTGGTTGAATTTAATAAAATTTGATTGAATTTAATAAAATTTGATCGATTGTTGTTAGTGAAGAAAATTTACATTGTATAAATACAAAATCCATAAAAATCTATATGAATTAGCTTATGTTGTAAATATATATATATATATAGACTACCATCTATACTTCCAAATTATTGCATTAAATGAACACTTAACCAAGGGATAGAAGTTTGTTTGGGTATTTGGGATGAGAGGGTGAAAGAATAATGTGAAACAAAAGTCAAGGAGTTATCATCGCGTTTAGTCTAATATTAACAATTACTAACTATAACAACATTAAGAATAAAGTTTAATAGATATACACAATCATAAATAAATTATACATCGAATGAGAGATTTCCTTGACAAAACAATTCAAACTATTACAAATAATTGTTGTAAAATAATAGTGTATGGTACTAAAAACAATGACAATTGCATCAGAAGAAACTACTACTACAGCATATTTGTTCCTTTGTATAGTGAATAGCATGCCAAATCACTGGCATTTGACATGACTTTGATCATGCAGGAGCGAGTTCCTCTAAGAACTTGGAACAAAGATGCCAACATAGCCTACCCCCACAACAAAGAAGGCAATAGATTGCATGAAAAGATATATGAAGCAGTGATTCTTCCCAAAGGCAACATCATAGCATCCAATGAAAAATAGGTAGACCCCAACACCAAGTTCTAGGAAGTGAAGCCTGTTTATCATAAAAAAAATGTAGGAAATGTCAAATAGTGAATGCTAGATGTAAAAACACCTTTTAAGTTGCAAAAACAAATAGGTCAATGTGTATTTTGACACATCAAATAAAGATATATTAACACACCGGTACAAGGAGTATTTTAATCCAGATATAGATCATAGTTTTAAATTATAGTTGCAGTTATGCCGCAAAACTATATATAACGGTAAAATAGAGATAAATATAGTGGCAACTGCAATTGTAATACCGTTACAAAAACCTCTAAAACGGTTATGTTGAGGTTGTAAAACTTTACCTTCCGTCAATCCTGATACGAGACTTTCTTGCTGCTTTACCTCCTGATTTAGTTTTGAGAGCATCACCCAATTTCTCAGTAACTACCCACTCATTTACTCTACCTACCTCTAGCAAACCTATAAGTGTTGCCTTGGTTCTATGCATTGACATAACATTTTCAAAAAGTATCCACAATATCAATAAGTGTAATGACCTACAAAAGAGGTACATGGAAATTAAGTTATATTACTTATAGGGAAACTTTGTCTACAAAATATTGGTAACATTAGTAAAATGGTAATTACTCTACCTTGGAGTTCCAACAGCATTAAGGAGTGTAATGATACAAGGTATATAAACAGCACCCCACTTAGGAACTTCTACTTCTGGAACTAAAACAGTTGCAGGCAAAATCACACAGTAGAATGCAAATGTGACCACATGTGCTATGATTTTCCGGACAAAGAAAAAACTATAAATCACATGAAACTTCTTCCACATAGAGACTCTCTGCATCATATGGTAAAAAAGGAATTAGAAGAGAAAATAGTTAATAATAATGATTTGACTAGTTAAAAAAAATATAGAGAAAATTGAAAGGGTTTGGTTGGTACCTTGTTTCTCATGATTTCCATTGCCATTTTCCTGAAAAGATTAGCTGGGCCACATGACCACCTGTGCTGCTGATAACGGTAGGCTTTGAAGGTACTTGGCAATTCATTTTTCACCTAAGTTTATTTAAATAATAAATTATATTTAACTTGAAGCTATAATTACTGAAATTACTTAGGAAATTATTAACTAGTTAGGCTCAAGGTTAATTAAAAAGAATCTTAAAGGCATGCAAATAAAGGGATTATTATGATTGAAGATACCTTAAGGTCACTAAGGTACACAAATTTCCAGCCTCTGAGACCAGCTCGGACAGCTAGGTCCATATCTTCCACTGTGGTACGGTCCTTCCATCCACCAGCTTCATTTAGTGCTGAAATTCTCCAAACACCAGCTGTGCCTGCATGCATGTACCATATCATCATCATCATCGTCTAATCTCACATGATTAGTTGTTCTAATACATTTTACTAGGGAACTTAATGATTTAATTACCATTGAAACCAAAGAAAGCATGAGTTGAGGAACCAACTTCCTGCTCCACAAGGAAATGATAGTCCAATGACATCTCTTGCATTCTTGTCATTAAGCATTCATCAGCATTCACTGCAATACACAAACAACATCACTTTCACACACCACACCAAAACCATCTACATTCTACAATGTGACTAACTTATGTCATGAAGTTTACAGAATTACCGAATTGCCATCGAGCTTGGACTAGTGCAACCTGTGGATTTTGATCAAGGAATGGGATGGTGCGGTGAAGGAAGTTAGGATCAGGTTGGAAATCAGCATCAAAGATGGCAACATAATCACAAAGTTTGACATAGCTATGCTTCATTCCTTCTTTGAGTGCACCAGCTTTGTAACCATTTCTATTTTCCCTTATCTCATACTTTATGTTTATGCCTTTCCTAGACCATCTCTTACATTCCGCTTCCACCATATTCTTTAGTGTTTTCATAAAAATAAACAAAAGCATATATGTGAGTTTTTGGCATGTATTTTAGATTATATGGATTTTAATGCTTAGATGCATGACTTGTACAATTTTAGTTTTGGGTTTAAGACTTTATGCATTTTATTTTGTATCATAAAGTAGCATTGTTTTGAGAAGGAATTGCTTCTATGCAATGCAATAACACCTAGATCATGATTCAAATTGTTTTTGATATGTCACAAATCACAATGATTTTGATTTGACTAAGGGAAAAGGAAATTATATATGACTAGCATTTTTTTAATTATGCAAGATAAAGGATAAAAATGCTTGTTAAGTTTATGAGGAGGGAATGATTTCAAAACCTTAATGATTGGGTCTGTTGAGTCATCAAGAACTTGAATAATAATTCTATCAGATGGCCATGATAACCCACATGCAGCTCCGATTGATAATTGATACACCTGCAAGCAATGAAACAGTTCCCACAAAAACCTTTTAACTATTCATTAAAAAAATCTCTATTCCAAGAAACCGTATTTGTCATAAGTCATAACACTTTTTTTTTAAAATATAATGCTTATTAAATAGGATATTATAGTACTTCGGAGTGATATATGGACCCGAGTTGTGTGGAGCTACAACTCGTAACTGCACACAGTTACACCATCTCGACCATCCAATCAGAACGAACGGTCCAAATTTTAAAATCAAAACGTTAGTAATTTGGACCGTCTGATCATTGTCACATGACCTAGATGCGTGTGACTTAATGCAGTCACACATCTAATCCAAATTTGTAATATATACCTCTTTCTCATTATACATTGGAATTTGCACCAAAACCATTGGAAAAGCAGAGTTTCCAAGCTCAAGATCATCCTTAAGTGGCTCCCATTTGTAATGTTTATCTGGTTTATGACCAAACAACTTAACAAAGACTATAACTATACCCATATAAACTTTTTCAACAAAAAGCATAATTGACATAGCCAAACACAAAAAGACTAAAACTTTCAGCATTGGAACAATAAGGGGTACCCTAACTTGCTCCCAAATGAAACTCATTTGGCTCACAATACCATAATGCACATTTTCAAATGTAGTTCTTGTTGAAAGCTGATCCATTTGAAAAACCTTTCTTGGTTTCCTTTGAAAAGACAAAGTAATTGTTACTATATATACATAAAAGAATGTGGTAGTAACATTTGGTATTGGTGACTTTGCGAAAAGAACAAGAATGGTTTTGTAGTTTCTACTTTTGGCAATTTCATTAATTGTGACTTAGGAGTCACGTCAAGGCAATAAAGAGAAGAAGTAGAGTGAGTGGACACGATTGTATCATAGCACTTGTTGTGCTGAAAATGCATACACATTGAACTACCTATAGTTTTGTTCCATGTGACATATATAGTCACTAACAATTCATATGATGACTGCTAAATGGAGAAAACGTATGTTGCAATGTTTCATGTGAGAGAGAGAGAGATTCAATTTGATTGTTGGTTCATAAAGCATGATTTGAGTAACAGTATAACAATGTGTGAAGTTTTTATAATAAGTAAGAAATTGCAAAGTTTATATTAAGGATAAGAAAGACAGAGATTCAAAGCAATTATGATAAGGAAATTGTTACGATCCAGGGCTAGTTGTAGGTACCTAAGAGAATATTAAAAATATAATTGATTTTCTACAAAGAGAGTCATTATTTCCTGTCATCTAAGTTTGAGATTTTGTGTAAAGAAATGTTTTAGACCATAAAGATATCCTTTAAGTTATTTAAAAAATGATAAAATCAAGTCACTCTATTAATAGATATTAAAGTTGTTTTTATGTGTCAGAATCACGAGAACATGATAATAGTTGTACTTTGTGGAAGTGTAACTGATTCCACTAAATTACCAACATGTTGTGATTAGTAACCGGTAAGGATCCACATTTTAAAAAAGTGGTGAGGGGTTTAAATTGAATGACAACTGTACACTCATTTATATATTACTCAAATAAAAAGTTTATTGAGAGAACATCTTAACATCTCAAGGATGGAGCGAGAGCTCCTCGACAGGGTGTGCATCTGCAAGCACTCAAATGCTCAAGTCAGTGTGAAATTGAGATAAAATGAGGCGATGGCTAGACGGACGTGAGAGACATGTGTTACTCCATGGACTTTCAATACACTCCTTGACTCCCCTCTGAATTCCAATCCAATCTTACATCCACTGTGTTTGGGAAAAAGTTAAATGAGATTTTGAAAAAAAAAAAAAAAGATGGATAAGCCAATTTCAACTTACAAAAGAAGCTATTGTTTATAATTCGTATGTAAAGGAGTATATATTCATAAATGTTCCTAATATATATTCATTATTGAGAAGTTGATCCAAACTTGTAAAGAAGTATGTTACTGAGATAGATCTAGAGTAGTAAGAATTATAGTGGAAGTAAGGTATTGGCCAGTTACTTGTGAAAGAGTCTTAGAAAAGGTTTGAGAGAAGAACTTTAGAGTGTGTTAAAGTATCAATTTAAATATTATTTTTTGTTGTTAATATTCAATTCAGGACCGTTTGGTACGAAAGGCATACGTAAAAAAGAACTCTTAATCATGTAAATATTGTGTTTCCTTCTTTCTGTCTTAATCAAGCCAACACAAGGAAATTAACTACTTAAACCTTATCTTTTTTTGTCGACAGAAATGAAGAAGAGCTCAATCAAGTGTTGGAAGCTCCCTCCAGTCCTGATGAGTTTTCCAATTCCTGATTCATGGTATGTTTGTTTATAAATTTTTTAATACTTGTTTTTCAATTAATTTAGCATAATTAATGGTATATTTAGGAATTATGTTTCAAAAATAAATTTTATTTATTCGTGCCATTAGTACCACAAGTTCAAATCTATGGTATCATTTTTCTTCACATTTAGTGTGATTAAATTCCACCACCTAACTCTTTAGAAAATAAATTATGTTCGATAAATGTTTTGTTTGTATATCCTTAAGTTCTACTCACTACTAAAACTCTAGTAATTAAGAAGTTCAGATAAATAAAGTCTAGTCAAGAATTGTTTCAATAAAGATTTAAATTTGAATTTTTTCGAATTATTTATTATAAATTAAAATTTATTAGCCACTTGAGTTCAATTATTTAAGTTATACAGATTCATTAGTTACACATAAAACCATTCCTCGCAGTAAAAACAAATGCATACCACTTTTAAAAAAATGCAGAAGTAATTTTTCTCTTCTAAAATTTTTTTGCAAATTACGATCAATTCTATTCAACTCATAACTTTTGTGAATCTCGTCAAATAGGCACTTATAATATTATTCAATGCCTCTTATTATAATTTTAAAAATTAGAATGAGACTATCTAACCAATTATGGTAGTGAATTGGATGTTTTATGGTCAGACCAACAGAAACCGTGCAAAATAGTTAGAACTAGTGTGATTCAATGCAAACTACACATTAATTTTTATTAAAAGAATAGCGTGAAAAGAAGGATCGAAATTGGGACATGGATAGAGAGCACGTGTCTTTTACTACTACAAGATCACTAAATCAATAGTAAACGATAACTCATTAATTCGACTAGTAATATAGTATTTTGACTGAGTCGATGATTGATCTATGCGTTAAAACGTCTTCAACTCATTCACGTGCATATGTGAGAACTCAAGTCATGCTTTAATCAAATTCAATCATAATTAAATTAAATGACAAATAAAAACATAAACAATATTTTTTTAAAAAACAAAATTAAGAATCAATTGCGTCGCAGGTCAACTATTTCATGTCTTGTTTTTGATGATGCAATTCATGAGGGATTGTTGCATTAGGATCGATGATTTTAAAATCAGATGGCTTGATTCTGGTTAGGGTTTTGAAGGGCTATGAGAGTTAAAGGAACTATATGGAAAGTGTCGTTGAAGCTATTATGGTGGTCAAATGCTATTTTATCTTTGTATGGAAACTATATGGGAACCGAAGAGCTCGTCTTGGCTCAATTTAGCCCATTCCAAATTTGATGAGATTTAAGGAGGTATATTAGATTAAGATTTCAAGAGATAATTTTTTGCATAGAAGACTTGTGGGATTTTAAAAGATCATCAAGATTTGTAATTTGGATTTCAAATGATTTTCATCATAACAATATATAGGATTTGAAAAGATTTTATAGATTTATAAGATTTCAAATGACTTAACGAATTTTAAATAATTATTAAAAACATGATTATTACACACTCTCTAACACAATATTCTCAACAAACGTTTTTTTTATTTGTTAAAATTTAAATTATCCATACAAAATTAAATTCTACATATTTAATATCAAGACAATTATTATTGTTTTATCAATATAATCTTCTACGATGCATAGATAAATTAGCAATTTATTTTTATTTCAATAATCGTTATTCTTATATGCAACATTTTCATTGTTATCATCTCTATTAAATTTTTTTTAAGGATATACAAAATAGATTAATGATATATTTTTACTTCAACTATTATTATTATCATGATATGTAATGTCTAGAAGATTAACTATACTGGTCATAATTCTCATCATCTAAGTTATGCTTTTCAAGGATGTATTAAGAAAGTTATAAATTCATTTTTATTTTGAAAGTCGTTATCATGATATAAACTACTATGTAAGATTATATCACACAAAAATTAGAATATTTCACACATTTTAAAAGTAGATCTTAAAATTGATGTAATTTAAAAAAAATCGTGTTCCACTAATCTTTTTTAATTGTTACATATAACATGAATAAACTAATATAAAGTTAATAGTCATATTAATATTTATAAGAT
>JBBPBP010000001.1:8929268-8953836 GCA_037974735.1 Cicer chorassanicum | reverse complement strand
AGTCTTATTGATAGAAACTCCACGAAAGATGACCAACAACATTGCACCAAGATATTTGATAATTTTGATCAATTTTTACATATCTACGAGACAAATTATAATATGTTATTTACACCAACAAGACATATAAATTTATTGTGAAAAAAAAATCTTTTTTTTAAGATTTGACATGTTATGACTTATTTTTCTGTCTTATAATAAGTTTTACTTTAACAAAAAAAATCATTTTTTAAATGAATATCATTGGTCATTTTTAATACAATTTTAATAATTCTTTTATAGTACTCTTTAATAATTATTACGTGCACAATTTATAAAATATTATTATAATCTATATTAATAATAGTGAAAATTTTATCAATAATTAAAATGAATAATTTGATAAAATAATCTTTTTTAATTATTATATTTTTTAAAATAAATTATTTTCTTCAATTATTATATTTCTTAATACGTATAAAAAAACTTTTAAAAATATTTATTATTTGTGAGATGTTGGAAAAGTAATGTTTAAGAAAACATTCTCAAATTAGACATGTGAGACACATTACTTTATCTTAACAAATCGAATCTAAAATTTGTAGAATTTTTCAAAATCAAACTCGTAAGGGTTTTGTCAATAGATTTCTAATCTATGACTTTGTTTTGACTAAATGCAGGGGGGGTCAATGTGCATATTTGACTATAACACCATTTCACCAAAAAAAAGTATACTATAACTATAAACACCATATTAGTACCATATATAAAAATAATATTAAAAACATCAATTATTAATAAAATGATCATATAAAATATAGGAGTGTCAAATAACCAAATTCAGACATTGATTAGTTACACTAGTACTATCTAAGAAACAAAATGAAATTATGAGAAGAATTTAGTTATACACCTGTACTTTGATTCTGTCATGTGTATGTAGACAGGCTGGATCCGGTCAACATTTTTTTTTTGTGCAAACAACTTTTTTTTTTGTAATTGCAAACATAACTTCCATACATAGTATTTGGAATATTTTTATTATTTATACAGCTGATTTAATTGACTTTTATATTCACATAGGACGAGTCCCTTAGCCACCTTTGATGCTTTATATTTATATATGTCACACACACTACCCCACCTCACAATAGCATAAAATAAAACTCAATGATTTCTTAATAAAAAACAATTCCCTCAATTCCAAAATTGTATTCTTTTTACTAGTTTTTTTATTCTGTTTCAAAGTAATGGGCGTTTTAAAAAACAATGTATAGTTTATCTTTTTTTTTTCTTCTTAAAAAATAATATAATATTTATATTGAAAAATGAAAATTTGTATAATAATTAATTATAAATATAAAAATCTTTCGGTACATATATACATCAATTAAAGGCATGTTTAATGTGTATACAAAAATTTCAACTATTAATAAAGATATAAAGTGTGACAAAAAAATATATATAAAGTGAAGAGAGTAATAATTAAGCATTTTTTAAGTAATAATCAAGCATGTTAAAAAATATACTAGTCCAAAAGAGTTAGTTGCCAATACACAGTAGAATTGGTTCTTTGACCATAATCATTCAAACATGTTTTTTCTACATCTAAACTAATTAAAGTAGTTTTCAACATTCATGTCAACTTGCATCAATTTCTTCAAACACATTTGTGTAGTATAAGATAAGATATTTCTGTTATATCATATAATAATTTTTTTTAGCTCAAGGTACATATATATATTTCATATGAATTTATATAATATTAAACATCTGCAGAACAACAATTAAAACAACATCACTGAGAAAAACAGCAACAAAATTAAGATGGGAACTGGTGCTCAAAGCTCTTCAGAAGTATATACAAGTGATAGTGAAAAGGGTTTTGCAATCAATCACTCTAGTAGTACTCCACAAGACTTAGATGCAGGAGCAAAGTTTGTTCTTGTATCTCGAGGTAATTAAGGATTCAACTATGTATTTTGTTATGTGATTTGTATGATGAATTTTGAGGTAAATAAGAAAAAGGGTGTTTGTTGATTTGACTATATGGTTGTGTTTGTACTTTGTAGGATCATGGTTGCACTGTGGATATCATTTGACAACATCAATTGTGGGACCAGTGATTCTAACACTTCCATTCTCTTTTACTCTTTTGGGTTGGTTTGGAGGAGTGGTTTGGTTGATCCTTGCAGGACTTATCACATTCTATTCATACAATCTTTTATCTCTTGTCTTAGAACATCATGCTCACCTTGGCCGCCGCCAGCTTAGATTCAGAGATATGGCTAGAGATATTTTAGGTGAATTCATCTTCACTTTCCTTTCTTTTTGAATCACTGATATATTCCTTGAAATTGTAAGAAAGGTTGTTTAGTTCCTGAAATTTACGAAACTTCAAAATGATCATTTTGGTCTTAACCCTTCAATTCTACGTGGAAAGGGGTTCTGGTAATAAGTTCGGTTAGAGGTAAGTAAAGTTTGGTTTAAGATTGTTTCAGTCAAGGTTTGAATTCAAACACTCGCGATCAATTCGTTTTTAACTGAAATTAATTAACCACTTGAGTCAAACTACTTGATTATTTTCAAAATGATTATTGAAATTGAAATTTTTTACTCACATTAGTCATTTTGAAATACATTTCAAAGACTATATTGACCGACCCAAAAATCAATGTGATCGAGAATTTTCAATTTCAGAGACTAAATTGATGATTGATACTATTTTGAGGATGTGTGTAGTTTAAATAGATTGGAGCATTCATAACTGATTGGAAAATGTTGTGGCAGGACCTGGATGGGCAAAATACTATATAGGTCCTCTTCAGTTTATCATATGCTTTGGGACAGTAATTGGTGGTCCTCTTGTAGGAGGAAAAAGCCTCAAGGTACTATAAAAAGATCATTTTCCCTTTACACACATATGCAATTTTCCACTTTCTTACTATTGTTTTCATTGAGTTGCTACATTTTTTCTTCTCCTTTTTGCAGTTCATTTACCAACTCTACCATCCAGAAGGATCAATGAAGCTTTATCAATTTATTATCATATGTGGAGTTGTAACAATGCTTTTGGCTCAACTTCCATCTTTTCATTCCTTGAGGCACATTAATCTCATTTCTCTGATTCTCTGTGTGACTTATGCAACATGTCTAACGATCGGTTCGATATACGTTGGTAAGGAAATGAAAACAAAATGACTTTTTGGAAATGTATGACAGAAACTTGTAATGTAATCTAACTGATGTGTTGCTTGTGTGTCTAATACAGGTCACTTGAAAGACGCGCCGCCTCGACATTATTCTGTACGAGGTTCTGATGCAGATAAACTATTTGGTGTCTTCAATGGCATTTCGATCATTGCTACCACATATGCTAGCGGGATTATTCCAGAGATACAGGTTAGTTTAGCATCTTATTATTCATTTTCAATGAAGAAATGTTGAATATGGAATCAAATGTGAAAACATACTTTAACTTTGTTTAGTTTTGACAGAATAAGAATCAAGTTTTTAGTTCGTTTGCATTGTCGGTGTAAAAAATTTCACACTTGCATCCAATCAAATCTCACTACCTAGATATTTGTGGAGGTATTTTAGGAACTAATACAATAGAGTGGCACAATAGTGAGATATGATCGATTGCATGTGTAAAACTTTTTTATACTGACAGTGTATACGGATTAAATTGTTATCTTTTTTGTTAAGTTTAGAATAGCGAAATGCACATGTGAAGTGACTGATTACTATTCTTGTGGAATTTGTAGGCAACTTTGGCTCCACCTGTGAAGGGAAAAATGTTCAAAGGACTATGTGTGTGTTATTCTGTTATAGTTGCTACCTATTTCAGTGTTGCCATCTCTGGTTATTGGGCCTTTGGCAATGCAGCTGGTGCAACAGTTCTTCAAAATTACATTGGGGAGACAAAGCTTTTGCTTCCCAAATGGTTTTTCTTGATGACTAACATACTCATCCTTCTGCAAGTGTTTGGACTGACAGCGGTAAGAACGCCTAATTTGTCGATTTTGCAATTCGACTTTGGATGCGTTTGGAAGAACTTATTTAAAGTTTGGTTAGACTTATCTTGTGACATAAACGCATCTGTAAGTGTTTGAAAGAAAAGAACTTATGAAAATAGCTTATGATATTTTAAGCTTATTTCAATAAGTTCAGTAGAATAGTTTATGAAAACAAGTTTCCTCTCTGATTGCAGACATGCGATCGCTTTTACATAAATGGTTATACGATCAACACTTGTTCAATCAGCGCTTTATTAAGTTGTTTATCCAAACAAACATTTGTAAAATTAGAACCTGTTTTGATAAACAACTTAATTAAGCATCTATAGCTTAACTGTTTATCATATCGGTATTTATGTATAAGCTATTTCTATAACAAAAGATGAAACAAAGTCTGTTTTCATATAAGTTGTAAGTTGTTTCCATAAGATATCATAAGTTGTTTTCGTAAGTTCTTCCAAATGGTCTCTCAAGTACTTATATATCATTAGATAAACTCAAATATATCAATCCACTACTGCATCTATTTGCAATTGACAGCATTTCAATTTTGTGATGAATAACTATAAACATGGTTATATTACAGGTATATCTGCAACCAACAAATGAATTATTTGAAACAATATTTGGAGATCCAAACAAAGGACAGTTTTCCATGAGAAATGTTGTGCCAAGGGTGCTCTCTAGGTCAATATCAGTGGCAGCAGCCACAGTTTTTGCAGCTATGTTACCATTCTTTCCAGATATAATGGCATTGTTTGGAGCATTTGCATTCATACCTCTTGATTTTATATTGCCAATGGTATTTTTCAATATAACTTTCAAGCCCTCAAAACAAAGCATAATCTTTTGGGTGAATACATTGATTGGAGGAGGATCCTCAATTTTAGTTGTGATAGGGGGAATAGCATCAATTAGACAAATAGTTCTTGATGCCAAAACATATAGTTTATTTTCTGATTCCTGATATGTAAAAATCATTATGGCAATATAGTGAGAAGCAATACACAATTCATTTTTAACTTTCCTTCCTATTCTATTAGTAACTGCTATATCATGTGAGACATTTGTTCAACACCATGATGTTTAGGTCACAGAAGGTATAGCTAACTACTAATATTTGCCTAAAAATACAGTTTGGTATATGTGGAAATTCATCAAACACTAAATTTCTTGTAATAAAATAGTCAAACACTAAATTTAATAAATAAGAAAAGAAAAACTTTTGTGTAGATATTCCCCTATTGTATAGGATATATCTTTATAGAAAGGTAATGTAACCTTACCTACTCTCTTAAGAGCTTTTGAAAAAGAAAAAAAAATATTAAATTGAGAAATCACAATTATTTATATATGTGATTCGAGAAGTAATTATGGTTTCAATAATTTTATGGTTATGTTTGATGGATAGTATATATATAAATTAAATCTTACATTTGAAAGGTCAAAGAGAAAATAAAAATAAAAAAAACAAAACAAAACTTTTTCCGAGTCAATTAAAAACAAAACTTGATGAACCTAATTGAATGGATCATACTTAAAAAATAAAAATAAAAATAAAAGCATTGTGGTTCTAATAATCCATTTTTCTCTGAATGTAATTGATAAGGAGACAAATCAATTGATGAGGGGAAAGAGCAGAAGCAATATGTTGGTGACATTGTAGTTATCCTTAGCATTGAGAATAAATAAATATCTTCAATTCCTTTGAAGTTTTCCTACACTCAAACTGTTACGTGTGACATAAGAGTCGATTCTGCGTTGAACGACAATGATAGCTTCCCTTCAACAATTATCACAAATGCCACATAAATTGAAATTTTTAATTATAGGTGATAATCCAAATTAGTTAGTCACAAACTAAAAGAGTAAGATGGTAATATAAACAAAAATTAAAAAATTTCTCTTATTTAATAATAAATATCTACTATGTTTCAGTTAACATAATCTTATATTTAACGACCTAATTTATTAACCATTGAAAATAATTTAGATAATAGATTTATTTTTTTTAAATTGTATAGATTGAATGTCACCCGGTATTTTTTTAATATGCATAATTTGATATATATTTTCTTATAATTTATTTCAAATGGAGTATGAGTCAAAATAAATATGTGTTGTTGTTAGAATTAAAATTCACTCCTGAATTCTTATGGTAGGTTTTATAGATAAGAAGTATTCACCGTCGTTTAATATTAATTAATTTTGAACACTGACCACCGCTAAATTGAGTGGAAGGGGAAGAAAAAATGATTAGACAAATTGATCATCAAATTTGCAATTGTTGGTGGAGTTAGTTTTTGAATAAATTTGCAATTGTTGGTCGAGTTAGTTTTTGAATATTTATAAATCGACAAATGTATTTCTAAAATTATAAAATATCAGTTAAAATAGTTTTTTGTCATTAGAGATTATGCTCTGACACATTAATTAAATATGTGACTTCTCAATGTTTATCTCGTATCAATATCATCTCGTTGGAGATAATTCTATTTATAAAATTTGATCCTCTCATAGATAAATTTGTTTGTTATTGAATTGTGCATTAATTAATTATCGATATAAAGACTTAAATTTCATAGTAAATTAATTTAATGTTAATGTGTGATTAATGTGAATAAATCACATTTTTAATTAACATGTCATACTATAGTCGATAAAAATTTATATAACAATTTATTTGACTGATATTTTACAATTTCAAAAATATTTTTTTTATCCTAAATATAAACAAAAACTAAAATAAATTTTGTCCAATTTGTCAAATACATTTAAATTTTAGTTTATATCTGAGAACAAATAAATCATTTGTGGAGTCTCAAAATTAATTTAATAATTTTTTAATTTACTAATTTGTCTACGAGTGAGAACATTTTTTTTTAAATAAAAAATAGTAGAGGGGAGAATTTAAGGTTGAAGAGTGGCGATTGTTGTGTTGTGAGTTGTGCAGTTACCCAAATGAATTTTTGCATCTATCTATCTATAAATATAAAT
This sequence comes from Cicer chorassanicum, assembly GCA_037974735.1. NCBI lineage: Eukaryota > Viridiplantae > Streptophyta > Magnoliopsida > Fabales > Fabaceae > Cicer > Cicer chorassanicum. The sequence goes on along the minus strand of JBBPBP010000001.1, from coordinate 8,946,841 downwards.
CAATGTATTTGATTTGATGCAATTAGCAGCAATTCAAACCAAATTCATTCATTATATTGATATCTCCGCCTCTTTCAGAATGACCAACAAAACCACCGAAATAACAACAATGGTTGTTGAAGCAGACACAAAACCAAACCCCATTTTCCCTTTCTTCCCAAACTTCAACTTCAATTTCCAACTCCCTTTTTTTCCACCAAAACACAATCATCATGCTAAAAACAAACCATCATCCATCATTCCAAAACTCCAGGAGGAGGAACATGCTCCAATTGTTTCCAACACTAATGTTGTAACCTTTCCCAAAACACAACCTATTGTTCCTTCACCTCTTCAGGCTCAGCCTGATTCTCACAACTCTACTACCAAGACTTCCAATCCTCTTATTCTCTACCAGGTATTTTTTTTTTTAAATTAAATTGTTCATTAGGTTCAGATTTTTATTTTTTTCTTTCTATTGAAGTGAAATTGCAATCATATGTGTATGTATATTTGAGATTAGGGTTTTGGGATCTTTCTTAGAAATTAAAATATCTAGTGAACCAACTGCCTCAAGCAAGGGACTGTTCTTTCTTAGAGATTATTGTATCAATGATGGTTTCAAAGGTTTCCCATCATATTTTCCTAATGAGTTATGATTTGGGGCCTTCATGGGGTCCATCTGTTTCTACATGTATGAATCCTTTTTGTCTTTTGTTTTTGCAACAATGGATAAAAATCAGTTGTGTTATTTAAACATGAAAATATAGATACACTATGCGTCACCTTGTGTGTTTATCTCATCTATCTCTCTTACTTTTTACCTTCCATACCTTATACTAATATCAAAAGTACACACTAAAATCAATGGACGCCATATTCGACATCAAAATTTTGATGTCAAAAAACAGTTTCACATAAAAATTAAACACAAAACATGATTTTTCATCTCAGTTTATCGACACAAACATACAAAACAATATAGTTTGTCCAGTCAGGTGATAAGCTTGTGGGACTACTCTGAGGCATCCGCCTGAGAGCCAAAAGCCCTAGTTAGTTACTGCAGGTTAGCAAAAGAAAAACATATACTTCTAAGAAGGTTACTTTCATTCCGATATCTCTTCAAGTAACCATATGTATATAGACAATTTTATTTATGGATTGGAAGGGCGAGAGGTATATTTCTGGATATATGAAAGAGACTTGTGCGTTGTGATAACAAAAATAAGTGGTTCTTGGTTTGGTTTGAAGTCCAGAAGAATCAACCTTGCCACTTGGGAAGGTGTTAGATAAATCAAATTAAGACCTTTCACTTTGATATAGTTTTATAAAGTGGACATCTTCATTGTGTTATGGTGAAGTTCAAAACAAAAACCAGTACAAGTGATTACAAAGATGGTTCTCCTGTTTCCCTATCTTTCAATATATCGTGATAAGTGGTAACTCTTATGTGGTTTTTTTATTTATCCATTTATTTCCAGGTGTATGCAATAGGAGGATTCTTTATTTCAAGATGGATTTGGGCAAGGTGGAATGAGAGGAAGGCTCGTGGGAAGTCTCCCAATGACGATGGTCGTGGATCGCAAGATAATGAATAGAAATTATTATTATTATTAATTTTTTTTAACTAAGAAATTATTATTATTTGTATACAATACAATGCTACTTCAATATTTTCACATTCTATTATGTTTGAAAGGAAATTTGTTTCATTTCTAAAGAGTCAAATGTTGTTGGAGATGCTCTTTGCTAGTATTTACCAAGGGTTGGTATATATTAACTTTGTCATCACAGGTCAATAGTTAGAGATTAACCCCACAATAATCTTTGGATGCATTTCTAGAACGATAGGAGGTTTCAACCAACACTTAAGTCAACTCTTTTGCTCAACTTATTTCTTGAATCAAACATAAAATATAGAGCAAACTTCTGCAAGTCGTAATTGAGTGTCATGAACTTATTAATATACTCACGTATAATCTTAAATTTTGAACAAGATAATTTGAGTGAATCTTTTTAAAAGAATTACCATTATTATGTAACATGTTTGCTCAAGATATTTTTTTTACCTTGGACAAAACTATTGATCATAAAACTGATATTAGATACTAAAAGTGGTCCTAGTGGGCATATATGTGTTACCTCTATAGTGTAGGTAGCACTCGTATTTACTGGACAGTTAGTCTTTAGTGTCTTGTTAAAGGAAGTTTTTTTAAAGTTCAAAAATAACAATTTACTCCATTTTTACCTCTGCTGCTTTGAATCAGGTCACCCAAATTTCTGAATCTTCAGTACTCTTAAGATTCTAGAATACCCATAGTATATGATGTTGATATTCGACAAGGAAATCTTTAACCAGCTGTGTCACAATTCACAAATAACAATAATGCATTAAGGTGAACCTTAACCAAATTGTGAACAGGAGGAAATGGCAGAGTAATGTACGTACATGTCAATAAAATTGACATGATCATCTGTACAAAATTGATCTTATTAAGAATGATTCCAATGTGATCGGCTACTATTGTTGTCCCTAAATTTACAATTATATACATGAATATAATAATGAGGATCACCATGATTCAAATCATCCCAACTCTTATATCCTGTACAATTTCGAAGACCCAATAAAAATGCAAGGGTCCACCATTTCTCCCCATTATTCAAAAGAATTAACTACTATTTTCACTGCAGAAAGAAAAGCAAAATTGGTTGATGTGGCCTCGAGGTCTATTTAGGAAGAAAATTTGCAGTTTACTCAGGCTTGAAATAACTGTCATCAATCGAAAGTCGGTCAAATGCATCGAAATTTGCCTTAAACCCAACAAACTGACTACCTAGTTGAGCACAACCACCATTTGGCCATCTGCAGCCTCCATCTCCAGTGCGAAATGGGCATAGAGTTTCACATATTCGACCAATAACATTGTTTCCATCGTCGTCGTCGTCTTCTGTTACAGAAACAAATAGATCCTTTTTGTCATTAATCACAGCAGTACTTGACCCTTGCCTAGAGGAACATCGCAAGTTTGGAACTGCATCCGCTGGGTTGTTTTCAATGTCAACAATGCAATCACCACTACTAGAAAAGTGAATCTTGCACCCAATTGACTGAATAGCACGCTTTATGTCTGTATTCTCTTTGGTTATCCTCTTGGCTTTGTTCGTAGCTGAGATGTTTAACAGTTTCTCACGTCGCAATTCAGCATTCAACAATTCCATGGAATTTGTAGTTTCTTGAGCTTTCCTTTCTGCCACTTCTTTAGCCTGTTTCCATCCCACACAGCACTAATAACATTAAAAGGAAGATCCTAACTAATCAACAATACAATTCATTTGGGGGGACGATGGAAATAAAATACAGATTTGTTCTGATAATTGATAAGCTTACAAAAATAAGTGTGAACTGAAGATTAGTAATGGCCATCTTCAAATGGAGAAAGGCAGTGGCTTTTGAATAGAAAATAGTAAAATTTAGAAAATTGAGGAATATAATTACCTTCTGTATCTCAGAGTTTTTCAGAATTATCTTCCTACATTGTGCTTCAACCTCCCCACTTTGTGCTTCTTCTGGGCAGGCCCAACGAAGGTGGAATTGGGGCCATAAAGTTGGGGCTAACGCTGCTGCTGGGGGCAGAAGAGGACTGCTATACTTCAGTGGATCATAAAAGGGATTACAATGTGCATGAGAACCTCCTTCTGATGCCCGCATATCAGCCAAGTATGCCCACAAACATCCACAAGTTTCAAACACACTGCACTGCAGCCTCTCCTTCTCACTGAAAAAAATATCAATCAGAACAAAATATAACAACCAGCAACATGGAAACTGCAATTCCCTTGATATACATTTCTTTCCCATACTTCTTCATTAAACATTTATTATTCAACAAATGTCCGTTTACAGCTATTTGGTCTTTTTCCTAGTCTTAATGCATAAACAGGCTCAGACTGAACAATCTATGAAAATGACAAACATTCTGGGCCTAAAATGACATCATCAGAGACCAGACCAGAATCACTTACTACTACTACAAGGTTTATGTTTCTGTGTTGGGTTAAGTACCTTTATGGTATAATATAGGCATATAATATCAAATGAAAATTGTTAAGGTTAGCTGTTAGTGTTACAGAGATCATAAGAGTAAACAAAGATATTGTTGACAGCAATCATCTTCAAGCATCAACAATAAAGGAAAATTAACAATGACAACAGAAGATAATGCCCGAGTCAATAAGCATGACAAAAAATCACGGAAATGTGAGTATAACAAGATGCAGTATGATAATAACATCAACAGGTAGAGAAAGGCTATATGATTTAAAAATCAACTGTCAATTTTGAATCATGTTGCTAGGTGTTGGTGAAATAAGAATTTCAGTGGACAAAGTTGAAACATAACTCCTCAATTGCATCGACCTAAATTATGTATCACAAATGCATCCTATCTCACAACCACTTCAAAGCCTATTCAAGTAGTAATATCTCACAGCTTCAAAATGAGATGGCCATGTCAGGAAACTGCATGCCTATAACTGCACCCATATTCCATGCAAGAACAAATCGATAAAAATAAGAGAGAGAGAGAGAGAGAGAGAGAGAGAGAGAGAGAGAGAGAGATACCTGTTAAAGAAGAAGTTTCCAAAGCGAGAAGAAAACATGCAGTCTAAGAAGTCCACCAGGAAAGCCTGAATAATGAAACAGTACAAGTTACTCGCCAGAAAGATACAGAGAGAAAGTTTTACAAAAGAACAAGATTTAATTGCAGTTTTAGTCCCACTATTATTACCAATTCACGACATTGGTCTCCCTATTTTAAAAGTCAACAGTTTTGGTCTCTCCCTCAAATTTTTAAACTAAAAAATGACGATTTGACATACTTTTAATGATGTAACATACAATTATATGATATAAAACCACCTAGAAGCACTAATTATTCATATGTCATTAATTAAATTAAAAATATGAAAAATTTCCGAAGTTAAAATCTAAATTTTTACGACGTTTTATTCAAATTACATGGTATTAATCATTCTACATCATTGTATCATATGTCACGCTATTTAAAACATCTCATATCAACTTTTAAAAAAGGGGAATCAATTTCGTGAATCAATAAAAATAGAGGGACTGAAACTGCAATTAAACCAAAGAACAAATACAGAAATATTGAAGAACACATACCGCAGAAAATTCAAAAGCAAAAGGATACATCCGCAGCAGTTGTGACACACAATCAACCCACTGAAAAAATATACCCAAATCAAAATAAATTTGGACACTGAATTTAAGTATTATGCAAAAAAACAAAATATATAATCAAACCCAAATCAAGCAGCATAAATAAAATAGTTGTAATAATATATCCAGACTCCATTTTCTAAACCTCAACGTGCAATTCTATAATAGATAAAAAACAAATTATATTATTATGCATGCATAACAGTAATTAATGTAACATTAAATAAAAACATGGATTTGGATAGAGTCTCTAATTCAATGCTGATTTCCCCCCCAAAAATCATGAACCAATCATTCAGTCAAACAAATAATATAAATCACCCTGGAAATAAATGTGTCACAACTCACAATAGAGAAATATGAATTTAACAAACAGGAAACACTGAAATAAACTATAATAGAATTTAAAACTAATATTATCATCATCAATTCATCAGTGCAAAAAACTTCAAATATTGCTTCGCCCAACCTTATTCTTTAGCACCATCTCGACAAGTTTCGAATCCCATATGGCTAGTATTACATAAATATTGAGGTAATTGAATGTACAAATAAGGAAAAGGAGACACATTTCTACCAATCAAACTCTTATTAATACTTACTGACAATACCACATCATCAAATTTGTAGTGGAACCAACCTTCAAAGGATTAGCTCAAGGTATTTCAAAAAATGAAATATAATTAAAAGTTAAAAAATTAAGTACATATTGAAGCCTCAATTCGAAGGAGAGATTTCTAGGAAGAAAACAACCAAAGATAAGCTATAAGCACAAGTTGTTTTATTACTCAATGGTGCTTAGAGGTTATTCATGGAACAAACCTGCAAAAAAATGGGAGAGTGGTTGTTTGAGTTTTGCGCTTGAGATGAAACTGAAGGTTGAGGTGGGATTGTTCCTGATGACTGGCGCATGGGTGGCGATTGGATGCCAGTTGAAGACTGCCTAGATAACTCGAAAGACACGTTGCCACTTCCAGAGACAGATGGTGTTCCCACACGATCAGAAAATGGATGACCAAATGCTAACCAGTCTTTTTCAACAAGTGCCTGCATAAGGAAGAATATTGTGTTAAATGACTTGTTAAAAGATAAGTTCATTGACTCATTTTCAACATATGATTAAATGACTTGTTTACTCTAGAATAAGTTAAATGGTAATATCAAAGAGCAAAGAGGAGGAAAATTTGTGTATCTACTTACGGTGACAATGAGATAGAAGACATTCAAATAGTTTAGTAACGTCAATTCCTTACCTGAAACCCTCTGAATGTCCGATAATACGGATCAAGCAACAAATTAGCGAGTGCAATTAACTGGCTTGTTCTATCCCATCCATCACTACCAAAGAAAAACAGTACACCCATCATACGAGGTAAGAAGTTGAAAGATTGCAATTTTTTAATTTAGAGGTTTAGACTAGTGAGAAATACACCATCATAATACCTGCAATGTACAAGAACAGAAGCCTTTTCCATAGCAACACGAGAAGCAATCCAAGCTGCACCAGCCAAGACATTCTGAACATGCGATAACCATCCACTGTCCCCAAGGGTTGTAACTGAAGCAGACATACTACTTAAATTGCCACCACCCCATATCGACCCACCACCATGTCTCTAAACAGAACTCATAAAAACAGTCTTAATACAACTCACAAAGTTAGAAACACGGACTCTATTAATTGACTCCATATAACAGTCCCTCAAGCCAATCATAAACCAGATCAGTCGAACATCTATTAAAATGTCATAAGTGAAAATCTTGCCAAACTAAACAGTCATTAGTACATAACAATTTGGTATAACAAAATCATAACAAAGTACCACCACGCAGTATGATATGAGCATTGTTAATTCATTTGTATCAAAGTCCTGTAACAGTCATTAGTACACCACATTTCACATTCAGCTTCTTTTAAATCAACCAAAAATTGTCTAGGACAGAACTTAGACACAGCTCCAAAGCAAGCCATTTTGATAATCCACTCAATGCATTGAGAACACAAATAGCAAAAACTTTATAACATTCAGATACTGACCAAAAATGAGGACATTCCATCTGATGATGTTCTGCCATGATTATCCATGTATTCTCGGAGCCGAACAAAGCTCTCTCTCATTCCATGGATGTTGTCTATTCCAAAAAAGACTATCTGAAAATATATAAATTAAGAATTAGATGCTTAAAATGAAGACAATTTTTAAATGAAAAAACAAGTGGACAATTCAAGCCTATTACAGACCTCAGATTGAAAATAGTTTGATGATGATTCTGAACCACCTCCCAAGGCTCCATTAGCTATTGCATTTTTCCTTGGTCTCGCATCAGCAATATAAAGCTTTCTAAAACAGAAATACAATTTTAGAATGTTTTTAAAAAATGCATGAAGGATTGCAATAAAAAAAATGCATAAACTTAGCCTAGCACCTAGCACACATTGTCAATTAAATATTTACAATGTACGAGAATTACTAGAGGAAAAATGAAAACTTAGCCTTCACCTAACAGCTAAGATTTTAGGAGTGGTTGTTAGAAATATGACCATTGCAGTAGGGAGCATGCTAGAGATATAAAACAAATCTTGATGAACCTTCACCCAAAGAGCTTATGTTTTTAGGAGAGGTTGTCCTTTAAAATATTCACTTTTGATTAGTGCTTAATGTGGATGCATAATTCATTTTTTTACAAAGATAATAAGTGAATTGCAGAAATAACTTGTAACTTATTGCAGAAATAATTCATGTTTAATGTGGATGCATAATTCGTATTTAATCTGACCTCCTTGAGCCATCAAGGTTGCTGCAAAGTGCAGCCACAAGCTTTTCATCCGTGATGCTGCAAGAAAACACATAAAGCTTGTCACTGTTATGTTCATTTCATTTCGTAAACGAGAGATTTTAAAATTAAGGACTAGAAATGAAAACATAAAAAAGCAAAAAGAAAAGACATTAGCTCAACAGAGTTCAACTCCCCCTCCCCACCCAAAAAAAAAAAGGCAAGCATCACTCCAGCCATTAAAAGAACATGCTAGTACATGGGCTTACAATTCTTCCTTCTATCAAATTGAAAGACACTGTTTATACAGCATAAAGAACATCGTTAAGACCTCCAACCATGGGAATTAACTTCAAATATCCCATGTTGTTCTGCCTTTGAGATATGCATATTTGATTAGATAGTTTGCATTACCTCCTTATATTCATCATGAGACCAACTAAAGGTTGGGCAGAACGTGCAAGAGCTGCGCCAGTATCTATAGTCAACAGTTCCATTATGTTAGAAGTGCATCTTCACATTACAATAATAAAATGCAAAACAATGAAAATAAGAAGCATAGAACTGTGCCAAAAATTTACAGAAATGACATGAAGATTTCGTACATACCAGGATGACACCATGAAATTACAGGCAGCCGGCATCTTGCACGGAATTTGCAAGCCTGGAGCACTTCATCATCACTTACATCAGGACAACACAAAGTTATCAAATGCATGCTTCAGTGGATTCAACCTTATAAATATAACCATAACTACACAAAAGCAGCAAGCTTGATCCTCAATAAATTACCTAATGGTCTTTGGAACAACCAAAGCAAATGGATAACTCTGGCACATTGTATAACTGGAATTCACACTACTTATTCTCCATAAGTCATTTGACAAGGTGAAAGACCCACTTTCAATCATGTCCATTGAAGCGTGATAAGTATCTTTGCCAATAAGTCGCAAATACTCATCCAATAAGCGCACCAATGGAGAAGTGTTCTTAAACCTGGAAGGCCCAGATGTAAAAGCATAAAGTTCCCATAATATTGTTGGCTTCGTACACTTAAGTAGTGCATCATATATCGCACGTCGCTGTAAGATTTAATAACCAACATTAGATCCTAAACATGCTAAAAGAAAATAAAGGCTTCTTTCTATACATGTTCACGACAAAATTCTCACTAGCTCACAACACTTTAAATATGCAGGTTGCAAGCCTACTTAGGATATCCTGTATTGTAAATTACAATCGAACTTGTAATAGACCAACAAACATTCCGCTAATTAAAAATTAATTTTTTAATTTCTATTATTTGCCCTGCTAACAAAATTTGGCTAAATTGGGAAGACCAGAATTCAAGCTTGGCGTATGCAAAGGTCTTGGGTTTGATTCAAGCTGCTGAACCCTCGTCGGTAGACAGTCTCCATTACTGCTACCTTGGTAGCAAAAACAATTTGTTCAACCAAAAAGAAATTAATAAAATACCAACTGTGTAAGAAGACATAGAATTAATAAAGTAAACCAGCTTCCATGCATGAATATCGAAAATTCCAATACTGAAAACCAATCATAACTGCTGACGCCCTAAAATTTATAACAAGTGCAAAATTCAACAATGAATACAAACAAGGGGATACTTATGATATATACTAGGAGTTTTCACAAACACTTTCAGCTCTGAAAGCGATGTCAATGACATTTTGACCTTTTTATATTATTAAAAACTCCACAAAACAAATGTGACATATTTGATAAATCTAAGCAAACATTGAGACTTATGGTTTTAAAAGAAGGGCATTACTGCTGTCCCAGTAGAATTACCTGTTTTGTACGAGGCCTAAAACCAAAAACTATAATTCTCATATCTTTTCCTGCATACAAGAGCAAAGATAAATGGAGACTCAAATAAAAGAAGAAATTAATTAGGATCTAACATTATGATGAATATGGAGCATAAAGAATCCCTATTTTGTTTCCAAATAAAGGAGGCTGTTTTACAACATTAAAATAAAAGGTTTTAAACAATAACAACGCAAAACATAAAAAAATCTATGCATATCCAAATAATATATCAAATAAGAGGAGCTTACTGAAAGCATACCAATCACCTGGAGCAGTCTTTGTGTTGGTGTCTTGTCTAATTGACGAGTATTTGACTGAACCTTTACAGCCTGCATTTAAGCGAGAGCAACACAAGGTTCCAAAGAATCACCACAAATTGAACTCAACAGTAGAAAGCATAATCCAGATACACATAAAAGTGACTGAGCTCACAATGAGCACATGAGCTAGTAGCACAAGTTTATCTCGTTAGCAGGTCAACAATTAATTAAAAAGAAAATTAGAACAAAAAAAATTACAAAATAAATTATTAAAAATTCAAAGTCCTACTTTCCCTTCAAGAATCAATCTAGGTTCATACTTTGTAAATATTCCCGTGTTATATCTGAGGTAATCACACAAATTAGTAAAATATTTTAAGACTGTAAGTGTTCTACAATTAATGAGTAAATTCTGACAGTTAAATAGTAAAATAAAATATATGTCAATAAGAAAAGCAAAAAAAAAAAAAATACATGAGATTAAAAAGGAGGCTGACACCAAACTCAGATAACATGGATATGCACGGTCAATCCAAAACAAGTACATGTCTGTTTATATAATGTCAAAATAGTCCCATGAGATTGTTCTGGTCAATCTAGCACAACATATCCAAAGTAAATAACAATAAACACAATTAAATTTATAAAAAAAAATTGCAAGAACTTACTATCTTGTTAAACTTCTCAATGGTTGCTAGTGGTATTGTTCCAAGGGCAATAACTTTTCTAGTTCCCTCACTCTAGAAAATGCAACGAAGTAAATCAGTGAATATAGTCAATACAGAAAGATAAATAGGCAGGTAAGAAATGTCCAAGACACACAAAACAGAAACAGAGTTCTCATGTGGCGAACTGTTCAATTTCTTGCTTTAGAGTTTTTACTTTATAATTTCGGCGTATAAAATTCTCCCCCTATTAGAAAGGGTCTTTGAATAACTTTTACTTTTTGAAAAAAAATAGAATGAAGTTATAGTAATGTAGAAAAGGAGAACAGGATTTTAAAGGGTCAATGTCAGGGATTTCTAGGACGATCCCCTGATACAGCATAGGCGAGCTGAAGCATTTTGGGGTGCAGTTGAATGTAAACTAAAAGGTAATTTGCAAGTAATAGAATAGTGTTGAAGGTTAGAATAGTGTTTAAGGTTAGATTGAAGGTAACTAACAGTGCTTAAAGTATAGTAAGAGCATGTTTGATTTTCCATTTCTAGGGGCTAAACATAATTTTTAAACGGCAATCGTGTTTTGACTTTTTGTCTGGGTAACATTAAAATTACGTTGGCAAACTTAATTTTGCCTCAAAAATACGTTCATTTTTCATTTTCTGTTTGCCTGATTTGTTCTTAATTTATCATCACGTTACAATTACAAATACAACTTTGGAAAATATATACCTATTTAGTAAATACACATTTAAATGTACATTTGGTTATATAATCCAAACAAATTTCATTTTATAAAACGAAGTTTGTAGAAAAAATATTCAAACATAAATTATGTTAGAGAAAACTCATTTTTAAGTAAAAGTAAAATAAGGTTTTTTCAAAAGTACATTTGCAAACAATAACTCAAACACATACTAAGTCTTTGAAGCGTTTTAGGGAAAATAGAAGGAAAAACCAACAAAACTTTTTAACAAGATGAATGATGACTGCAAATGTTAGATTGGGTAAACTGGAAATTGATGAACTTCGTCTCTTTTCTGACAAAAATATATTTAATTATGTGTTTTCACACTTCCTCACAAAATCACGCCTGAATCGAAATTCAAAAATCATTTGAACAGCTGCATGCATCCCATGATTTTTTATCCAAAACCCTTAATTATGTTCTTATGCATATTCAGTCACTTTTCGAAACTGGGCATTTCCAAATCACTAAATCTAGAACTCGATGCAGTGTAGGAAATATTACATAAACGAGCTTACCAGAAATATTACACGAAAGTTTGTTACGATCAACACGCCTGCATCATCTGTATTAACAAGAACAACACCGTGTCCCTGAAAGTAAACACAATATATCAACTTAATTCCATACAATAGATTCAAACTGGACAAATGTGAATTAAACATTAAGACTTTTGTTGGAAGTAAAAGTTTAGCAAAAGATACGACAGTAAGTTCTATTTTCCAGATGTTAAAATAACTGCTAATATACAGCTTGCACCCAACTAATTCATATTTGAGGATTGCTTAATTGGTCAGAGGATGGCAGCAATGTCGAGCAAAGTAAGGGTTGAATATATTTTTTGTCTCTATAAAATTTTTCTTCGACTTTTAGTCCTCAGAATATTTTTTGTCAACAATTTTAGTCTCCGTTGTTGAGTCAAATCATGTGTACCCTTCAAATTTTTGAAGGGTTTTTCGCAAGCATGTTTAGAACATAAACATTTCCCTCACAAAAATTTTGAAATTTTTAACAAGGGATGAATTAAACATAAATTTTTAAGCACCATAAGCTCAAGAAACCAAAATATCAAGAAAGTTGGACTTAGAATTCAAATTATGAGCTCTTTTTTTGCAGAGACTTCTATCGTAATACATAATATATATCTGCAAAGTTTGGTAAACTAACAGGAAATCTGGACCTAGAATTCGAATTATGAGCTCATTTTTTGCAGAAAGTTTGGTAGCATTTAGATAGAATCTCAATTTATTTATATTTAAAGAGACTAAAGTTGTTGACGGAAAATATTGTAGGGACCAAGAGTCGAAGAAAAAATTTTAGGGACTAAAAACGAAAAAAATTGATATTTTATAGGACCAAAACTATATTTAACCCACAAAGTAACGATAGCAGCAGTACCTACTCCAGCTTGCACTAAAGATAGCAACAATATCAAGCAAGGTAGTGAACATATATAGGAGGCATGTGTTTAGAAGATATCTTATTTTCCCAAGTATCTTGGAAACTACTTATAAGATATTTAGGCATAATATTAACGTGAGCTTGAGGCTGTCATGCAAGTAGTATGGAATGAAGAAGGCACCCAACATTTGACCCAAGGAGTTTCGTCCCAGGCATGGGAGTCTTGTCTGGCTGGATAGACTTCATAGTCAATGGAACCCCATTTGACCTCAACTGAAGCAGCAAGTATCATCACCATTTGATCTCCCACCTACCTATTAATACCAATCTCCCACCTACCACCTTCTTGTCCTCTTACAGACTCAGGCCTCAGCAGTTGGCCGCAAAGAGTGAGGGCATGAAAATATTAGACCACACACCTCCAACACAGTCCAATGATAATATCCTTGTTCCTCTGTGGCATGTGCTGCAAAGGTGGCAATTAAAGAAGCAGTCCAATGATTCAGTGCATCATTAACTACAGCAGCATTAAATGCTTGGCATAAGGTTCCCTAGAAGAGGAAAGGGCTACCCCATAAAGCTAATGATAAAAGGATTTGCAACTAGAGAGAGAGAAGAGTCCCAGAAAGTCAGGAACCTAAGAGTGAGAGACATTCTTCAAAACTCAACCTTGTTAAAGGAAATTTCAGCATCTTATCCCCCTGCATCCCTGTTACCATATCAGTGAGAGGCCAAAGAGGATAAGTCTCACTCCACTTCCAGAAGGGCTGGCATCTATGGTACTACATTACTAGTAACAAGGTTGTCAAAATCGAATAACCAAATAGAAATGAAGAGGTTGGGAAGTCGAATCACATAAGTGAAATGAAGAAGTGAGGTTGAGTGAGACTTTAGGGTTTGGGCAGACCTTTAGTTTTTCTTTCCCAATTTGGTTTGATCCACCACTTAAATGGTGGCACACCAGAACCCAAATTCTGTGCTTCTGCTGTTGCTGGGCAATGTTACCCAATCTCAACAGTTACACAACATGCGACCAATAATGTCGGTCGTAAATAATAATAATTATTATTATTATAATAATAATAATAATAATAATAATAATAATAATAATAATAAGACAATGTGACCTTAAATGTAAAATTACAATGTTGATAACCTTAGGTACTACCACTAACTGCAACGCACCACATTTGGAATGCCAGCACACCCACTTGGGCGTTTTGTGGCGGTTCTTTATAAACATCCTCTATAAGTCACCAGTAGCCAAGTTTCATTTAATACATCCTCAAAAATCACGTGAACCCATTTCTAAAGAAATCTTAAACATCATATAAACAACCTTCCAATAACACAGAAAACTGTAGCAGACATTCACCAAATAAGCAACTCAAGACAGATGCCAGATGTCTGACGTGTCCGTATAAATCAATGTCTGTCTGTACTACTATATTCTCTGTAATAATAACTGCACCAGTATAATGATTCAGGGCCAATTTAGCAAAGCGTTTACATGTCACATGTGTCAAACTCAGCATGCTGAGTTCACGCAACGAATGGCATTCAAACATAGCAGTAACAAACACGACAGAACTACAAACCCTAATCAAGCTTTCAAGAAATGAAGCTATCTTGGTATGCAAATAACATATCAAGTTGAATACAAACCTAACATTAATTTATTGGAAATCGCAAACCACCATTACCATTCTTTGCTCTATTCTTACTTCTACACATTTTCGCAGATTCAGCAGACAAAATAAAAACAAAATTAATCGCCAAAATCAGTCAATAAAATAGAAAGAAGAAAGGGGGAAACCATTGCCATAACCGCTCAAGAAATCACATTATAATCAACCGCGACTACTAAAACAAAAGATGAATTTTCAATATTAATGAAAAGGTAAAAGAAAATGAAGGTGGTGTCGCATACTTCGGCGACAACTTGCTCTTCCTCGAGCAAGAAATCGAGATTCGCGTGAGAGGCGAAACGCGGAATTGGCTGCAAATAAAATTACAAAAACGAAATTAACGAAAAATGAAGAATGTTAATTAAAAAGAAAGAAATAGAATTAAAGAAAAATGAACCTCAATTTTGGTCCATTCGATGGCGTCCCAGCTACCAGTGGAGGAGTCGGAGGCGTCTCTTAGAGACGTAGTTGGTGTGGGGCGGGGTTTCGGCACGTCCATGCCGGCGAAGGCGGAGGTGCTCCAACTCTGGCGAGTTGAAAGGGTTATGTTGAATTGGAGATTACCAAACGTTCAACAAGTCTGCTTCTCGTTCAGGTTTCTTTCTTTCTTTTTGTGTGTGTGTCCCCAACTCACCATAAGCGAACGATTTTGTAATAATAATATATGTAATCGTGATATCATTAATTGTGCCACATCACGCTTATCAACAAACCGATCCTTTTCAAATAAATATTGAATGACCTTTTCATAAAAGAAAATTAAGTACTTTCACAAAAATAATTAATTTCAAAAATAACAATTAAATGCTACTTGTAATATTTATTTTCATGGAAATGTCAAAAATTACTTATTTACAATCAATTATTGATGGAATCAAAATTAAACTATCAGTTTGTAAAGCTTTTCTTTTAAGAAATTTCATCTTGTTTTATGAGAGTGAGTATATAAAATTGGCTACAATTGTCTGACATAAAAATTTGTCATCTTCTTTATGAAAGTGGTTTTGTCAATAGGTCTTTGAGAGACGTTAACAATGTTGTTATTATTTAGCTTGTTTGGGACTTGGTTACTCCTAATCAGCATTGGGCTATTCTTAGAGGTCGGGTCATTCCAAGGCATAGATTGCATTGAAAGCTAAGTTAATTACTATATAGGAGAACAACAAATGGCAACTCAACAAGGGTGATAAAATTAACTTTTTGCTTGACACATGGTTGCAAGAACCTTTGGTTTATACCCTTAACATAACGAGGACAAACAATCTTATCTTTATGCCACTACCAATCATTTTATTCAGGGTGGTCAATGGAAAAAAAAATTGCTCTCTTATCGGGGGCAGAGCTTAGTTATGATAGTGGGAGTCCGCGGCCACTAGGGGTGAACATGGGCGCGGGTCGACCCGCCAACCCGATCACCCAATCCAACTCAACCCGATTTTTACCCCGTACCCAATCACTTTCGAGTCCGACCGAACCCAACCCGTTGAAACTCACTTATATTTGGGTCGGGTAATGGGTTTAACAATTTGAACACGTCGACCCGTCGACCCAACCCGGTAACTAGTTATATTTTTTATAAAAAAAATTGTTTGTCAGGGTTCAGTAGTTCAATAGGGTTTCGTTACTCTTCTTCTTATTTAGATTTCAGCTGTCTTCATCCACTTTCTGTCTATAGGTGCTCATAACTGATTTTATAGGAATTAGTTATAATAAGATATATTAATAAGTGATTTTTATATGAATGTTGATGTAAGGTGTTCATGCGCTGCTAGTTTAATTTGTTTTGAATACTATTTATTTAAATGTTATAGTTTTACGTAATAAAAGTATGAACAGAAAACTTATGCTTATAATGAATTTAGTTTAAATTTTTTACATTTGTTAAATACAAATTTTTTAGTTAAATATTATTCACTTGAGTTAAATACTATTTATGAGCAAAATTGATGTTTATGCAAAAACTTACGATGAATTTAGTTTAAATTTTTTATATTTAAACCTATTAAACACTTTTTTTTTAGTATTTTATTTGAAAATAGTAACTATAAAGCAATGAATGGTACTTATTAAATTAAAATGGTTGGTGGATTATGTGTAACCAGTGGCTAATCTTTGTTGGGACATATGTTGGGCACGGCCACCCCAAAATTTTCTCTAATATTAATATAGATTAAATTAGGTTTATCCTTGTCATTGTGAAAAAGCATTTGAATTGAGGTTCTATAATTGGTGTATTTTATGAGTTGAATTGCGGTTGTTGAGTTATGTTGTCTAGATATATGGACATATTTTATGAGTTGAATTGCGGTTGTTGAGTTATGTTTTTGAGATATATGGACATAAGATTAGTATGTGAAGATTGTTGGATTTATTTTTTTATGTGAGAGGTTGATGACTTTTTAAATAAAAAATACGGGTTTAGAACTTAACCCAACTCAAAGATAATCGATCAGGTCGGGTCTTGGGTTTTGTCAAAACCCGCCCAACCCAACCCACGTACACCCCTAGCGGCCACCCCAAAAATTTCTTCTTCGAAAAAAAATAGGTAGACTTATAATAATATTTATCTATAATATATGGTATATACAACCAGTGTCTCACTAATAATGTCAAATTGTAGATTGACTTAGTGGTAATTAAGATTTTTATAAACCTTTAGCCTTGTTTGATTGTGTTTTACTTTTTAGTTTTTGAAAAACAATTTTATAAATAAATTTTAAAAAATTGTTTTTAAAAAGAAAATTTAAAAAAATTTGTTTGCTGACTTTAATTTTTAAAACACTCATTTGACTAGAGAATTAAAAAAACTGAAAAATAAAAAGTAAAACACCATTTATCTGTTTTGGTTTTTTAGTTTTAAAAAGTATAATATTAAAAATAGTTTTACAAAATAGTTTTTAAAAACAAGTAATCCAAACAAATTGTTTAGGTTTTAAATTTTAAAATACTAAAATAGAGTTTTTGGGATTTGAATCAAACAAACTCTAA
>JBBPBP010000001.1:8913158-8926137 GCA_037974735.1 Cicer chorassanicum | reverse complement strand
AATGAATCTAAAACATTTATACTATTTTAAAGTAAATTTTCATAAAAATTATTTTTAAAAATATAAAGTTAAAATCATTTTTTCAAAATAAAACAGATCTACTATGTGGTGACTATGATATTAGTAAAAAATACTAATATAATTATTTTCTTCTCCAAAATCTCTAGTTTAAGCTAGGTTCACCTTCTTCCCCCACACTACTTATTAAATTTTTGGAAAAGTTAAAAAAAAATTAATAAATGTTTTATTGATTGGAATTTATCAAAGTATATTAATTGTGTTTAGTAGAAGTTTATAAATGGAGTAGATAACTCCTAATCAACTTTTAATTGTCTTTTATCATTGTATTATAGTTTCTTATTTTGTTGAATTGAGATTCCTTTATTCTAATAAATATGTCAGAATTTTGAATATGAATTCCTGTGAATTTGTTCTTAGTTTTATTATTTTTTTGATTTTAATAAATTTGAATTTTAATGTTATTAAACATATAATTTCTATGAATTTAAATAAATCAATATAATTTTTAATACATTTTTGTTGTGGGCCGTCGACTTGGGCTTCCTGCCCGTTGTCTTGATTCGCTCCCACTCGCGTTCTTCTTTGTCCGGTGTT
This sequence comes from Cicer chorassanicum, assembly GCA_037974735.1. Classification (NCBI taxonomy): domain Eukaryota; kingdom Viridiplantae; phylum Streptophyta; class Magnoliopsida; order Fabales; family Fabaceae; genus Cicer; species Cicer chorassanicum. The sequence goes on along the minus strand of JBBPBP010000001.1, from coordinate 8,925,522 downwards.
TCTTCCGTGCGCTCATCGTTCCTACTCACGTCCTGTAGAGATAAAAAGTGGTGATTGTTCAATTTAGAGATTTTTTGAATCCGAATCTGAATGGGTTATCTTCAATTTGGAAGACATGGCATTAGGCAAATCATTAGATTTAAAGATGCTGTTAATGATAGTGTTGTGGTAAACCCACTCTTGTATGCATCTCAAGGACTCAGATACAACAGGAAGCTCCAAGTCATCCTTACAACTGTAATTATCTATCTCAATCTTATGGAACTTCAATTGTGCTTACATTACGATTTTGCCAACATAAAATGCCATTATTATCTATCTCAGGGTTTTAAATAGCGGTCGTAGACCTTTATTCAAAACCCTAATCTACCTTGTGTTGTTTGTTTTTTCGGGACTTGATTTGATTCTATTTTATTTATGATATTTATAATTTCAAATTTGTAGGACATAGATAAGCTGGGAAAGGCTGGTGATACTGTCAAAGTTGCCCCTGGATATTTTCGCAACCATCTCATGCCAAAGCTTCTTGCTGTCCCTAACATTGATAAGTTTGCTTATCTCCTCACCGAACAGCGCAAGGTTTTCTTTTGGTCTTTAATGTTTGTTTTCTCTACCTATCTATACTATTAGTTGGTCAATATCATTCATCTTTAGGAGCGCTGTTGTTAAATAGCGTAATAGAATTTGAACAAATTGCTATTGTTCCACGATATGCTATTTAGTATACAAAATGTTATCAAACATCATAATTTGAACAAACCGTTACTCTGCAATCTGTATTTGACAACACTTTTCTAGAGTAAGGTTTTAAATTCTTGATATGATAATGCTGTAGGATATCTGATCCGAAGTCAACATCCTTTCTCTGTCTTTCTTTGTTTAAGTGAATGTCTGTGTGGCAATCACTGTCAACATTATATTTCTACGCTTGTCTTCTTGGCACGTAAACATTTATATATACTCACATAGAAATTAGGATCCTCTCCATTTCGTCCATTACTATAGTTTTGTGAAATGGAATGGATCTCAACTCCTCACTCAGGCAGTCTTTATAACAAGTTACTTTGCCTTCATTAATTGCTATTGTTATGTTTTAAATGATCCAGATTTATCAACCTACTGAAGAAGTAAAACAAGAAGATGTTATTCTTGTTAGTGAGTCAAAGGAAGATATGATGAAAGAGTATGAAAAGGCAGCCCTGCGTCTTGATAAAGCTAAGCTGGTTAGTAGTTTACTCTTCACAGTTTTTCAAGTCTGTTTGATTGACATCATTTCTGTGGTTCCTTTTCACAGAATTATTTTCCTTTTCCAATTAGATGATTGCTTTATATTTATTGTCATTCTTTTGGTAATTTGCCATAGCTAAAGTACAAATGAACTTTTCGTAAACTGGACTTGGCATTGAATCGGTGAAGGTATATACATTTTGCAGAAAATATATATTTTGAATTAGTTTGCTGGTTCAATTGTGGTTGAATCAGTCAGAAAATATATATTTTGCATATATTATATAATTATTATATAATACAGTACACAATAAGCTACCATAAAATTATAAGAAACATGCCAAATTATATATGTCTTGTAAGATATAAAATCAATAAGGCTAAAGTAATAATTCACAGGTGAATCTTACACACCAACTTTTATAATTTTTATTGTGTTAGTTTTCTTTTGGTTGAATTAAATTTTTTAGAACAGTTACAAGAAAAAAACTTGGTTTAAAATCATCATTGGTTTTGGATTTGTTCTACTGAATTCCATTGGTTTCCAGCTGGCAGTTTAGATTAAGTGGACAGGTCATTTAACTGATTTATGGGTTTTCTTCTTGACCGACTGGTTTTATTTTTACACTATTGTTGTGATGATACTCCTAAATACTGTAACCGTTGAAGTTATAAAATACGAAATTACTTGATAATTTTATAGTGTTTCATGTTAAAAGTCACTAGTTAATTAATATGTTCTTGTAACATGGATTGGATGTGATAATCTATTAGGTCTTGCGGCGGTTAATTAATGTTCAAAAAGCGAAGTTGCATGAATCAAAAGATGACCCCTTGGAGTTACGTATACCAGTGACAAAAAAAGCTCTTGTGGCTGAGGTATTATTTGTTCGTCATTGTTTAAATGTTTTCTTGATAGCTTCTTAATAACAATTATAAGTTAAGAGTTTAAAAAATAAATAATGCATCTGATTAATGCCTCAAGAGAAACTTTCTTCGCCTGTTTGACCTCTTTGATTTGTTGATATATTCAGACCAACAATTTCTCAACCTCCTGGAAACATTACTAGTATTATTTTGGGACAACCCAAATGTCAGTCAGTGTATGTCTCTGAACCCTAGAACTGAGAGCCAACCCAAAGTGGCTGAATGCTCTCCTAGTCCTAATAACTTTTTCCGCACTTCCTCTCTCTCTCTCTATATATATATATATATATATATATATATATATATATAACTCCCACTTTTACAATTTCTCTAATAACTAACTCTTCCTTGCATGTTCACCGTCATGTATTCTTTTCTTCCGTAAACCGGGCAATTCTTAAGTCCATTACTGTCATTTGCTAAGGTATCTTTCTTGTCGTTGTTAGTTGAAACTTGGAAGTTTAAAAAATATTTCATAATATTATTGTGTATCTTACACTTTTAGAGGTTTATAGATTTTCTCTCAGTGGTTTCCATATTTCATAAAACTGCATGGTACCCCACTACTCTTTCTCTCCTGGTAACTACCTGTTCCCTCTTCCCTAATTTCTCGCTAAAGTAGACTCTAAGTGGGCCGCGGATAATTGGGCCTATGATATAGATAAGAGACCCATCACTCTGTATTCCCTTTTACTTTTTACCTTCCCATAATATTCAATAATTTACTTGACACACTTAACTTTGCATGGGGTATCAACTGCAATATTTTTGATATTCTTGTTAAAAGTCTGATCAAGTTCTTCCATGTTATTAAATCCAAATTGAACTTTGTCCGATTTTTATTAAATTGAAAGAGGGTTGCTTATGTTATAGAAAAGGGAAATGCTAAAGAGAAAAGAAAGACCTTGTGATATGACAGTTTTAGTAAATATATCATATATAATTTCTATGAAAATAATTCTTGCTTGGTATTTTGAATGCACAAATGATTGTTCTAGCTTGTGCGCTCTCTACAACACACTGTCATATTAAAGAATTTTATCTGATTTGAAGTGTTCGTTTATGTTGCAAATCGTATCTTATTGTTAAGCTTTCCTATATTAAACAAAATTAGGAACCGTATTCATCTTATTAATTTCTTGTGTTGTAATATCTCTTCTTTATCCTTCTGGCACTGACTTTTAGTGTTGTGCCTTTTTTAGATTGCAAGACAACTGTGTGTGAACATCACTCCTGAAAATCTGCATCTTCCATCTCCTTTATCGACGGTTGGAGAATATGAGGTGCCACTGCGTTTACCAAGGTCCATCCCTTTACCAGAGGGCACGCTTAATTGGACTTTGAAAGTTAAAATCCGAAGTAAATAAATTAGTTATCTTGTTGAATCCAAGTTCATAAATGTTTTGGTTTATACTGATAAATTCAACCAGAGGATTGTAGAAGTGTAAGCCTTTTCAAAACACATTTTTGTTGGTAACATTTCCTCTTTTACAAACTCTCTGCTTGCCAAATATTTCTGACTTGCAAATGATTTTGATCATGTTTTATCATCCAGTCCGGTCTTTAAACACAACCATCTTCAATTTCTGACTTGCAAATATTTTTGCAATTTGGACTTTGGTGGACCAATTTGCAATTTAACCCTTTAGAGGGAGTGATACACTTATCAATTCAATTGCATGTGACATTCTTAGTAGGTAACACAACTTATTGTATAGCTCAGAGATTGATGCTGTTTTATGTGGTGGCGATAATGATAAAAATAGTCTTAACTGTTGAATGGGGTTATTTGAATTGTTTGAGAGAAATTACAATCAAACCCCATGGATATAGGAGAAAAGAACTAGCATACATAATAGAGACTTCACATAACAGAAAATAATTCAAATCTTAGACAATAAAGGACATGTTAACCCAAAGTATGTCGATCACTAGGACATCTAGCCCATTCAACATATGTTTTTATAAGTGATTCCTTTTCCTAGGACCCTTTTATGTATCTAAAGATCTAAACTATTGCATTGCATCCCAATGACCTCATCATCTCCTATTTAAGTGAAGAATGAATTCTTATAACATTGCAAATATATATATATATATATATATATATATATATATATATATATATATATGATCAAAATGAATTTATTAAGAGATAAAAGACCAAAATAATTATTTATTAAAGGATAAAACATATATTTTGGAGAAAAAAACATTTGCATGAGATAGTTTTCATCTCTTCCAACTTAAAGGTTTTGAATTTGAATCCAACATAAAATCCAACTTAGTTTGTTATCCTTAATGACTTCTCAAGCTTTATGAATTATTTTGGATTGTTTAATGTTTTCTCTCAAAGTAGAGTTTATTCCGAGCATATGAAATGAGCATATGAAATGTCATAATATAGTGATAAGGGGATGACTTAACGAAATTTTTCAACCAATCTCTTAAGATGAAAGTATCATCATACCAATCTCTTAAGATGAGGAAAGTATCATCATCAAACCGCACACCGATGAACAATTTTTAAAAACATGATGAACATGTTGAGGTAAAAACATTTTTTATGTATGTTTTAATAACAATAAACCTTATAAAATAAATAATTAAGTTTTATGAATAGTGATCTACTAATGATTGCATTTGAGTTTTATTTAAGGAACATGAATTGTATAAGTGAACAAGCAAGAAACCATTTACTTCATCAAAGTACATAAAAATTGATTACAATATCATTATAGAAAAACGAAAAATCATTATTGTTTATTAAAAACAAAAATATGAGAAAGCAAGACTGTTCTAGTTATTAAACAGAAAAAACGAATATTATTCTGGTTTTCACAGCATTAATCTAATAACGTTCTGGTTTACGAAGAATAAAGCCTTCTTGATCGATCTAGGCTGCAAAAGTACATCAAGATGCATGGCAAATCACCAGTAACTATTAGGAAGGAACGTAACTGTATATTCAAGGATACTCTGGACGGATTCGTCAAAAGAATCAACAAAGTCAAAGCAATGCACAAAAAGTAAATTACAAGATTAATCTTCAAAATTGATGGCTTAGATAAGCAAATACAACTTGGACAAATGAGATACTGCATACAGAATAGCATGATTTACAAACAACTGTCAAAAGTGACAAATACAAACAGTAACTCAAAACAGAAACGAAGAACGATCTGGTAGGAAAACAGGAACGTTCTTACAACACGTGTCTATTGAAGCTAGAAGCAAGGACAACAATGACACTGTTGCTGCACATTTTTGCTGAAAGTACATAATGCTTCTGAGGCAAAAGAATGACATTAGACAACTACTAAATCATTCATCTACGTTTTCCATACAAAACAAATCCAAGAACATTCTGGTCTGCAAAAGAACAAAGTTATCATGAAATCAAGATCGTTTTGGATTGCGAAAAAACTATCAATCTTCATCACAAATTACTAGCCTTCATTATGAAAATAACAAAACTACATACACAAGATCATTTTGGATAGATTCTTTCCATAAGATCAACAAAAGAGAAAACAAAACATCAAGAGTAAACAACAAGATCAATCTCTAGATTGATGATTAATAAGTACAACAAGGACAGAAACGATAAGACACCGACACCGTAAAAAGCAGCCCGCGCACGGAGCAGAAAAACATGACACATAACAGCTGCTAAATATCAAAATCCAGCAGTCATATAAAACATAAACGAAGAATGTTCTGGGTTTACAAAAGAACATTCTAGTTATTCTTTTTTAAAGGCAGAATTAAAACAGATAATTTTCCACAGTCCAAACCACATATTAAAGAGTATCAAGACTGCTCAAATCATTGGTGAAGCCAAGAACTCAAGGTGAATGCCCAAATGAGGAAAACAACCTCAAGATTTATCTCCAAATTGATGAGTTGTGAGCAAGGACACAAGTACATTGTACTTACATTATTCTGCAAAAATTTCTGCATAATTTTGATTGGAAACAACACCAAACTGACATTTCACAGCTCATTCACTCACTCATTCACATTTGCCATCAAACCCAAAAGCAAGAACGTTATTCAATTGTTAAGAATGTTTTGGACAACAATATAAACACATGTTTAATCGCTTTAAAATATATCTAACACTTGGGAAGTGTGTCCAATGACTATATTCAATTTAAACTGAATATTCAAAGCCTTTTATCATCTATAAATTGACAATCAATTGGATGATTAAGGCAATAGTTCAATTTACAAATCTACCGACACTTGTTCATGTAATAACAAGTCAAAAACTCTTCAAATAAACTCCAATTCTCTTCACTATATCTTTGGATCATCATTTACTAAGTTTGTATTTATCTATCTCAAACAAGTGTTGAGAAATTTTAAGATCCCAAACACTTAGATTGAGTGTGTTTGTATTTATCATACACATCATTTGTAACTAAGTCTATCTTTAACGTTAGATTGAGTGTGTTTGTAAAAATTCTTTCAAGGCTAAAATGTCATTGTAAAAATCATTTTTAGGTTGAAAGGTGAAGATTGTAATTGATCAAGGTGTGATCAAGAGAAAAGGTGTGAAAGAGAACATTCTTGATTCTGAAGCAAATAGTGAAAATCTCACAGTTGTGATGACTGGACTAGCCTGAGTTGGGTGAACCAGTATACTTTTTGTGTGTGATCTTTCTATCTCTTATCTTCTTTTTATTTTTCACCTGCACAACACTAATCACTTTGTGAAGTTTTTATTGTTATATTCTCATGAAGAATGCCCTTATCAAACCAAGATCAATCTTGAGTTAACTTAAATTAAGCACATGAATTAAATTTTTAAAAAGATTACAATTCAAACCCTTTTTTTTGTGATTGACATTACTACTTCAGGACATCATCTTCTCTCTCATGACAATGAGGGCATAAATGGTCAATTATTACTTTTCTCTTAATCAAATTCTTTTTCACCTGTAAACTATTGTATAAACTCTTCTAAACTAAATTAACATGTTTTAGTAAAGTGATATTCCAGAGTTTAAGTCAAACTGAAGAGTTTAATCATGCAACAAATTTTGAGAGGTATCGGCATCATCCTAATGTTTGACTGAATGGTAGACAGTGGTTATAAAAAACAAATACATTATTTATTTATTTATTTAGATGCTAAGAGAGAAGATCCATATAACTGGAGGAATATACATATTTTGTAATATCTAAAAATAATATTTTAACCTTTTACGTTTATTTTTAATTTTTTACTCACGTTTTATTTTCAACTAGAATTAATAATCAATATATACTTTAATTTCAATCTCAAGTGTTTTCTATTCATATTTTTTTCCTTAATTAAAGAAATGGTTAGTTGATCACTAGATCATTGTTGTTAGTTTACTTAAAATCAATGTCACTTTGAGGCAAAGAATGATACTCTTGGAGTCTTGATGAATTTTGTTCCTCTCGTAACTACTAATACTTTCTTCCTAGGTTATTCCCAAATACACTAATTAAAGTAACTATTCTTGGATACTTCTTCTTTTAAACATAAATTTAGTGATTTCTACGGTCGTAAGATAAATATATTTATACTTGTTAGAAGGATATCATTTTTCATTTTTAAGTCTTAACTCAACCGATATATATATTTTTTAATAAAATATCGATATTTTAAGTTGGATGACTTGTCCTAAACTCGAATTTAAAACTTTACAATTGTATGTAAATTTACGTTGGTATTTATCATCTTTGAAAAAAATAATATCATTCGCCCTAAGCCACATAAAATTGGGTAATAAAGAGCGTCGATGATTTGGAAAAAGTCCAACCCTTTTCATTCAAAAGAAGATAATGCTTTATGACCACACAAACTTGACTGATCCACTTGTGTTTGGTACATTCAATCTTGCCAAGAATTTTCCTTATTATTTAGATGATGTTCATATCACCATTCAGACCGTGCACTAATAAAATACTATATGAAGGAGAACAAAATAAAATCATAAGCCAAATGTTTGCTTATAGAGAGGAAAATAAAAAGAATATGAAACGTAACAAAAAAATTTATTTTGTTGCAAAAATATAAATTTTCTTTTAAAGGACAAATATGCTTCTAAACGGATGGATTAACTCAGTCAACGGTCCACTCAGGTCAACAGTCCATGCATTCACTCGGTCATTAAGTTTAGATTTCAAACTTGATATTTTAATTTACTTCATTAAATTCATGAAGTAATTAATCTACATTGTAATCTAAACCGTTTGATCATCGACGTGAACTTAATATGCTTCTAAACGGATGGATTAACTCAGTCATTAATCTACATTGTAATCTAAACCATTTGATCATCGACGTGAACTTGCTGATTGCAGACAATCTAAACATTAAATTCATGTTTAATATAGAAATAGTCAATTACTAGGAATAATTGTAGATATCCATCAACAAAACAGGTATTAACACTTGAACTAAAATTTACAAACTGCCATTTCCAATTTTCCATGTCCCACCACTCAAATATCACATAGAAATAACCATTATGGTAATAAAGCTATACAATTAACATATATATGCTCATAAATATATGCACTCTCAATAGCATGTAGAAACCATAGGACAATCTTTCAAAGATGAGACCAGCCATCATGTTAAATCAACTAGGATCTCCTCAAAGAAAAAAATAATGCTAAATGTTTAATACACAACATTCCTCATCCTCAATGCATTTCTGTCACAAATTCTACCATAGTTAATGTGAGTATTTATCTCATACTCATCTAAAACTTGATTGCACTGATTTAGATTTAAGACACCAAAAGCTTGGCGTCTAGGAAAGTTTTCATTGCCGATCAATGGTCACAGACCGTTGAAAGCTTCGATGAGCTTGATGAAAATTGCTTATGCATTCAGTTCAGTAGAGGATATCAATTATGCACTACACTATTGCCAATCTCTAAGATACCTGTATTGAGATCCTTAACATATCTCCACACGTAATTCAGACCAACAAGAAGCTCAATGATTATTGCTTCTGTTTTTTCTTGATTTGCAAAGTAAAGAGTTTGTACCAGCAACACGTTAGTCCGGGAAACAAAACTCAGCTGCTCGTAACTTCTCTCGGATTGCCATCTTAACATGTTGTGAGCAAGTGGGGCCAACCATTCTAATATTTTCGTCATTGCTTCGCTCCATTCTTCTGCTAGACTTCCGTCGTAGACAGCCGCAGCCATGCCTTTGGAATACGGCTTTAGCTTAGTCCTTAGAGAAGCTCTTACACGTCTCGGTAGCATGTTGTATAGATCATCTCTTGCGTCGAGACCAATCAAGTGTGGAGAGGCTGCTAGCTTCTCAATCACCACAATGACATTTGCATAGTGCAGGGCTAAAGAAGCGGCACCAAGGGATTCGGATGGAGGCTTTAACTTGCACAGAGAAGTGAATGTCGGTTGAGTACAGTGAGCTGCATTTCTGGAAGTAAGAAGGACTGAATCAGCATCTTTGTGATTCTGAGTTTCTAACAGAACATCATTTGGGTTTGAGCGACAGTCGATGATGACCGAGGAACTATCTGCAGCCATACAGCCTTTGAAAGGTCCTACTTGAGTTACTCGACTATGTCTCGTGTTATTTTCCTTCCCACCTGTGGTGGTTGAGTGGCCATGAAACTTCCAAAACTTGCTTTCTTTACTTGTTCCATTATCCGCTACCGGTTTTTTCGAACTTCTTCCGAGAGGACCTGAGAAAAAATTGCCACCTCTATACTTTCCTGAAATTGGGCCCGACTTGGCAGACGAGTCACCACCCAAACGGAAAATGCTAGTTTTATTTGCTCTAACATTTTGATCTGATTTAGCAGTAGAAGGACCAAGGGGTCCTGAAGCAAATCTGTTAACATTATTTTGAGACGGATGGATTGAAGTTTGCAATAGTTCCGAGACCGATTGACTGCTATGAATGTAATCAGAATGCGGAACACTCCGATTCTTGGTTTTACCAACATTTGTTACCTCATGAATTCCAAACACATTGTTGATCCTACTGAATATTGTAAATAAAGATCTTGCTAAAAAGTATACAGTGTAATCATTAGTCCTGTTCCATAAAGAGTTAGATTGTAAATTCTTCACCTCCAACCTCTTCCATGCAACCTTCTTCTGATACTCGATTAAATTCAGTCCATCCGACTCACTATACACCTTCATTCTTTTAAGAGTTTGCTCAAGATCAGTGAGCATTTCCATCTCTTGGTACAAACTTGCATTAACTGATACAAACTTTTCCATCCTTTTAACCTTTTTTTCCATTTTCTTAGAAGACAAAACCCACCCATATGAATCAAAACCACGGGTGATAAACCTATCAAATGCCTTCTCAAAATCCTTCATTCTTGAATCACTGCACTTCTTTGCAAGCCTAGCAACGGACTCGGCCACGTGTGCCATACTCTCGACCATCTCTTGACTGATTAAACGAACAATAAAATTCTCATCGTCTGAAATAAGCTTCTTGATACCGACCGAATTTGTAATCTCATCTCTCAACTTGGCAACCTGTTTATCACTCAAAGACTGCCATAAATTAACAAGCTTGGACATCAGTTTCGCAGCTTCGAATGCTAACACTCCAATCACTGCTTTCTCAGAATTAGGATCATCCTTACGTATCTTCCATAGACTTCGAAACCACGATTCAGCTACCATCGCTAACCTAAGAATGGTAATAAAAAAAATACACTTTAAGACAAGTCCTTGGTAATATCTCAGCAAATAACACAGAAAATATTGTTAGAAAAGGGTTCTAAATATAGAAGTTGAATATATTTCAACCGGGCCAAACTATTGCAAGCATCTTTGTTTAAAAGTTGAAGATATCTTCTACTGTAGTTTTGAATTTTTTTGAGATAAACCATGTTTCAAAGTATAACAATTTCTATTTTGGAATTAAAAAACATAATTTTCCTCATGAAACCAAACCTATCTTTGCTTGTTGGATGTGATACTGAGACTGAAAAAGCAATGAGAATAAATGAATAATTCCCTGTAAGTTCTAAATTTTAACTTCAAACTTTGATTAAAAATATTCAACTTAACCCGAGATAAGTCAAAACCAAAAACATAAAATAAAAAATACTAGAGAATGAGTGGCTTTTCAATTAAAAAAAATAAAAACATTAAATATGCCAATAAAACAAAATCTAAATATTGTTTCCAGTTTATATGATTTTACCTGAGCATATAATTCTAAAAATAATAAGTAATTTCTTGCATCAACTCTTTTATGGTAATATTGTTGAAGAATATATACTAATTAAAAAAAGGAATAACATGACATGGACAAAAATATATACCAATAATTATCACTCCAATTACAACAAAAACAAAAAAACAAAATTAATTATTCATGTAAATCAGCAAAACCCAGATTCCAAAAACACTCATAAAAACCATAACTTTGCAATCTGTTTTAAAATTATTAAACACTTAATTTACATCAAACACTTCAACAACTTGTTTGGCTCACATGGGTCAAAAAAAATCACAATCTAAAACACAAAATTGATAACAACAAGTATGAAGCATAATGGAAGCAGAAGGAGGAAGACCCAGAGACTCACCGATAAAAAAAACAAGGACTTGTTCACGAATCGTTCAGCTGAGAGGTAAAATAGTGGAAAATGGGAAGTGTGGGAAAGAGAGAGAAAGAAAAGGAAGTGTATGGAAAATGTGCAGTGAACGGAAATTGCACAGAAAGAGAGAGAAAGTGAGCGTGTGAATGTGAAATCAAAATAAAGACAAGACATGTCCAAAAATTTCTTGCTTATTCTTTTATTTTCCGTTCACACATTACACTACAGTATACTAATACTAGTGTTAGTGTTATTTTCTGAAATCAAATTAATTAATAATTAATTTGAGGAATAAGTGTCTTTAAAATAGTAATTTTGTCTTCTTAAAAAAATAAAACTTTTAAAAATTTGAATATACAAATTTTAAAAAAATTATTTTATTTATTTCATTTTTCTAATAATAAAAATTATATTTTTTAAAATATGAAGATAATATAATAAATACTACTAAAAACTTACGTATCTAAATTAATAGAAGTTGAATCCAAGATATAATAGATATTTTGTATTTTTTTTTAGGGGAACTGTAGTTTTATCTTTTTCTTTTAGGGTAAATGTGGTTTTATCTTTTTGTAATTTAATTTTGTAGAATTTATTTTTTTGTAGTTTAATAT
>JBBPBP010000001.1:8886136-8912606 GCA_037974735.1 Cicer chorassanicum | reverse complement strand
ATACCGGTAAAAAAAATTCACTTTACTTTTTTTTTTTTAATAATAACATTACAAAACAGCTTACTTTATTTTCATAGTTATGGAATTTATAGGATATAATTCTATCAAATTTAGCATCTTGATTTGTAAAAAAATGAATAATATTTAGCACCTTCAAAAAAGCACCTTGAGGTCTTGACCTATTGCATATGTCGAAATAGTTATGGTCAGTCAATAATACTAGTCAATATGAAGTTAAAAAAAAAAGACTTGTGGATTATTCACTGAAAATATAAATATTTATAAATACATAACACTCAAGTATAACCAATATATGAAAGTGTGCAATAAAAAAAAACAAATACGTGTTTTGAGGGTTTCTACAAACAAACATGAAAGTACTTTTTTTTCTTCCAGTTAAGATTGTGTTTAAAATTCCACGATATACAATTTACACCTAGTTCTGAAAAAATAATTAATATTTTTGGTTTAATTACAGTTTTAGTCCTCCTATTTATACTGGTTCACGAAATTGGTCCCCCTATTTTAAAAATCGACAGTTTTGGTCCATCTCTAAGATTTTTAAACTAAAAAAATTACGATTTGATATATTTTAAATGACGTGACATACAAATCTATGATATAAAATCATCTAAATCCATTAATTATTCATATGTCATTAATTAAATTAAAAATACGAAAAAATTTCAAAGTTGAAAGTTAAATTTATACGACATTTTATTCCAATTTCATAGGTGTTAATCACTCTACATCATCGTATCATATGTCATGTTATTTAAATTATCTCACGTCATCAACTTTTAGCTAAAAAATCAGAGGAGATGACCAAAACTGTTGATTTTTAAAATACAAGTACCAATTTCGTGAATGAGTATAAATATGGGACTAAAACTGCAATTAAGTAAATATTTTTAATAGAATAAAGGTGAAGAAAATGTGTAATATGCTGTATAGACAAAAAAAAAAAAAACTACTATTATTTAGTTGAAATTTTGTAAAAAAGATAGAGTCTTTTTGTAAAAAGGAAAACAGTTGTTTGAAATGTTCTGTTGAATTTCATGACGTGTCGACGGAAAAGAAAAAGCGCTTAAAAGACAGTTGCGTAATACAATTGCAGTTGATGTTTACTGAATTATTTATTATTATTATTACTATTAATAGTGGTAATCACACGGAATTGCGTCCTTTTTACCGATATAGCCTCGTCAAGACACTATTGAGTCCTCGTATATTCTTTAAGGAAAATACTAATAGTATTATTAATAATAACGCGTTGAATATTATGTGGTATTTCTCCTAGTTAGAAATATGGTTTTATTATTTGTGAGAGTTCGTTTATTTCATAACAAACTGAAAATTATTAAAACGTAAATAAAAGAGAGATTTATAAGATCTAATAATATCTCCAAACCTAATAACGTCGTTTTGGATGCATGGAAACTATCCACTACCAACTTTGAATCTAATTCAAAATCTACAACTTAAATGAAGTTCAACACCATGAGTTGTGAGGAAATTTTACTTTTAAATTATTTTTTATTTAAAATTATTCATTTTATTTTAAAATTTATATATTAAAATATCTATTTTTTTTTTTACATGGCAAGGTAAGGACAGGATTTTTTTCATTAAATATATTTTATTTTATTAATACAATTTGGTTTTTTAATTGTTTTTTTATTTATTAAATTAACAATTGATCTTTTGTTATAAAAAAATTAAAAGATAATAGATGGTTGAGGGACAAAAAAAACTTTATAGTTATGAATCCATAATAGAACCGGTGTGTGATGTTTGGTTACAATTTCAAATTCGTTATTATATGTTTGCTCTAGTTTTTGTTGTTGAAACGGTTTTTCTTTACCCATGGGCAATGAATTTTGATGTGTTGCGGGTATCTGTATTTATAGAAGCTTTGATCTTTGTGCTTATCCTAATTGTTGGTTCAGTTTATGCATAGCGAAAGAGAGAAAAAAAATATATTTCAACTAGTTGCATCTCTCCTTGCGACTTTATGTAGGTAAAAAAAAATTAATATATAAATTTCAATGTAAAATTCTACTACTACTTATTTTTATATATATATATATATATATATATATATATATATATATATATATATATATATATTTGAAATAATTATTGTGTGGAAACCCGGGGACATAGCTAGAATAGAAGCTTATGTTCTTCCAAAATTTTATAATTTTTTTGATACTATTATGCTATTATAATTTGTATAAAAATTTAATCGTAGTTTTAATCATCTATTTTTATCAATTTATGAAATTGATTATTTTATCTTAAAATTTAATAGTTTTAATATTTCATTGTAGAATGATTAACACTTATGAAATCACAATTAAACTCTCTAAAAACTTAACTTTCAACTATGATTTTTTTTCATCTTTTTAATTTAACTAATAATATATGAATAATTAATGCATATACATTATGAAATCGTATGTTCCGTCATTTAAAATATGTTAAATAATCATTTTTTAATTAAAAAATATGAGGGGAGACGAAAACATCCGACTTTTAAAATAGATGACCAATTATGTGAATTTGTGAAAATAGATGAATCAAATTTGTAATTAAACCTATTTAATTCATATACATTGTTAGTCTAATTTTTTTTACACTTTCGTAACTATTAAATTATTATAAATATTTGACTTTTACCATAACTAGTCTAAAATAATACTCATAAATGATTGTGATGAGTTTAAATCGTAAAGTTGAACTTTTAAAAATTGAAAATTAAACTTTTAAAATTTTGATATATGTAATTTTTTTTATGTAAACTTTATTTGATATTTTATTGTGGACATTTTTTTTACCTAATATATTGAGTCTTAAACACTTTTTAATCAAGTAACATATAAAAAAATCTTTATTGAAAACCTAATTTGTATTTATTTTATGATACTTTATAAGAAATATTTTTTGACTCGATATATTAAACCTTAAACACTTAAATTATATTTTATAATTTATTGAATTATATATACATATATATATATATTATGTATTTAAAAATTTATTTATTTTTATTAAATTATACTTTTAAATTCAGTCTACTCTGCACTTAATTTTTGACTTCGTCTCTAGTGGACACACATTTAAACACATCATTTAGATATTAAAAAGTATAAATTATTTTAAAAAATTAAATTATTTAATTAATTTTTTTTTTGTAAATATAATGTGTCTATTGTCCACACAAAAATGGCTCACATGGTTGTCTTGACTCTTGTGATCCAATTCCAACACAAACAAAATCAGGGTGCTCAAAGGTTCTTTTTTGCTCGTGGGCGCTCAAAGTTTTTGGTTGCAAGAGAAACTAATAATAATAATAATTCTATCAAAATAATAATAAATTATATCAAATAATAATTTCAAATTTCTATAAAAAAATATCTATTTTTATTATTAGACACACTTCAAATATAATTAACTTAGTATCTCTTAGTATTGACATAGCCGTTGTTTAGTTCAGTGAGTCAAATATCTTAAAACCAGGGCACAAGTATTAGACACACTACACACTTCTATATTAATAGTATAAAATAAATTAATGAGTATAGACCGAAAAATTGTATCATTATATTTTTTTATGATTATTTTAAAACTAATTATATAATTTTCACATTTAATAACTTTTAAAATTGTTTTATAGGAATAATGCATGATAATTATAAGCTGTAATTAAGATCAACGAAAACATAGTTAGTATTTATAAGCTGATTGATATTGATGTAGCCACATGTTTCTCTCTCAAGCACAGTTAGTTTGGTATTATTGATTCTCACCTTTTAAATTTCTTTCATTCTTGCTTCCGTTTCAATCATCATTTTACCGTACAATACAACAATCAAACCTCTCTCTCTCTCTCTCTCTCTCTCTCTCTCCTTTTCTTTCATTTTCTTTCATTCTTCATCACTTTGTTTTGTTGTTGACATTTGACACTTTGAAGAAAGAAACAGAAAAATGCAGTCAAGCTCTTTGCTTCTTGAGGAACCCATTAGGATGGCTTCTATTTTAGAGCCATCCAAACCTGTCAGTAACTCTCTCTTTCTCTCTATTTGAAGTGTTCTGATGTGTTTTTCTGTTGGTTCTGTTATTTTTTTTTCTTGCTGTAAGAACTGTGATTATGAGAAAGCAATCAACTTTTGATGACCCATTTGTGGTCTTGTTGTCTAGAATGAATGACACTGTGGTTTTGCTGATTATGCTATTCATGGTTGAGTGTTAAAGGAATTTGGTAGATCTATTTGGAAGTTTGATTATCTTAGATAAGATGGGTTGTGTTTTGTTTCTGCTGATCTTGTCTTCTTTTCAGCACTGTCATTCTTTTTATTTAAAGAAATCGGCTTTTTGTTGTTATCCAATGTAATGCTTTTGTTTGCTAAGGAATTTCATGGATCCTGTGTGTGGCTGATGTTGAATTTGCTAAGGAGAGACATTTGTCAATTTATTTAATTTAATTTAGAAAAATGTTTGGTGTATATCCATAGGGTGTATACACCTTGAGTTTTAAAGAGATAAAGAGAGATAAAAAGAGAAAATGAGGTGTTGATATGACAAGGTGATAGGAAGAGAGAGATATAGAGAGAAAATGAGGTGTTGAATGGATGTATGGAAATTATGGGTGTATGTGTATCATTGCTGTTTAGTTTAATGGAGGCGGTGATGTAAGTAATTTTGTCTTTAGATTGTTTCATTTTTTTTTTCACATTTGATTTGGTTAATCAAGAGAAATATTTTAGTCTTTGTGGCATGGAAATGAAGCATATATAGTCTTAAGATATTAAAAGAAAGGGTTTATATACATTTCCTAGAGATTCTTTTACTATCTTTATTCAATGAAGAATTTCAATGTCTTTCAAGATTTTGATCAAAGGCTTTCTATTTCTGCAGAGTTTCTTTCCGGCTATGACAAAAATTATAGGGACACTTGGTTCAGAGTCACGATCGGTTGATATAATTACCCGATGTCTTCATGCAGGAATGTCTGGTATCATTCCATTAAAACCTTTCACTGTTTGTGATCTTTATTCAGAAGTTAATAAATGATTTTTGGTTAAGGATAATATGGTGAAAGATTTGTGGTTATTTTGTTTCTCCTGTTGCTATGTTGGAAGGTTTTGTTGTCTCCAAAACAAGCATAACGTATTGGCTCTTAGCTTGTTGCAGCCTTTTTTTGACTTTTTTGGAAAATACACATCATGAATGAGTTTAATAATAGTTTTTTTATTGATCTTCAATTATAGTCTGGTGTAGCACTTGCATGTCTATAGTCTTTGTTGAGTATGACACATACTTATAGATAAGTAGGCAGGTCGCTTGACTGAAGCGAGGTATTGCAACCACTCTGCAGCTGGAGACGTAGGCACAATTGGCCAAATTGAGTGATCAAATCTCGTGTGTTCATTATTTTCATTTTTTTCGTATCTTTATTCTTTTTAACCAGGGTTGTTCTAACGATCTGCTTTTGAGGCATTTGTTTTGTCATCTTATTATTCTTTTCTTACTATGTGCTAGTGGCAAGGTTTGATTTCTCATGGGGTGATCCAAAATACCACCAAGAAACATTGGAAAATTTAAGGGATGCTATCAAAAGCTCAAACAAACTCTGCGCGGTAAAACTTGCCACATGTTTATTTTTAATATACTAGCTTCTATCCAATTTATCTTCCATATGTGCAAAATACGTTCCGAAGGGTAATTAATGTAACAATGTACATGCATTTTGGTCCAATTTCAGGTTATGCTAGATACTGTGGGTCCAGAATTACAAGTTGTCAATACAACCGATCGCCCAATTACTCTTGAAGAAGACACATTCCTTGTTTTAACTCCGGATCAAAGCAAAGAAGCTACTTCAAATCTATTACCAGTCAATTTTAGTGGGCTAGCAAAGGTCTATAGACATTTTCCATGTTTTTTTTCGTTATCACGGAAGTTTGTGGGACTACATGTTTACTTTTCGTAACTTTCATACTGTCCTTGATTATGTGTACTACAATGTGATCCCACTTTAACTGAGGTATTCATGATTATGCAGGATGTGAAGAAGGGTGATACTATTTTTATCGGTAAATACTTGTTTACAGGAAGTGAAACAACTTCTGTATGGCTCGAGGTATTGCAGTCATCGAAGTTAATATATATTTAGAAAACTGAATTTTTCCCCAAAGTATTCTTTGGATCCTATATGAAACATAATGCAGAAAATAGAATATTGCTGATACTCAAAGTTAGAATCACTCTGTTTTGTAGTCTAAGTAGTATACGTTTCACGATGCAGGTCAATGAGGTGGATGGTGAAGATGTAACTTGTCGTATAAAAAACAGCGCTACACTTTCTGGACCACTGTATACTCTACATGTCTCTCAAATTCGTATTGATCTTCCTACTCTTACGGATAAGGATAAAGAGGTAACAAAAAGAACTGTGTACATAAAGTAGTGAAATTGACACAATGTGGTTGAGTTGCCTATATACTTTGGCTTCTTGAGAATAAATTTTTAACATTTTTGCATCTATATATTATTTATGAGAAAAACTGAATTATATTATGTTGTCGTAAAATGACTTATCTTTTTGTTAGTCTTTAATTATGGAAAATGGACTATTTCTTTGGAAAATCAAAAGATTAAGTGTAAGTGTAATGCTGTTTACACAATTGATGAGATAAATTCTAATATCTGTTGCATCAATTATAAAAGTAAAACTGGTTTAGTTGACCGTTTTACGGTCATGAATGGTATACCATTTTGTTATTATCTTGCAATTTTATGATAATATAAACATTTCTCTTGACTAACTCAGGTAATACGTACATGGGGTGTTCAAAACAAAATTGACTTCCTCGCCTTATACACCCGGCACGCTGAAGATGTTCGCCATGTAAGAGATACACCTGATAGTTTTTATGTTCTCTCTAATTTGTTGTTTTTTTATCATGTGTATATTATTTGTTTTCATCATGCTTCATACATTTAACTTTCAACTTATAACTTTGCTTAGAGTTGTCAATGAAGTGAATCATTTGCATTTTTGTATTCCTCACTGTTAGAAAACACAAACAATACCTCCAATGTTCATTTGCAGGCCCGTGAATTTATCTCCACATTCGAAGGCCTCACACAGACACATATTTTTGCAAAGATTGAAAATATAGAGGTAAGAAGCTCCAAGATCCATGAAAAATAGACTCTTGTTTTATACTAGCCAGAAAAATGCTGTAGTTCAAAGTCTTTTGATGAGTGTGCTCAATTGTGATTGAAAAATTAATCTTTCTTCTGTTAAATTCGTATAGGGATTGAATCATTTTGATGAGATACTGAGAGAAGCCGATGGTGTCATCATCTCTCGTGGAAATTTAGGGATAGATCTCCCACCTGAGAAGGTCAGTGTCAGAAAAATATGAAGTTATAGATGATTTACTTGTAGTAATGACATAATAGCTATGTTTCCATTTTGTTTATTTATATTTTTTAGTATCACAGGGAGATTTTGTCTGCATAATTATGGCTTTTACAGCATTCGTTCCTCTCTCGGATATAAGTGTGAATAGAATCCTGAATATGTATGTATTGATTTGACAGGTGTTTTTATTCCAAAAAGCTGCTATTTATAAGTGTAACATGGCCGGAAAGCCGGTTGTTGTCACACGTGTGGTAGATTCTATGACTAATAATCTGAGACCAACTCGTGCTGAAGCAACCGATGTTGCCAATGCAGTGTTGGATGGTAATTTTACCCCCTGATCTAAGCTCCTTTTTTGTCATTTTAAAGAGTACTGTATAATAAATGACATGTTTCTGTTATTGCTATTCATCGACATCAATATTCCTTTAGTTTATTGTGTTCATCACATTATGCATAAATAAATATGATTCGCAACTTTCATGTCTAAATTTTCTTCTTTCTTTTATATCAGGCAGTGATGCAATTCTCCTTGGGGCTGAGACATTAACAGGATTATACCCTGTAGAAACCATTTCTATAGTTGGAAAAATTTGTGCTGAAGTAAGTTTGTGCTTTACTTTTAAACAACATTCCTATCACACTAAAGGAGCGTTCAATTTTGCATTCATTAAAGTTTTCTGGTTGTATCCATCTCACATTCACCGTTGTTTCACACGTAATTGTTGTTTTCTTGTTGTTCTGTGAAAGGATAAATGTAAAATGATTATTCTGCTGCTGTGTCCAGGCAGAGAAAGTTTACAATCAAGATTTGTATTTTAAGAAGACTGTCAAACACGTGGGAGAGCCAATGAGCCACTTAGAATCAATAGCGTCCTCTGCGGTACATTTCTTAGTTGCATTACTATTTTTTTTTTCCCACCAAGATTATTCTATATTCACTTGCTCAAAGTACTATATACTAATTGAAGTATATATTTGGAAGTAAACTTCTTTTTTCCGAAACATACAGGTTCGTGCAGCCATCAAGGTTAAAGCTTCTGTTATCATTTGCTTCACCTCATCTGGAAGGGCTGCAAGGTTTCATTTCATTTTATCTCCTTCCATGATTTTCCTTTATTTAAAATACTTATCATATTTGGTTTACTGATACAAGATTTCACTTTTTTTTTTCTTTCTTTCAGTATTTATTTAGTCATGTTCAATTCTGTTGCAATTTTGATATCTTCCTGACATATCATTAACAACTTGATTTTATGTGTATTTATATAGGTTGCTTGCTAAGTACAGACCAACCATGCCGGTGTTATCTGTTGTTATTCCTCGATTGAAGACAAATCAGCTCCGATGGACATTCACAGGCGCCTTTCAGGTACATAATCAACAATAGCATTACATTAGTTGAAACTACATTCAGTAACTTAAAGTTTGCCTTTGGTTTGACTTACACATTATTTGACATTGAAATTAACAAGTTTTTGTGGCTATGTGTTTCATTTTATGACCTTATGGCAGGCTAGGCAATCGCTTATCGTGAGAGGTCTTTTCCCTATGCTGGCGGATCTTCGACACCCTGTAAGAATTATTCAATGTTGGAAAAATATTAAAACCTAAAATGGAAAAGTGTTGTGTTTGTCATCTTTCACGTTAGAGCTATGAAACTCAAGTGAAATTGTCTTTTGCTTGCAGGCTGAGTTTAATAGTGGAACAAATGAATCAATTTTGAAGGCTGCTTTAGACCATGGCAAGGCTTTTGGCATCATAAAACCGCATGATAGAATTGTTATTTGCCAGAAAGTTGGTGACTCATCAGTTGTGAAGATTATTGAGCTTGAAGATTAGAAATTTTGTGGTCTCACCCATTTGGCTAATTTGAGTCATGTAATAGAGTTGTACTAGTTGTTGGGTAATAAAATGGCTGTGTAACTTCTCCTTTGTTGTTTGAGTGTTTTAAGAGGCAACTATTGATTTGAGCTATAATGGTATGATAATTGAAAAATATTATATAGATTTTGTTCCTAAAATTATGCTTTATACTACCTTTCATTTTTGGGTTTTGAATATTGACTATGAGAGTTAGTTTATTGAAAAGTCTAGGTTTATGAATGTTAGACAAAACTATATAAAGAAACATTGAATTTGTCAAGGAAGCCAACCAAGGAGATAAGGAGTGCGTTTGTTTGAGCTTAAATAAAAATGATTTTTAGTTTAAAAAATTTAGAGATTATTTTGTAGAGATTTGTTTAAAAATGATTTTTTTATTTTCGTTTGTTTACTATCGTAAAAATGATTTTTTTTTAAAAATGATTTTTAATTTGTTTGTATACAGTTTTATAAAAGTGATTTTTTAAATTATAAAATTACCATAAAGGACATGACTTTTATAATAGCTTATAAATTTTATAAGTTTAATCCATTTCTTATACACATTTTAAAATTGATTAATGTACCTTAAGTACTCATCAAAAAGCAATAAATAAACACACAAAATCAAAAAAAAATAGTATGATCCTATGAATGATGTAAAAATAAAAAGATTCAAATAAAAGGCGTTGAAACAATAAAAAAAAACGATGTGAAAAAATTGAAAATGAGAAGAAAACTTATTTGATGAAAAACCTATATCAGAGCTTCATGGAAAGGAGAAAAACTGTCTCAATTGAGTGCGTCAAACTGATGCAGAGAAAAAATTGATGGAGGGTCATTTTGGATTTTTCAAAAAGGGTAAGGGTAATTAGGTCATTTTCTCTTATTAGTGGGTTAAGTTCCGTGCTTTTAAATTTTTTTGCATCTTTCTCTCATCTATGGCATTAGCGAATTTGAGAAGCTACTATTTTTAGCTTTTTATTTTTAGCCAAAAAATGATTTTTTTAATAAAATGATTTTAAAAAAAATCTGAAACAAACACCATTCAAACCCTAGAAAATGATTTTTGGTTTAAAAAAATAAATTTTTTCATAAAAAAAATCTGAGACAAACGCACTCAAGGTCAAATCTATAGATATAATCTATTAATCAAGTTGAATGGATCAAATACCAAAATTTTCTTGATGGCATTTAACTGCCAAGCGCAAGTAAACTAGGCTTTGGGCATGTGACTGCACATTTGGGACAAAGCTAATATTTTGAGTTCATCTACCACAAGTGAGTTATGACGCATTGAGAACAGGAAAGTAGATGAACATTTTTTTAACGATAAAAATTTAGGGTGATAAGATGATACCTTAAAATTTAAGATAGAAAAAACTTAAACTCCATAAACACTTATAAAGATTTACATTTGTCTTTTTTCAATGACATTGCGAAGTTCTGAGTCCACAAATAAATGGACATTAAACCAAAAGTACAAATTGTGACCAATTGTAACATGCTCTAAGGTATAAGGTATAGGGCATGCAGCCCTTAAAAGGAATTTTTATTCATCAAAATAACGTTGATAATTTATACGGTCTATACAAAGCTGTTCATACAAAATTATTAAACATCAAAGGGCAGCAAATTGCCTAATGAATAAAATCACCAACATTCTGGAATCTCAATTGTTGGAAGCCTAATGTTACATGGAACCTTGGTGGATATTTTCTCAAGATATGGGTACTGAGACCCAAGATATTATTTTACAAAAACCGATAACGGCACAACAACCGAAAACTGTTACCCATTAAGATATAAAATGAACAAAAATGATTATGCTATGCAACTCCAAGCCAGGTTGTGGTTGTTAATCCACATGATTGGTCATGAAAAACACAATAATCAAACACCGAGGAAGTTTGGTGTACGTCATTATAAAAGAAGTCGTCTTATATCATTGAAGTTTGACTGCAAAGCAGAGAGAAATGAACCTGCAAAATTGAGTTAAACCACATTAGCCACCCAAGTATCAATAGAATGTAGCTTTGTTATTGGTTAACTATTCATAACTTAGAGCTTAAAGAAATTGGAAGCTAGGTTAATTATGCTACTAAGTGGAACATAAAATTCTTCGCTAGTGGTAAACTTGGTCTTATCTCTATTCAATGTGGGATTTAATTTTTTCTCAATAAAAGTATTCTAATTACACAACGTACCTCCAACTTTGCCATCAAAGACACGATGATCGGCAGACAATGTTAAGTTCAACTTAGTGGCAACTGATGGCTTCTCAATTCCTAGCAATTAAAAATCAAAGTCAAAACAACTTCAAGTTTTAGCATAAAGTGAGTGACATAGAGAAAATCTCATAAATTTATACCATCAGCTCCAATTACTGGTTCCACAACTTTGTTGCCTCTCCCTACAGCAAGAATGCAAGCCTGCAGCACATGATATACAAAATAATAAAGAGCTACATTAATACAAAGCAACAGAGCACATTGATCATTTTAAAGTGAAACGTGCATACTGAAATGAAACCTCTTTCAATATAAAATATTCTTATCAAATGTATGTTCCTGAAACAAAGAATGGTAAACCTGAAATCCAATGTACTCTTTTCGTTTTTCAACATTTTCTATAATAAACCACTTAGGAATTAGCACTATGGTGTGCGCTCCTTTCGACTTTTTGTTGCCAAAGTATAAACTATATAAAGTGGAGTACTTTATTAGGAATTGGCCTGAGCCCACCAGCAAGGATAAGGTCATGAAAGTGTACCCTTGGAGTTGGAGGAATAATTAAATTGTAATCCTATACAACAGTTACAGTCATTCACATTCAATGCAACTATATTCACCCCTACACAACAACGGCAACAATTCCGAACAAGGTGGGATTGGCTACATGGATTATACAGCATCATAATGTAATGTCTTATGTTTTTCTTTTTAAAATTCATAATTAAATCATTTATCTCTAAATCTCTTATAATGGTTTTGACCGACAATTTTTCTCGGTCCTTCTCTGCTTCTAATTATTGGACAATCTCCTATCCAATCAACCCTTCTTATTGGTGCCTCATTGGATCATCTCCAGTCTCCACACACACCCAAACAACCTAAGACAAGACTCAACATTCTCTCTAACAATTGTATACGTAACAGTATCTTGTCTTGTGTATCTACTTGTAACATTCTCTTCTCTGTGACAATAAGCTTATATGTTGGCTCTTAACTGCCAACATTCACCCCTAATACAAAGTAAAATTAAAATTAACCAATTTCACTTTTACACAAGGCCAGTAAATTAGATGTTGTAAATGCTGGGTTGTGCGCATGTGTGAGAGAGAGAGAGAGAGAGAGAACCTGTGGGGGGTTTATGATAGCACAAAATTTATCAACAGGATACATTCCTAAGTTTGAAATGCTGCAAGGCATTGTACAAAGCTCAGAGTTATTGGTTTTGGCAAAAAAAATATAAATAGGGAATTTCTTAGCTTGCATGAAAACATATGTAGTAAACTCACCTAAAAGTTCCCCCTTGGAATTCTTGCGGCTTCAATTTGCCTGCACGTGCCTTTGCAGCTAGGTCCTTGACCTAAAATACCAATAATGTATTGAAGTTGATAACGAAAAAACAAGAACCTTACTTTCCAATATTTTAATTTATTTCAAATAAACATGCCTAAACACAAACACTCGAGGAATCCTGAAAAAGACAGTAACTAAGAACCTACATCAATGACATAAAATTACCTCTGAGGAGATGGCAGATATTGTCTTGTGATCAGCATTTTTTAATATTGGAGTCATCAAGCCCTGTAGCCGCATAAAAGGTTTGAGTGCCTTGTAAAATGATAATGACTGTTAAACAACCATCAATTACCTTCTCAGTGGCAACTGCTATTGATATGTCAACAGAATCGCATAAGATGACTTCGCCCTTCTCATCATTCCAGTATGCTGCCATTATGTAAGTTGGATTTAAGCATTAGAGACTTTTATGGAGAAAAATTCAGTTCTAAGAATATGTAAGGAAATGTTAAAAATTAAAAGAGCAATAACAGACATAAGCACACTAAAAATTGAACCATGACATGTAACACAATCAAGTACCGAGCACTTGATTGTGGTTATATATCTAATTTACAGTATTTTGAAACTTGAATTTAGCCTGTGGTAAACGAAACATCGGCTGGCTGGATGTATATGCGATGATGTAAGATCCCGCCATTCAAAACAGACATGGTAAATTGGGTATAAAATAAAAAGAAATGGATATAATGTACAGCAAAATAATGGGCATATTTACACTATACAACACACTGAATATAAATATCCCAAACCTAGGAAACAAGCACCTGACTGTTCAGACCAATATATATCTACAGTGTAATAGCTTTTAACACTTGATTACATCACTGTGGCAGAGTATTAAATAAAAAGCAGTTGGATCCATAGGCACATGTTTAAAATAGGAAATAGGATTTGGCTACACAAATCTTAATTAAAAACCAATAAGCATTTGTTATGTATTAGGTTATTCATGCTTAGAAGCCTAGTTATTTTATTAATCTTATTGGGTTCGGTTTTTGCCGCAAATAAGGCAGCTGGAAGTGGCCTAAAATTAAGGCAAATTTCAAACAATTATAAATGTTAATGTTTTGTATTTGATATGTGTTATATTTTAAGAACCTCTTATTAGTGAAATATAATGTTTCTTTCATCCTTTTCTTTTCCATCAAATTCTTAAAATTAACTTTTTAGGAGGGTAAAAAATATGTGATTTCAACATAGTACTCACCAGTACAACTCCCCATGACCTAATCCCATTCTTATTCTTCTGTTAAGGTTAAAAAATATGGAGCACTGTTATTTGGTGCCATCTGTTTTTGTCAGTCTTTGGTGACTGTCACTGTCTGCCGCAGTTTCTGTCTCCACTTCCTGCGTGAATTCAGGTTGGATTGCAGGTATGATCCTACAATTCGATTCAGAAAGTTCCAAACTATAGGAGAGCTTGAAGTATCAGGAAGATAAGCCTTTATATGTTCTACCCCTAGCCATCTATCTCCAACAGCCTTCTGGCTACATGGTTATGAAGTTCAGGGAGTCCAGGTTAGTTTATACTACTTGAGTTCGCTTGAAACAGCCTTTGTAGGTGTGGTTTTGTAAACACTTATGCCAACCATTCGGCAACATTCACAGTGATGCAAATCACTTTGTTTCACATAGTTATTATGAACATAATTCTATTAAAGATAATTACAGGTGTGGTCTCGGTTCGTCACTGCTTCTACCACCTAAGATAATCAAGGTAAATATAACACCCATGGATAGAACAATAAGAGGAAATTATTTACCGTTCGCTTCTGGTACATTTCTGAGAGCAGCTGCTACAACTTTGATAATAATGTCATTCACTGAAACTTTAACGTCATACTGTTCTGCAATGAAGGAGCAAATAAAGATTATATTGAAGATGTACAAGAATCAAGAGCGTAACATCTTACATGTGCTAATGAAAAATTAATACCAGTCCATACCTTTAAGATCCTTTCTAAGGGAAAGAAGAGGATCCAGTGTAACATCTGAAACATTCCAATCAAAATTTTTATTAATTAGTTAGTACACAAATAAATTAGTTTTCAATAATATGCAAGGCATAAGGAGATTAAAACCTGATGATAAATATAAGTGTGGTGTATTTTGTTTTGATTCCAATAACCTCTTGGCAATCACCTATAAAACAGTCAAAAGTATTACAGGCAAGTCATATACAACAATGAGATGAATGGAAGGAAGCAGAGTTGAAATCTAGTCCTTCATTAATTATTTATTTTCCCAAGTATTCAGGTAGTAGAGAACTAGAGATGTAAATAGAACGGATAGAACATCCATAATCAAAAACATTACTAAAGTGAGCTCTGCGTGTACAACAATGGCCAAGTATTATAAAAAAATGTGCCAAATGCACTATATGGAGGCGACAAAAACAATTCTGACCCATATTAGGTCTAATAACAGATTTTCCTCGAGGTATTTGAGCATTCAACTCCCAACCAATGACACCAAACAATGTCTCCCCTGAGTCCCTTTTGAATACTTTACACGTATCCTTATTTGGCAAAAATAATTTTCATTACCATGTAACATATTCTATAAAAGAATTGAAGAGCCTTATTCAGACTTAACATAATATTTGATTTGATGGTTCTACCTTGCGAATTTGAGTATTAGGAAAATCTTCATAAGCATCTGACTGCTTTAAGTCAGGCTTCAACTCCTGTGAAGCCGCAACTTGATGACTTTGAGATGATGATGCCTTTTCTTTAGATGAAGCAGGTTTCGGAGACAATTTTCCTGATTTAATTGCAGAAAGAACATCGCCTTTCAGTAGGGTGCCAAGAGGCCCAGTTGCATTCAATGTCGATGCATCCAATCCATATTCCATAATTAACAACTTTGCAGCTGGACTGATTCGTGTCGTAATATTTTTCTGAGCTTTGACCTCACTTTTAGTGCCATGTTGGGTGGCCTTCTCCTTTTGGTTTGCTGAGCTGCTGCTAATAGAATTTTTTATGGCTTCAATATCGCTTGCATCTTCAACCTTGCAGAACAGCACAAAGCATAAGTATTTATAGACTCCAGTATTTTTTAAGCCAAAAGCAAAAAGGGTAACAATTTGGTAAATGAACCAATAAATATACCGAACATCGTCAGACATTTGCTTAGTTTGTATTTCAAAAGTAGATGCCAGATCGTTAGACCTCAAACCTAACATTGTGTTGGCAGAAGAAGTTACAAAGCATTTTCACTTACTGTTATTGCAATAGGCTGTCCGACTGCCACTTCTTTTGAACCTTCTGGTGCAAGTATCTTGGCTAGGTACCTAGTTCCAATGTCAAACATAAAATTGGTCAGCTAGAAAGCGAAACTTTATCAGGAAGAAGAAAGAAAAAGAACAAATAGTGATCATCTGTAAAATAGACCAAATAGAATGCCAGCTTTGTGCTAACAAATTGGTCAGTAATTTGGTCTAACGATCAATGTAACAACAAAAGAGACCATTCCTGGGTTTCTTTCACACTTTATTGAAGGAAATTGATTTCTACTAGGCATGTCTATAAACACTTTGGTGAGATATCATGCATGTAATAAATATGTTTACAATCCATATTATACGTCGCAAGTCTTCATTACGTGCAAAAACATTATTTAAGATGCAACATCTTGGCTTAAAAATTTGGTCCAAGAACACAACATGTTGCAATGCAAGCAACTTTACCAAACACAACATTCATAATGAATGGCTTTTTAGTATAAGGAAAGACATTTACCCCTCTTCAAGACTTTCAAATTCAAGGGTAGCTTTGTCTGTCTCTATCTCACATAATATGTCACCCACTTCAATCTGTTAGATAATTAGATGTTAATGAATGTCAGACAAAATAAATAAAATGGATGATAATTACTTACTCACATTCTTCACATTTTAAAATATATTCAAAACTACATTAAAAAGGAAAATTCACTTGAAACCTTTATGTTTAAAACATAACTAACCTTGTCGCCTTCTTTTTTATTCCATTTAGCAATGTTTCCTTGGTTCTGTGCAGAAAAAGTGAAAATTATTTCATGGAAGGAAAGAAAACTTAAGATGCCAATAGTTACAAAGTACCATCAAAATGGTCTCACCATTGTTGGGGACAAAGCAGGCATTCCAAGAACGGCGTGAGGTGGAAGATCTGATGTATCAATCGTAGAAGTTGATTCTGGTTTTCTCTCCTCATTTGGAACATCCTGATGTGCTTGTTTATGCTCATCGACCCTACTCTCACCTCCCATGGAAGCAGGAACATTTTGAATGTCGCTTTCATCCTCAACCTTGTCAAGGCTCACCGTTAGAGCTTACATAATCAAGTATTTAAGGGTATAAATATCACTTGAACTTCAAAAATTGTAGGTTACCAAAATCACAACATTTAAAGTTTATATTTTTCCAATTATTAAATTGAAACTGGAATAAACTTCCTATTGCAAGTAGTTTTTTTAAAAAAGTGTGTTATTTAAGCCAGTAATAGAGTATGCAACAAAATTTTATTGAATAGGAGAAGACAAAGAAGTAAAAGTAAATCATGTTTCAGATGAAATGGGCAACGGATAAATTGAGAGATTTTCATTAGAAGCTTAAAAAACATAAAGGTGCTCATTGGAACACAACAATGAAAACAATGGTTCAGTCAACTTTTTTTAAAAAACTAAATATATCCAGTGAGCGAAAGAAATATTGAAGGAAAGACAACATTATGAAATTAATTTTGTCTATAGAAGTTACTTTCATCTGCAGAAGCCAATAATGTTGGAGGTAAACATTGCTACATAACAGTAACAAAATAACAATACAAGAGTTGGAACTTAATGGTGGCTTGGCTTACTGTTATTGCAATCGGTTGTCCAACAGGTACATCCTTTGATCCATCAGGTGCCAATATCTTAGCCAGATATCTGCAAGAATCATCTGATCACTACAATACATTTTAATTGTGTGCTAAAATTTGCATGTTTCATATGATATACACTCTAGGGTCCAAATCAGTTCAATTATAGTGAAGAAGATATAATAGAAGGCCAACATAGGCACAACAAAATAACGATGAGAAAAAAATAATAAGAACGTCAAAGATACTATTTTTCTTAAATGGACACTTGCATGTCTAACGCATGTAACGTACTTAAGACAGCAACATGGAAAAACAATAAATGACTACAACTCATGGGTGGTTTTCCCCATGCTTATTCTTACCTGTTAAATGAGTATTGTGATGGTCATATAGCACCAAGTAATCTTAAAGTTTTGATCTTTCCAGCCGACTCTCTAATGTTTTAGTTTCAGTTAATGCTACATGTAAATATCTTAATATCAGCAATAAGTAGGGCATCCCTTAAGCCGTGTTTATTATTTGCCACCAAAAGTGTGCTTTAAACTGCGATTGACAGCATCCAAAAATATGAAAGTGTTCTTGGTTTTTTACTCCTTAGTAATGTAAAGTTTTAAGAGCATCAAGTTATCTTAAAATTTTGATCTTTGCCACCCCTTCTCAAATGTCTCACAGATTCAATTCTTGTTGCTTAAGTGAGTAAGAACATAGTAAAATTATTGAAAACATCACTAGCCTCATTTGAATTCACAAACAGCTTATATAATTCCACGAAGAACTTTAATGTGGAAATCCTTAGTTGTATCAACAATGCATATGATTAGTTACTTAAACCTCCAAAAAGAAGTGGAGCAATACACTAACTGTTTGGATTACCATGTTTGTTTGGCTGCTATTTTTGTTAGAAGTGATTACCATGTTTGTTTGGCATTCCTTAGTCAAATGCTTGCATGTTGGGAGAGTGCAAACTTGGGTCAGTCTATTAAGCACATTTGGGCCATGGATTAGACCATGTTCCGAGATTCAGCTGGCATCACTCAACTGGCGACCCACATACTTAAGAGATTGATACATCATCTGCATGCTTCCAGTAGTGTGTTGCTCCCGTCCATGGACTCCAACCTTCAAGCCTTTGTACATAATCTCGAGGGTAAGGTGAAAGACCTTGAGGTGGCTGTTAGCAAAGATCCCAACCTCGAGAAAACTGATTGGGATTTACAAGAACAAACAACATCCCTTTAGGCTAAGATTTCATCCTTAGAAGAAGAGAAGAACCCCATTTTCAAGAAAATGTAACCTTGAAGGAATGGGTTGCCTCAATGAAGGTCGAACTTGAGAAAGTTGGGGATGCGGCAAACTTCATCAAAAAGTGCAGTTTAGAAGTGCTCTTGAGCAAATTATGCATCTTAATTCCAATTACAAACATAAAACAGAAGGTATGAGATCAACCAGACAGATTCAAAACAGGGTTCAGGGGTACGGGAACTAATTGAAAAAATTGACAAGGCTTCTTGAGTAAAAGAGACTTCCTTCCTATCGACAGCCTTCAACAGGTGTGACAAAGGAGTTGGGTCAGCTCGACGCCTTTGAATAGTGCAAGAATGAGGATGATGGTTGTTGTGATCTTCAGAGGTGAATGACAGACATCATTCCCACAAATGATGCTAATGTTTAGTATGAACTCATGAAATATGGAAGAACGAGAGAATCTCACATTGGTCAAGAATGAGAATGACGAGACTACATGATGATGGACGAAAATGATGGATCATGACCGCGAAGAACAATGGTGGTGGGCATCCACAATCACTCTGACACTCAAGCTATCCTATGATTGAGGAGAGTGAGAGATTTAGAGTGGATGTGTATCTTTGGAAAGTGCTACACTGCTACGATCACATCATATAGCATTTTTGGCTTCAGAAGAAGCAACAATGGTGGTTAAACCTTAATCTTAGCAAACCACTTGGTCATTATCTTAACTATCCTTTCAATAGTAATCCTAACCAACCTTATCTTAACTAACTGCTTGGTTGTTATTTTAGTTAGGAGAGATACCGAGTTTATTTGGCATTCTGTTATCTGGTGTTTACATGTTGGGAGAGTGTGACCTAGGGCCAACCTCTTAAGCATGTTTCAGGCGTGTGTCGCGTCGATTCCAACATGGTATTGAAGTAGTACCATTTGTGCGACCTATCCTATCATATGGAAAATTATCTTCTCATATTTGGATGGTATAATATAGAGTAATTTAGAATATCTTATATCATCTCTAAGAATTGGTTTTCACATTTCTTTATAATTCATGATTTTTCCCTAATTTAAATAGAATTTGGAGTCTAGTAATTTTCATGATTAGTGTCTGTATTAGCTGAATTTAGTATCAGTATGAACAAGGGTTAGTGTTTAGTCTTTTGTATCATAATATCAAATCATTATTATAATTCAAAGTCTCTATTCCCTCTTGCTTTATCTAAAACCCTCTAACTTCAACAGTACCAATCTCAAGTTTATATATTTTAAGTTAAAGGTCATTCAGAACTTGAGAAGTATAATTAAAAGGAAGAATAAAAAATACCCTTCTTCAAGACTTTCAAATTCAAGTGTAGCTTTGTCGGTTTCAATTTCACATAGTATATCACCCACTTCTATCTGTAAGATTAAACAGTAGCAAAGAGAAAATGATTAATTAATTCAAAGAAGCCAATTTTCAAAATGGAAGTGTCAGAGCAAACAGAATTATGATCTATAACAATCACAACATAAGAACTCTGTATTAACCGACCTTATCCCCTTCTTTTTTCCTCCATTTTGCAATATTACCTTGGGTCTGAAACCAAGAGAAGAGATCAAAATTCCATGAAAGCCCTAAAAGAAAAGATATCCAAAAAGGGAGAAAAAAACTATTTGTTTCACTAAGCTCACCATTGTAGGAGATAAAGCTGGCATCCCAAGGACTTCGTGCGCAAAATCTATCAAATGGGGGGGAAAATGATCAGAACATAACCAGATGCATATGACTTAATTTGCAGATTATCTTCTTTTAATCACAAAATTTAGTTAAAATGGTAAAACCAACAAACCATTTTTTATACAAAAGAAATTTGTTGAGATGAAGAGAGTGGATTACAAAGAGAATGGAGGAGAAGAATCCTCCAAAACAAAATATTGAAACAGAAAACAGCCAATAAAACAGACAAAAATACTGTATCAAAGCTTCCCAAGCCCTCAATGTATCTGTAAGTGAAATCCCATAAAAAAAGTCACGGGGTTTACACTGTAAAGATGCCAAATGACTCATCTTGTCCCAAGTTAAGTGACTTGCTAAATAAATCTCCACAAAAAATGGCCTCTTTTTTTAGTTAGACAAATGCAGTGAAACTAATTATCAATAATTGATCCAGGGATCCTGGCACACCAAAAGTGCTGAATAAGGAATGCCATAAAGAGATCACAACAACCAATCAAACCTTATCCCACTCGGTGAAGTCAGCTACATGGTGACGCTATAATATTCTATCATAAATCATATCTCCTCCTATAGTTTTTTGTGCCATTCCTCTGCCTCTAATGATTGGGCTATCCTCCACCTGATCTACTCTCCTTACTATTAAATCTATATGTCTCCTCCACACATGCCAAAACCGTACAATTTGATATTGAAACATATTTCTACAATAGGTACTGCCCCAACTCTCTCTAATGCTATCATTCCTAACTTTATCTCATCTAGTATTCCTACTTATCTAGTACAACATTTGCATCCCAACTACACTAAATTTACTCTTGTGTTGGCTTTTTACTACCAAACACTATCCCATACAACATCGGGGGGAAGCACGACACATTTCAACTATATCCAGGACAGAGCCTTATGCTACAAACTTGAAATACATCATTAATATTAATCAAACATAAGACTTGACCATAGAGAAAGCTACATATTTCCTAAATGTGCATCCATTCCATAATTTGGGAAGTTGTGAATCTATTTGGGAAAGACATATTTTCAATGCTCTTGGAATTTCGGCATTAGGCATGATTCGTTCTCAAAAGCTAGCTCAAGAGCTGAGGATTGTCAAACCTTATAATGATTACTTCAACCATACCTCTAGTTGATGTCAGATCTCAAGAGTCAAGACACCCCCTCACGCACAGAACTAAACACCTAGAACATGGACAAATGTGGGTGGTTCAATAACAGATCTAGAGTAGACTCTGAAGTCTGATGTCGTCTTAGAATTTGGATATAGCCCAAGCTCAACCCAAAATCTAAGTCAGGGGGTGAGGATTTCCCATACCTAATAAAGCTGGATCTTTGGAACATGGAAAAGTGTTCAAAAAATATAATGGTTTTCCTCTCTCCAATCACCATCTAACTCTAGAGGGCTTCTGATGAAGGACATAGAAGAATCATAGTATTTTTAAGGTACTAAAACTAGGTTTATCATTTATATTCGGTTAAATTTTGTTGGTCAGTATTTTATTTCACAATTTTCAAGTAGATTAATTTTTAGGATCCTATATTTTCGATTTGGGGATCTTCATGGTTAGTAATATTGAGACCTAAATATAAATTTTAAAACTGTAAGGATGCCATTACAAACATTCAAAACAGAGGAGCCAATGGCAAATTCCAAAAGAGTATAGGCACCTAAATATTAATTTTAACCTTTTCTAGTAAATCAGATAAACTAGAGATTATATTTTCCAAAACAACTTAACAACCTTTAATCCTTTATGAAGCCCTAAAGAAATTCAAGAATAGTTATAGAGAAATGCTATCGATATATCACAGGCAGCATCTGAGTTGTCCAGTCATAAAAAGGAGGTTTTCAGTGTTCCCTTGTATATAACCATCAGATTATAATTAAAAACCACAGACAGTTATGATTAAAAATTGGCAGTCTTAATCTTAATCAAAAATCATTAATTCTTTTCATAAAAATTAAATCAATGGTAATGAAAGAGAATCACTTCTGTAAATTTTTCAATGGGATACACCTTAAACTAAGTCATATTTCACATATAGGTACCTAGGAGGAAACACTCCTAGCAAAAGAAAGCATGCACTTTCTTGGGTTGGATTGCACCCAAAGCTGCAATTCATTATGACCGAAAGGTAAAATAGAAAATATGTGGGTTTCCTAGGACAACCCTAGAAGGCCTTTTAATTTTTCTAGCTCTTTACTCAAGATAAATAGATATTAAACAACCTACTCAGCAGAAAACAATTATTAGAACGGAAGGAACAAAAATATAGCCTACACAAAAAAGAAAAATAGGGAAAAATTAAGAATGCAGCAAGACTGCCCAATCTCTTTGCAAATCATAGATCATAATTCCCTTGAAGCAGTGATGACCAACACCATGAAAAACAAAAAATTCTTCAACCACATTCTTTAACAGTTTAAGAGCCAAAACAACATGCTGCATCATCTTCCTCTCCCACCCCAACTAAATATCAATCTATTGTAGATGAACAAATCAGCATAGTCTCTTGACTTTTCAATGCATAAGGTTCTCTAATATTAAGTTTTATAAAGTTACTTAAGTATAAATGAAAAAGGCTGGAAGTTGATAAACATGATGCTACCTCTTGGATTTATGATAGATGGTAATTTACATACATTAAATGTCACGAAAAAGAATGAATCATACGACACAAATATATCATACTCTCTCGACCAAACATAGCAGCTTTCATTAACCAGCTGTTAAACTTAAAAGAGAAACCAAAAAATAAAAACCCTAAACAAGTTGAAGTTTTTGAAATTAGGTAACTGGAACATTAAGTACCTGAAGACGAGAAGAATTTGACACCAATCCACTGCCAAAAATGTTGACGGCTGTTGTCAGAGAATATCATATCATGATTGGAATTTTTTTATCTATTTAAATACTAACCTTTGAGTTCAAAGATCTATCACAAACTCCAGTAAGCCCAGACCGAGATGCAGGCCTGATAAAAATACCATTAGTGAACTGCCAATTTGATCATACAAAGACAAGGAAGGAGGATGAACTATAGAGAACTAGTCAAATAGAGAATGATGTCATATTTTTATTTCAGATACTCAAGCCAGGAAAAATGGCTTTACAGAGAGAGAGAGAGAGAGAGAGAGACTTTTTATGCACAACAGTGATTGGTGGTTGAAAGGGGGGGAACTTTTATCCTAACAAGCTTAATAAGATATTTCCCTATTTTCCTGTTCAGACCTATCTTCAAAGTTTAAACAAATCACATAAATAATAATGAAATAACAATATAAAACTGAGTTTGCAGCTAATAAAAATAAATACAGGTCAATGGTTGCAAACCTTATACTCCCATGACCACTGACAGAATAAATCCTGGAATTAGGAGTTCTGTGCCAAGATGATAACCAAAAAAGGTGTGTTAGAACCTTGGAAGCGGCAATCTAAGAGGAAGAAAAAGGCAAAAAAAAAAGCATAATTACAATAAATAAGTTTTTATGAACATTAAAAAAGCCTACCACTCTTTCAAAAGTAGCGAAATCAATTTAGAAATGGCATTCATAAGTAAGTGGCTCCATGCCACCAAATGATACTGTCTATGATATATTATCTGTATGGATGGATTCAACAAACACAAAAAGTTGACATTGGCAGAAGCCAACAACACTAAGCACTTGATAGCACCATCTCAGATTAGTATTCATTTCGCCTAATGGAAGCCGGAGTGCCGGACGACTAGTGTATAGTAAACATGACAAGAAAAATGCCAGCACTAAGTGATGAATAGCATGTTATGGGCTTATGGCTCAAATATAATAAACATCAAGCCCAAAACCTTGCTCGCCATAGCACCTCCTCCCTTGTGGATGCCTTGGGACATCAAAAAGAGCACTGGAGTAAAATTGGGGCGTGAAGGGTGAGTATTATGTGGACTTGGTTATTGATTTGGGCCTCGCAAATTAAATCACCCCACACTATTATTTTTTGTGCTCTAGACTTTCAATCCCACCTTGAGGACAAGGTGATTCCACAAGATTGAAGGGATATGAGCTCAAGGAATATATAATAATAATAAAGTAATAAACGCTAAGCTCAAGGACTATGAGCTCTCCTGATGATGAGTCACACCACTTTCTAGATGGATCTAGGTAGAATCTACTATGATGAGTCATAGCTTGTTAGTTTGTTAGAGTGTGTTTACTATGCCATTTTTTTTATGCTTAGCCTGTACAAGTATAGAGTTGGTAAATGGAATAATACACAAGAAGAATATTAAATAAAGCCTAACTTTAGTAGTTTAGTCATAGCCTAATTCTCTCCTACTGCATTTATTTCCCCCTTCTCTATTAGGGTTATCACCAAAAAGTGGTACATCGCATAGCACCATTTTAGTTTGGTGTTGATCCAAATGGAGCATGAACCAGTGTTGTTAAATAACAGCAAAAGCAGCGCAATAGTGTAACAGAATTTGAACAAATCAACATTGTTTCACGATACTCTATTTAGTACAAAATGTTTTCAAATAGCAGCCATAGCATTGTTGTATAGCAGAACTTGAACAAACAACTATTTTTCGCACTATGCGATTGTGAACACTATCATGAACCCCTAAACTACTAACTAGTCCCCTAAATTTCACATAAGAAATTATATACCCAAATATGAATAGGGCCAGGAGAGTAACAAACGAAAAGGAATAATTTTAAATCAAACAAGGATCCAAACTCAGCACTATATACTCCTAACCTCATTAGTGATAATCTAGTCTAGTTAAGTGCAAAACAACTCACAAAGTGAATTCTAAAGCAAGGCATCACAAAATACAGTTCAACTGCAATACTTAATAAAATGAATGAGAAATATAATAAGTTGAAATCACAATCACAAAATCTCTTACCAACATTCATACATATATATACCCTAAAAAAATGAACG
Source organism: Cicer chorassanicum (assembly GCA_037974735.1). NCBI lineage: Eukaryota > Viridiplantae > Streptophyta > Magnoliopsida > Fabales > Fabaceae > Cicer > Cicer chorassanicum. Next base: position 8,886,963 of record JBBPBP010000001.1, on the reverse strand, counting down.
ATTGAATGTGAAAAACCCATGAGCTGAAAACTCAAAACCACATTAAGAAATTTCGAACAAGGGAAAGGAAAAACAGATAAAAATCTAAAATTTGTTATTATAAAAAAATAATAATAAAATAAAAAAGATGATTGAGTAACGAGATTTGAGAGAGAGTAGTACCGAGAAATGGATCTGGTGGAGGAAGAAAGGAGACGAATGGAATGAGAGATGATGGGATGACGAAGGCGCGAGAGTGCCATTGAAGAGAAACAATCTCGAGCAAGTGCGTGCGTGCGTTGATTCGATTCAATTGTAATAGAGTTGTAACTTTTTGTATTTCTCTGATAATAAAACAATCATCACTATTTGGTGGTAGGCGAGGTTATTATTTTATTGTAGAATACAATTTAATTAATTTGTTTTCATTGCCTACAACGTACCAAAAAAATACATATTCTAATCAAATCTCACCATTTAAACGTTTATTCTTTATAAAAAAAATGTTTATTTATATACTCCCCTCACCTTAAAATTTATTAGGAATTGATTATACTTGAACGTGGTGAACGGAATTATTTATAAATAAAAAAATGTTTATAATTACTTTAAGGTATAACGTATCTTAAATAAAATTATTTTTAATGGAGAAAATATGTGAAAAATCTTGATATTATTTTTTTGAGACTTAAAAAAAATTCAACTTATTTAAATTGTAAATATGCTTAGAAAACTAAAAACATTGATAGATGAAGATTTGTAAAATATAATTGAATAAGACTTATAACACATTATTTAATTGGTTAGATTTTTTATGGGTTTCACTAAATTTATATGGGACTAATATA
>JBBPBP010000001.1:8862150-8883214 GCA_037974735.1 Cicer chorassanicum | reverse complement strand
CTTAGAAAATTCATCTAACTACAATAAATTTTTATTTAGATATCAATGTTATAGAAAATTATAGAAAAAGTAAAACAGTAAAACCCAATTATCATCCATGATAAATAAATTTTTCGAGATTTAATCCAACTAAATACAAATCTAGAAAGGATTTCACAAATAAAAATGTAAAAGAATCACATGATTTTAAAAAAATGTAATAAAATCATTTTATTTGTTTCAAAAAAATTCCTTAATTATATTATTATATATTATTATGGAATTAAAAGATGCATTATATTAGTAACCAACTTAACAAAAATATCACAAAAAGGAACATGTGTCATTGTTTTGAAATATTGACTTAAAAAAACATAATGGTCAATAAAGTTTATCAAGTGGCCATCTTATAAAATTTTCACATTAGTAAATTTGATCATCAGATAACCATGTTTCGAGTGGGAAAAAAGGAAATAATTTAGTGTACATCCAAAAACCAATTGACACTTCGAGAGAGATAGGAATACATATGATGATCTGGTAAATGTGATATATCAACGATTTGATAGAAAAAAAAATAGTGAGAAAATGAAGTATTAAATAGATATGAAAATTAAAGTTGCATAAATATAAAAGTTGAGAAAAAAAAATATAAATTTATAAAAGTTAATGTGTAATGTAAGACCTTCATTTTTCTCTATTTATAGTAGCGTGTGAAATATATTTTTATTTTTTTCAATAATTTATAATGTGGTTGTTATTATTTTATTCTTTATTCAATTATTATTTTTGAAAAGTATATATGTGTATGACATGATTTATTTAATTTAACAAAATATTTTGCTAAATGTATGAAAATCATTTTAAAAAAAACATGTTTCCTTGTGAAATATTTTTTAAAAAAACTTATAATATTGATACGATTTAAATATTTATAGAAAACAATAACAATAAAGATATAAACTAGAAACAGATTGCTATAATTTAGAAAGAGATATATTGAAATAGTCCTGAAGAGAACAACGACTTCCCTAAGTCTACAAAACAAATTGGCTCCCTCCCATTTACACTCCATCAGTACTCAACCTTACCATTTGGGATAAAGAAGAAGAAAAAAAAAAAATATGTATATAGTTAATAACTACTGTATGTTAGAAAAAAGAAAAGAAATACTGAATCCTAAATAGTGTGCAAGAGAGAGGAAATAAACATCAGTGCAACCACGATGAGAGAAAGAACGCAAATCGGTTCCGGTGGTCTATGGTTGTGCAAGGAACTTGCTCCCCACTTCGTTTAAATTTTAGTGTGAATTGAGTTGAACAAGAGTTTGTGGCGCATAATTATAGAAACAACTTTGGTAACGGTAAGGGGATCACTCCATAATTATAAATGCATTGTGACGTTATGTATTGGTTATGTTTGTATGTTATGTTCAAATATGTGTGTTATTTGAATTACATTTTTATGAGTGATATTCTAAGATTAAGTAATTTGCGTATTTTGATTGGTAACAGGTGGTTATTCAAGGTGATGAATTTGAGTCTAAATTATGTTGGTTTATGACAAAGTTGAGTGATTTTGGACGCTCTGGTTGAGTGACTTATTCTATTACCAACTAAGGTGATGACATTCATGCATGCATTCGTGGACTGAACCTAGTTGCGAGTATGTGACGACAGTTTCTTGAAAAGACAATGTGATTCAGAAAAATACTCAACGGTGGAGTACTGAACATGAAACTCTAAAGAGCATTTGTCCAACGATGGGACATTGTCCAATGGTAGGACTCTTTGCTCTATAGGGTGGTGATATTCCGAAATCATGCATTGGCATATAGTCCAACAAATAGGATTTTTGCATTTTGGTTGATTTGTATCTTTGGTGCTTTGTGATTTTATCTGTTAAACGAAGTATATGATTTATTTATATTTTTGCTATAACAACTATATATGTATGTCTATTTGCTCTGTATTTGTTATTTGGAGATGACCCTTACATTTGACAGGACGTCGCATATAGTGTTAATTGGGCGAATAATGTCGCGACCAACCTAGTAGGAAAAATGTGAGGAAATAGAATAGCATGCAGTTGGAGGCTTTGAGATACTTCTGTATTAGTGTTAGACTTGTTGGAAAAGTTTTTCACAAGTGCCAAAAGTTATGACCAACTAGTATTTACTTTTGGGTAAGTTTTTGGCTTTAGGAGTTTCTTTATTTTACGTATTAAATTTACTTTTTTGTTATTGCGAATACTCTACAATTGAAAAAGTTATTAATTGGTTTTAAAGTAAATGAGTATTTAAGATAATCTTATAAAATAAAACGAATATGTATCTTTACGTTTAGAATTTCGTTAGTTAATGTCTCGGAAAAACGGAATGTTACATATATCACCACTACTCCATCAAAATGAATTACATTAAAAAAAAAACGCTCTAATAATTCATTAATTGTGATATACTATTTTATTACATAAAACTCAAAATGTATTACACATTAAATCCAAAAGAGTATGATTATTACATTAAATCCAAAAGAGTACTATTACGACATGCCTGTACGTGTTCTATAAGCTATATTATTCACTTGTCTTAGTTTTCTTTAACTTCAAGCTCTTAGATTAGACAACAAAAAAAAACATAATTATAAAATAAATCTAAGTGTGCTTTAAGCTTAACATCATAAAGAACCCTGCAAAATGGCAACAATAATGCAACAGGTAAAGATAAAAGATATACTAACGAATTTGTTGCAGGGGTGAAGGTATGCACATGTAACAATAAGAAAATTCAAGATTGCATTTTAAATCATAAAAGCCACTTAGCATGGTTAACATAAATGCAAAGAGATCTAGTGATATTGTGGATACAGAGCATGTAAATATATATACATTCAGATGAATAATCTATTAGAAAATAATAAACTGAATTCAAATAAAAAATTCAACAACTGACCTGAAATTAGGAATTTTAGCAATATTACTTCCTCCTATATTAACTTGGAACTTGATTGCGCACTTCTACCTTAGTATATTTGCATATAACTGGAAAAAAAAAAGAATAAAAATAAAAACTAAACAAATGCTTTAAGTAATTGAATGGAAAAAAAAAATTGATTACATTTTAAAGTTATAAAAGTTCATATCCCGTCACTACTACTATAAGCATTTACCTGTCAACTCGAAGCTGACCTTCCTTTCTATCTGAAGCTCTTCTTCTCTTTGTAGCCATCATGTCATAGAGGCAACAAACCATCTCATTCGATTATTCTACCATTTCAGTTTTTTTAATCTAAACTCAGATTAAGAATATCTTACTTTGAGTGTTAGAAATCTAAAATTAGTTAGTTTTAATTAGTTGGTTAGAGTTTGTGATATTTTAATTTGATAGTTAGTTTCTATGTTATAGTTAATTTTTTTATATATAAACAATTTATTGTATCCATTTGTTTATCTTTATTTAATACGAAACGTTATAAATTTTGTTCTCAATCAATCTCCCACACTTATTTTTCTTTGACTTTATGATCGAGTTGGACTATATAATCGTGTTGGACTATATAGTAAAGCTTCGGGCCTGATTATTCTTTTCCTCTGTTGGAAATTTTTGGCTAAAATATATTTTTAGTTATTTAAGTTGAACTTAAATTTCATTCATGTCATTTTTTTTTCCGATTTCACTCTATAAATTAATTTTATTTGTATCATTAGTCTTTAAGTCATAGTTCATTTATACAAACACCCTTATTTAAAAATTACGATATAAAAGTATCATACGAGTGCTAAATGCTGAAATGGCGTATCCTAATCAACAAAATATGTTTTTTTAATTAATTAATTTTTAGAAAAATAAAAATATCAAAATAAAAATTAGAGTACTTCTTTAACCAAAAAACCCAACTATCTTTATACTTTTATCATGTTTGGTTCAATACGAACAAAACAAAGTGTGATGATCCACAAGTAAACCACTAATTCGTCGCTTGAAATTGTAACTATATGTCAAAATGCTCCTTGAAATTTATGCATTGTCAAACAACTCCTCCATTTTGTCTAACATTAAGCAAAATATTTTCTCCGCTAATGAGCTCCGTTATAGGTCTTGATGTGTTTCATTAAGTGACACTTTGACATATTAACATGGATGCCACGTCACATGGAGCATTTTGACCGTAATTAGGGACATTAAAGTGGTTAAGAACTATTTCTTTTTCTTTATTTATTTCTTCCCCAAATTCTTAAATCAATAAATTATAAAAAATTAGAAAATCAGAAAATCCCTAAATTTCACCATCCAAATCACTTATTCCCCTTCTCCCCCTAAATTTAAAATACACGAAATCTTGGCCTTGAGGTTGTCGTCGAGGAGATGGAATTGGAATACCTCTGAATGGTGTTGGTCATTTGAAAGGTTGTGAAGAAGGTGTGGGTCCTCTGAGTGGTGTTGGTGCATTGAAAGTATGTGGAGAAGGTGCATGTCCTCTAATTAGGGGTGGGCACTGAAGTTTTGTGGATGTGGTATTGCTAATGGGTGGTGGTCTAATTCCATGTCCATCACCAACCGATTCTCCGCAGAAGTTTAAACAATCCGACAATTTTCTTTCCAATTTTAAATTACTTTAAGTCAAAAAGGTCCCTAATTTTTCTAACATGTTAGCAAAAATCTTCCTAAAATTTGCTTGTGCAATGCAAATTGCTCCCCGATTTAATAATTTACAAGCAATATGCTCCTTAACTAAACCAAATTGCAACACAAAGTAAAAAAAAAAATTGACGAAGGGATTTGCCACAAAATAAACTAGACATACCAGACCAATACTTGTAAAAGTAGTGTCTTGATCTTGGGATATTGTAACTGATGGATCTATGCTTGTGTTTCTGTTTGTTTTTGTTGTGCTTTGGGCATTAGATACCCTCCACCGGTAAGCCCCTTCCCGTCACAGTCAGAGCATGTCAACTCATCGTAAGATCTCTTCAGTTTATAGCCACCGACGGAGTCTTCATTTTCATCCTTTCTTATTTGTTTTTTTTTTTGGCATTTCATGAGATTTCTTTAATGGAGGTGGAACAAGTATGGGTAATCCACTATTCTCCCAATATTGTTGAGAAGTTGTAGGTTTGATAAAGTAATTATAGGTTGCCCTGTAAGAGGCAATTGTAAGTCACCCATTACAAATTTAAGGAAAAAAGTGATTTGGATGGTTGTTGCCGCCTAAAATTTCGAGTGTTTCGAAAATAAAATGGAGGAGCCACCAAATTTAATTTTGAAATAAGGAAAACATTGAGTAGAAAATGCATATGTATTACAGAAATGAGTTTCGTTGAGATAAAACATTGTTGGTTTGATGAAGCAAAAAAAAAAGATATTGAGTACAAAAGTGTTTGCGATGAGTAAGTTCATTATTCATTTGGATTTGATTAAGAAAATTTAATATCACCAAGTTATCACAACTCATGCGCTTTAAACTATGACATACACGATGTCGTATTCAGTCAATCATATGTCATTAAAAAATAATTATTTTACGACTTAAGATCATCAAATTGTCACATCTCATACGTCTTAAACTATTACTGACAAGATGTCGCAACTCAGACGTCTTAAAACTAAGATTGACAAAATGTAACATCTCAACCAATCTTTTTACCCAATTTGATTTTGAATAAAATGGTTTTTTATTTGATTAAAAATAATAATAAACCTAAAAATGAATGTAGATGCATATATAATTTCATTAGTGGTTGATGTTGGTTGTATTTAGCCCAACACTTAATAAGAGAATAAAATAACAATTATTATAATACAAAAAAATAAAACTAAAAGAATTAAAAAACTTACAAAATAAAAAATATAAAAACAAGATGAATAAAAGCCCAGTATGAATTAGAGCAGGCCATGTTTTTTAATAAAACAACAAAAATGAAAATAAGATAAATGTGCTAAATGAAATATAAGCTTAGATTTAGTTATCTCTAACCCAAAAACCTAAATTATCGTCAAAACAAAAACATGTGTTCTGTTTCTGAGGGGTGGGCGGGCGCTGTTCATGAAAGTCGCGACACTCTTTGGTAGTGTGATTAACGGTGTGCAAAATATATGACTAATTGGACTATATTTATAAATTGAATTGCATTGTAAAAAAAAAAAAAAAGAAACCAAACTAATTAAATGGTTCATAAATTGAACCACATATTTAAAACAATTCGGTTAACCAAACTTAATTCAAAAACCATTTTAACATCAATTAAGATTTTTTCTCTTAGAAAATTTTCGAAATTTGTTTTACATGAAAAAAAATATAGAAAATAGCGAAACATTTTTTTTTCAAAAAAAATCAAAAAGTATTTTAAAACATTTTTTTTGGAAAATTTTTGAGAAAAAATGGAAAACATTTTTTATAATGAAACTTTTTTCTTGAAAATTTTTTTATCGAGAATTTTGCTATATATATGTTTGTCAAAAAAATGGATATTCTTTTTATATATATTTTCTTGAAAAAAATCGATGTTTTATATAAAGAATTTCAAAATTGTTTTTCCAGAAAACTAGTTCGAAATTTATTTTAACTAAAAATTTGTTCAAAATATTAAACTAATTTATATTTATAAATCAGATTCAAATCGGTTCAGAACTACACCGAATTTGATTCAAAATTGGTTTTCAAAAACTGAATCAAATCATTAATGTGGTCCAATTCGGTTCAATTTTTACACCATAAACACCCATAATTGGCTGTGTCGTGGCTAGAAGAACATAGCCTCATGGCAGCGACAATAGAGGGAGGGTGGTAGTGAGTTTTTTTTTCTCTACTCTCTTGTAGAAAAAAGGACTTTTTTTTTTAAAATTTTTTTTTATCTATCTTTTGATTGATTTATGATTGTGAGGTTGAAGAATAAAAGTAATAAATAAATAAAACAAATTCAAATTTTTATTTTTGAAAGTGTACCACACACACAAAAAAAAGAAAAATAAGGAGGCCGGAAATATAGAAGGGAAGACATACTACTCCAACTGCTGTTGTTTAGTTTTTTTATTTGTAATTTTTGTTATTTGTTTGCTATAATTTTGTTTTCCTGTTTTTGTTTGCTTGATGTGCCTTGAACAATAATGTGAAAATAAGCTCAATTATTGGACCAAATTTATTAATTTTTGTTTTGATTCTTTTCTTTCCTTTTTTTGGTATCTTTTTAGGAAAATAATAATTGTGAAAAATATTAAAATTAAATATATTATGACTTATTTTTAAAATCTTTAATTGATCTGACAAAATTGAGTAACTACAACGATGTAATTTACGAATTTGATGATTTTTTTATTTGAGAATTTAACAATTTGAGAAAAAAATAAATAGAGAAGAACGACTAGCTATTAACCTCTTTATTTTAATGCCCCTATTTAATGTCAAAATGAAAAAGTTTTTTTTGATGAAGTGTAAATTTCAAAAGGCAAATTGGTGGTTTCCTCAATCCACTAAATATACTCCACAAAATTCATACCGTTAGCACAACATAAATGCCCTTAATATTAATATCACGGGTTGAAAGTGGTGTTGCCATTTGCCAAAGGGTACGTATCCGAGTGGTGATCGATGGTCGGGTGGCAGTTCAAGATGGTGTTTGGCAGGGGTTAGCGTGGTGACCTCACTGGTCAATGTGAGTCAAAATGGTGGTTAGTGGGGCAGTAGTGGTGGACAGATTGTCAATGGAGGTGGTGAAGATGATGGTCAGAGTGGTGACGACAATGATCAAAGTGGTGGCCATAGGGGTAGTCGACAGTGGTTGAAGTGGTAGTAAATAATGGTTAAAGTGGTGGTTAATGGCTACTAGTGGCGACAATAGTGGTGGTTGACAGTGATGATCAAAATGGTAGTTGGTGGTGGTTGACAATGGTGAGAGTGGTAGTCGGAGCATTGGTCAGAGTGGTAGTTGATAATGGTTAGAAACTTATATGGTGTTCGATAGTGGTTAGAGTGATGATTGACTATGGTCAAAGTGGTGGCTGACGACCACCAGTGGTGTCGTGTTCTAGTTAAAACAAAAACAAAAATTATAAAAATAGATTTTTGCGGTTTTGAGTTTTAAGGAAAATTATTTTTAAACTAAAGTGAAAAAACAACTTAACTCCATTTTACCTTGAACATGTTTTGTTTTCACAATGAATTTTGAAAACAAAAAACTCAATACCATCCTAAATAAACTAAGATATAATGAAAAATGAATTTTATTTAGGGTTTAATGGGTGTAACAATTGATTTTTAGTTTAAACAAACATATATATGTTGAGTCAAAATCTCAAATCAAGTATTTTGAAGATAAACAAACAAATTAATTAATCTATAATCATGATTCTGATTGTGTTGCTATTTAACTTGTGTTTTTGAGTTATTTATTTAAAGATAGGTGATTAAATACAGTCATACAATAACCAACGATCTCACCATGAAATAAATCAAAGAACATCATGCATTAACTGAATTGAAAATTGATTACAAGATCATTCTGGTTTATCAAATGATCATTCTGGGTTATCAAATGATCATTCTGGGTTATCAAGATCATTCTGGTTTACCAAGATCATTCTGGTTTTAAGGATTGAATTAAAACAAACAAGTTCTCCATAGTCCAAACCTCAAGATAAAAATAATATCAAAACTACTTAAAATTATAATCAAACCAAGAATTGAAGCCGAAACCCCATAAAAGCAAAATAGTCTCCAAATCAATGACTAGATCAATCTTCAGATTGATAAGCTGTTAACAAGGACAACGAGGACGAAATGACACTACTACTGCACTTTTTGCAGAAAGCTCAACATGTCTTTGAGACAAATGACTGACACTAGACAACTATTAAATCACGCATCCATGTAACGCCCCAAATTTTGTAGTAGACTATTTAATTAATTAAAATATTATTTTACTGAGTTAATTTGACATTTAAGGTGTTTTAAGACATATGTTGATAAATATTAGGATTAATTTTCTTTATATGTGTTTTTGCTATGATGTGATGATTTTATAGATATTTGATTTAGTGGTTAAAATTATATTTGTTTATTTATTTATTTATTTATGTTAAGGAAGAATAATATTATGTTAAAATGAATATTTTGAAGAAAAAATTTATAATATAGATGAGTAAAATAATTTATTTGTTCATTAAGGACTCTTAGAAATATTAGAAAATGAATTTTGGAACAGACAACTATTTACACCCTTATTTTCTACTTCTGCATATTAATTTGAGCTATTATTGTTACTGAATCGAGTTTTTCTTTCCTACACATGCGAGTTGCTCATTACACCCCATTTCTGCCTCAAACAGGACTTCCGATGGTGTTGGCCTGTTGGGCATTACAATCTGTTTTACTTTTGTACTTGTACATCTGTTACCTGCATCCTTCCATATGCAATTAAAAATATATATGAAAAAAATAGATGACAACAACAACATAACCAAAACTTTAAACCTTCTTTCTCTCAAATTCATTTCCACCAATTCCCTACCATTTGAATCGATCCCAACCTCTGTACCACACAAAATTGGCCACTGAGTCCATTTTTGGCATCAATTTTATCGATAGTGGCTCCATTTCATCAGAAACAATTGCATTTCTTTCCTTGGGCGAATTTTTTTTGGCCAATTCCGATCACCATGTTTTCTGTCTCAAAAAACTAACATCATTTTTGGATTCCTCTCGTCGAAACCTTCAAGAAGCACTACTCATTTGCATTTTTGGTGAAGTTGACGTAGGACCCTTCCGGCGCTCAAACAAGTCGGTGAGACTTTTCTGCCATTTTATCTTGTCGTTTTGATTCCATTTTTGCTCCTAAAACTATTATTAATTATTTAACATTGATTTTATGCTCCGCATAAGTTATGAGTCGCATCTTGGCGAATTTGTGAACTCGCAGTTTATTCTGATTCGCTCGCTATAAGTTGTCCATCTGCAGTTGCGGTTGAAAACTCTCATTGATTTATGTGTTTGAGAAAACGTCTAAATAAGGTAACAAATGAGAGAAAGTTTGAATATTCTGCAGAAAGTTCTGCATAAACCTGACTCAAAACAGTGCCAACTGACATGTGACAACTCATTCACTCACTCATTCACGTTTTCCATGAGACCCAAAATCAAGAACGTTCTCTATTTTGTCAAGAACGTTATGGACAACAAATAAACACATGTTTAATTGCTTTAAAATATATCTGACACTTGGGAAGTGTGTCCAACGAATATATTCATTTTAAACTGAATATTCAAAGCCTTTTAACATCTATAAATTGAAGATCAATTGTTCGATGAAGGCAAGAGTTCAATTTACAAATCTACCAGCACTTGTTCAAGTAACAAGTAAAAAAAAAAACTCTTCAAGCAAACTCCAGCTCTCTTCACTATATCTTTGAATTATTATTTACTGAGTTTGTCTTTCATTTATCTCAAACAAGTGTTGAGAAGTTTCAAGGTCCCAAACACTTTTATCATACACATCATTTGTAACTAAAGTCTATCTTTTATGTTAGATTGAGTGTGTTTGTAAAAATCCTTCAAAGGCTGAAAGATGATTATAAAAATCATTTATAGGTTGAAAGGTGAAGATTGTTACAAATCAAGGTTGATCTGGACTGGTGGTGTAAAAACCAAGAACGCTCTCCGTTTTGAACACTTAGTGAAAAATCTCACGGTTGTGAGGACTAGACGTAACCCGAGTTGGGTGAATCAGGATATATCTCTGTGTGATATCTCTTCCCTTATCTATTTACTTTCAGTTTGTTTGATTATCAAGTTAAATAGATAAGATAAATTGTTGATTTTAACTAACCAAGAACGTTCTCCGTTTTCTGGTCAGAAACCAAGAATGTTCTTCGTTTTCTGTTTTCACAACCAAGATCAATCTTGAGTTATTTTCTTAAGTTTTTAATAGGAATTTTAAAAGGGTGCATTTACAATTCAAACCCCTTTTTCTTGTAAATCGACATTTTTACTTCAGATGTATGATTAATGATGTTATAAATTTGTGATGAGAATATTGAAGTAACTCCATAATTGATGAAATAACGATGATTCCAACTTGTACTAAAGATGATGCTCTTAATGGAGTAGTCTAGGCTAACAAAAGGAGAAAATAGATCTTGGAAATATTTGAAGTTGATGAGATTATTTTGAAGTGGAGATTATTTTGTCATCATATAGGTAGGGCTTGACAAGTCTAGTGTTTTCATGGAAGTATAACTAAATAAGTTTGATCGTGGCGGTCCACTGTCGAGCCTTAAGACAATATAGTTAGACCTTAGAGGTATTTGGGTGGGGAACTCTTAGGTGACTTGGAGGTAGCACTCCAAATGTCGGGAGCTACCATGCAACACACATTTACCTCGATTGTCGCATATATATGTCACAAGTTGAGTTGAGAAGATCTCTGAGAACATGGCCAATTTGAATTGTCCGTCCTCTCGGGTGGTGACATAGTATCAAATCTCCTCACCAAGTACTTCAGAGTTAGAGTGGTACCAAATTGTAAAGTTGAGTCTAAGTTCATGCATAACATTGCATTTTCTTATGATTGTTTTGTTGTGATTAATGTGTATCGTGTGCGATAATAATTTCTCTTAAATGATTTGATGTTATAGTGATATGTATTGATTTTCATTGAGTGATTTGGACTTTATAATGTGATGTTTTTCCTTGAAGAATGTATGTGTAATGATACCATTTATTTATTATTAACTGCGTGTTTTTTTTACTTATATTATACTATTAACATGATTTTGAAACTCATCTCCTTCGTTGTTTGTGTTTGACTGACTTGACCCTCTGCGTTTGCGAAATCGTAGTTATTACAGGTTAACGAGTCTTGAAGTTCAAGTTTGAGAAAAGTCTCACTCTAATAGGTGATACCAGGAATGAGAGTTATAAACTTTCTTTTATTTATTTAATTAAAAATTATAGTTAAATCAAGTAAGTTTTTTGAATTAATTAGAAATTATACTAGTAAGTTTTTGGAATTAATTTAAGAAATTATAGTTAAATCAAGTTTATTAATATTGCACTATTTTATAAGAGGAAAAAAAGTTTAAAGCGTTTCGATTGTATTTTGAAAAATGTGATATTTTAAATAACCCACAAAAGTTACTTTTTCCTTTGAAAGAGTTTTTATTTATCCACGACAAATATTTTTAAAAAATGGTATAAATTATGATATATATTACTTTGGGGTTTACGATGTCACATTAGTAACCCCTATAATGAGTCCTTCCTAACCTTCTCCAAGCCTATATAAGGAATATCAAGGTGAAGAAAATATAAAGAGTTTTCAGTGCAATCATTTCATTATTAAAACAATACTCAAGCAAATAAAACTCTTTAATCAAGCAAAAACTTCAGCTCTCTCTCACTATATTCAAGGATCTCTTTTATAGAGTTATTTGCTGAAAATCAATCTTAAACAAGTGTTGAATAGATTCTGATTTTGAAACTTTTTTTATCATACACATCATTTGAAACTCAAATCTATCTCTTAAGATAGTATGAGTACTTTGTAAAAATCTTTTCTGGACTGAAAGGTAACTGTAAAAATCATTTCAAGGTTGAAAGGTGAATTCTATAATTGATCAAGAGTGATAAAAAAAGATTGTGCTTAAGCAAAACGTTCTTATGCCAAGCACATTATGGATAAACTCACAAATTATGGGGACTTGACGTTGTCCACTTTGGGTGAACCAGGATACATCACTGTGTGATCTTCTTATCGATATCCTTATTTATTTCTCACACACTATCACATATCACCTAGAAATAATTTGCTTTATTCATTTTTAACTTACCCATAACGTTTTGAATTTTCATTTGTAACTAAGATCAATCTTAACTAATTTAAATTAAAAGTAGAAATTAACAATTCAAAAAAGGATCACAATTCAAACCCCTCTTTCTGTAATATATACATTATATTCAATAATCTATAATATCTAAATCCTATTAAGCCTTGATGCAACACATCATAACCTTAATTCAAGCTAACACTTCCAAAACTCTTCTAAATATGATTTTTCCGCCTATTTACTTAATCTAAGCTAGACACATAGTTATCAACATTGAAATTAAATGTCTTTCGTTGAAATTATCACCCATCAAATGCAAGAATGAATCAAAGTTAATAACGATAATTACACACAACATTAAAAGCATCGAATTAATGTTTCATTAAATGGTATGCATGAATCAAAATCTATATTTGCAACAACTATTTTCACTAACCACAAATGTAAGAAAAAAATGCTCCATATCTATGTGTAAATCACATGACCCAACATCAAATGTAGTTAAAAGTCGTCATTAATTGCAAATACAATTTCCTTAAAAAATTACAAATTTGTAATAGGGATTTCCCTAATGATGATGTTTGATTGATGATAGTGATGTTATAAATTTGTGATGAGTTTATATGATGATGATGTTGTTAAGACAAAATCTCAATTTAATTTTTTAATGAAAACAAACAAAAAGTTAATTAAGAATGTTAATTTTGAGTAAAATGTTATGTTAATTTAACTTGTACTTTTGAATGAAATAATCCAAGATAGGTACAAAGCAAATACAAGAGAAATCAGGTTAAAGAAAGAGCTAAAAATGAACAAAACTGAACCAAGAACGTTCTTGACATAATCTGGAAAACCAAGAACGTTCTCCACGTTTCTGTCATTTTCAACAAGCAAAATCAAATCAGATTTTAATGCAAGGAAAGCTTATGCAAATCCCGAATGGATTTTCAGTTCATATATTAGGAATATACAGCTCTCATATGAGCAAAAGAATCACTCAAAAGGATCAAAGATTAAAGAGCACAATTCAAAGAAAAAGTGACAAATGATCATTCTGGACAGCAGAACGAAGATCGTTCTGCACAGGAGTCTGAAAAACGAAGAATGTTCTGGTTTTGACAGCATTAATCCAAGAACATTCTGGTTTACAAAGAACAATGTATTCTTTAATTCAAGATTGACTTGGGTTGAAAAAATACATCAATCTACATTGCAAATCACCAGTATTCATTTCAAAGGAACATAATTATATACTCAAGATCATTTTGGATAGATTCTTTCCAAAAGACCAACAAAAAGCAAAGCAATGCATAAAGAATAAAAAGCAAGACTAATCCCCAAAGTTGATGGCTAAAGTAAGCAATTACAAACTGGACATAAATGATAAAGTCACTGCATCACTGACACATGTACAAAACAGAAAAGCTTGGCATGCAACAGTTGTCAGAATTGTCAAAATCCAGCAATCACTCAAAAAAGAAACGAAGAACGTTTTCTGTTTTCACAGCTTTAATCCAAGATTATTTTGTTGTGATTAATGTGTATCGTGTGCGATAATAATTTCTCTTAGATGATTTGATGTTATAGTGATATGCATTGATTTTCCTTGAGTGATTTTGACTTTATAATGTGATGTTTTTCCTTGAAGAATGTATGTGTAATGATACCATTTATTTATTATTAACTGCGTGTTTTTTTTACTTATATTATACTATTAACATGATTTTGAAACTCATCTCCTTCGTTGTTTGTGTTTGACTGACTTGACCCTCTGCGTTTGCGAAATCGCGGTTATTACAGGTAATGAGTTTTGAAGTTCAAGTTTGAGAAAAGTCTCACTCTGATAGGTGATACCAGGAATGAGAGTTATAAATTTTCTTTTATTTATTTAATTAAAAATTATAGTTAAATCAAGTAAGTTTTTGGAATTAATTAGAAATTATAGAAATTATACTAGTAAGTTTTTGGAATTAATTTAAGAAATTATAGTTAAATCAAGTTTATTAACATTGCACTATTTTATAAGAGGAAAAAAAAGTTTAAAGTGTTTCGATTGTATTTTGAAAAATGTGATATTTTAAATAACCCACAAAAGTTACTTTTTCCTTTGAAAGAGTTTTTATTTATCCGCTACAAATATTTTTTAAAAATGGTATAAATTATAATATATACATTATTTTGGAGTTTAGGATGTCACATTAGTAACGGCTATAATGAGTCCTTCCTAACCTTCTCCAAGCGTATATAAGGAATATACAGGTGAAGAAAATATGAAGAGTTTTCAGTGCAATCATTTCATTATTAAAACAATGATACTCAAGCAAATAAAACTCTTTAATCAAGTAAAACTCTTTAGTTATTTGTTGAAAATCAATTTTAAACAAGTGTTGAATAGATTCTGATTTTGAAACTTTTTTATCATACACATCATTTGAAACTCAAATCTATCTCTTAAGATAGTTTGAGTACTTTGTAAAAAAACTTTCTGGACTGAAAGGTAATTGTAAAAATCATTTTAAGGTTGAAATGTGAATTCTATAACTGATCAAGAGTGATAAAAAAAGACTATGAAAGCAAAAACGTTATTGTGCCAAGCACATTATGGATAAACTCACAAATTATGAGGACATGACGTAGTCCACTTTGGGTGAACCAGAATACATCATTGTGTGATCTTCTTATCGACATCCTTATTTATTTCTCACATGCTATCACATATCACCTAGAAATAATTTGCTTTATTCATTTTTAACTTACCGAGAACGTTTTGAATTTTTATTTGTATACCATGATCAATATTAATTTAATTTAAATTAAAAGTAGAAATTAACAATTCAAAAATGAATCACAATTCAAACCACCCTTCCTTGTAATATATATATTATATTCAATAATCTATAATATTTTAATCCTATTAAGTCTTGATGCAACACATTATAACCTTAATTCAAGCTAACACTTCCAAATCACTTCTAAATATGTTTTTTTCCACCTATTTACTTAATCTAAGCTACACACATAGTTATCAACATTGAAATTAAATGTCTTTCCTTGAAATTATCACCCATCAAATGTAAGAATGAATCAAAGTTGTTATTGGTAATTACACAACATTAAAAGCATTGAATTAATGCTCAATTAAATGGTATGCATGAATCAAAATCTATATTTGCAACAACTATTTTCACTGACCACAAATGTAAGAAAAAAATGCTCCATATCTATGTGTAAATCACATGACCCAACATCAAATGTAGTTAAAAGTTGTCATTTGCAAATCCAATTTCCTTAAAAAATTACAAATTTGTAACGGGGATGTCCTTAAAGATTTATTTTTTTCTTTAATCGCACAAAATCGTCTTTAGAATGACGATTTTTAATAGATACATTAAAGTCACTTTTTGGATTTTTAGAGAATTAAAAAGAATTTTTTTTTAAAGAAATCGTCGTTGCAAACTCGGGTTTTTTTATTCATAGACCAAATTTTAAGGTAGATAATACAATGATATGGTTACTTAATGTTGTTCACTGCAATTGGAATAGCTCTTAGGGATTTGTCTAAATCGATATCCTTCGGTTCCAAAAAATTTTCCTATCAAAGGAATTGATTAAAGAACATGTCGGTCTTTTTCCCGACTACAACATGCAGGTCGTTTTCTCGGCTTCGAGTGCGAGTCGTTTTTTCGACTTCAACACGCATGTCGTTTTCTCGGCTTCGGGTGCGAGTCGTTTTCCCGGCTTCAACATGCGGGTCGTTTTCTCGGCTTCAGGTGCGAGTCGTTTTCCCAACTTCAACATGTGAGTCATTTTCTCGACTTCGGATGCGAGTCGTTTTCTCGGTTTCAACATGCGGATCGTTTTCTCGGCTTCGGGTGCGAGTCGTTTTCTCGACTTTAAATTTATGTAATGTCACTTTATTATATTATTAATTCCAAAATTATCTACTCAAAATATAATTTAACATATTTGTGATTTTTTTTTAAATTGATAATCCATATTAATTAAACTTATTTTATAATATCTTATGGATATATTAATATTCCTAACAATTGCTCTCTATGCAATTTCATGTTTCATTAAATAATAAGCTTAATATTTATGTAATTGAATACATACTTGTTAATATATTCTATGTAAATTATTTTATAATAATATATTCTTTGTTAATATATATATATATATATATATATATATATATAATGCTTAATTAAAATTTTAGTCCTTCTATTTTTATTAATTTGTACAATTAATCTCCTTATGTTCACATTAGACGATTTTAGCCATTTTCTTAGATTTTTTAACTAAAAAATTAGTTATATATCATATGACATGACACACATTATTATGATATATAACCATCTAAATTCATTAATTATTTATATATTATTAATTAAATTACAAAATATGAATAATTTTACTCATTTAAAAAATTGTCACTGCCACTTTTTTTTTTAAGTCATTTATTTAAAAAACCGAATTAATCATGTTTATGATAATACTAAAAGTGTCTCGGACTCGACTGTTAAATCAAAGAAAGAAAAATATAAGAAAATAAATATACAAACTATATCAATTCACCATTGCCATTATTTTAAGGTGACACCCCATAGACTTGAATACTCAAAGAGACACTTAGACTATAACATTAAAAAGATAAAATAGAAAAACTAGATAAAATACACAATACTCCTCCTAAAGCCATATATATCCATAGACCAAATTTTAAGGTAGATAATACAATATATGGTTACTTAATTTTGTTCAGTGCAATTGGAATAGCTCTTAGGGATTTGTCTAAATCCATATCCTTCGGTTCCATAAAATTTTCAAGTTTCCAATCAAAAGAATTGATTAAAGAACATGTCGGTCTTTTTCCCGACTACAACATGCAGGTCGTTTTCTCGGCTTCGAGTGCGAGTCGTTTTTTCGACTTCAACACGCATGTCGTTTTCTCGGCTTCGGGTGCGAGTCGTTTTCCCGAATTCAACATGCGGGTCGTTTTCTCGGCTTCAGGTGCGAGTTGTTTTCCCAACTTCAACATGCAAGTCGTTTTCTCGGCTTTGGGTGCGAGTCGTTTTCCCAGCTTCAACATACGGGTCGTTTTCTCGGCTTCGGGTGCGAGTCGTTTTCCTGACTTCAACATGCGGGTCGTTTTCTCGGCTTAAGGTGTGAGTCGTTTTCCCGGCTCTAACATGCGGGTCGTTTTCTCGACTTTAAATTTATGTAATGTCACTTTATTATATTATTAGTTCCAAAATTATCTACTCAAAATATAATTTAACATGTTTGTAATTTTTTTAAATTGATAATCCATATTAATTAAACTTATTTTATTATATCTTATGGATATATTAATATACCTAACAATTGCTCTCTATGCAATTTCATGTTTCATTAAATAATAAGCTTAATATTTATATAATTGAATACATACTTGTTAATATATTCTATGTAAATTCTTTTATAATAATATATTCTATGTTAATATATATATATATATATATATGCTTAATTACAATTTTAGTCGTTTTACTTTTATTAATTTGTACCGTTAATCTCCTTATGTTCACATTAGACGATTCGAGCCACTTTCTTAGATTTTTTAACTAAAAAATTAGTTAAATATCATATGATATGACACACATTATTATGATATAGAATCATCTAGATTCATTAATTATTTATATATTATTAATTAAATTAAAAAATATGAATAATTTCTCTTATTTAAAAAATTGTCACAACCTCTTTTTTTTAAGTCGTTTATTTAAAAAACCGAATTAATCATGTTTATGTTAATACTAAAGGTGCCTCCGACTCGATTGTTAAATTAAAGAAAGAAAAATATAAGAAAATAAGTATACAAACTATATCAATTTACCATTTCCATTATTTTATGTTGACACCCCTATAGACTTGAATACTCAAATAGACACTTAGACTATAACATTAAAAATATAAGAAAATAAGTATACAAACTATATCAATTTACCATTGCCATTATTTTAAGGTGACACCCCATAGACTTGAATACTCAAATAGACACTTAGACTATAACATTAAAAAGATAAAATAGAAAAACTAGATAAAATACACAATACTCCTCCTAAAGCCATATATATCCATAGACCAAATTTTAAGGTAGATAATATAATGATATGGTTACTTAATGTTGTTCAGTGCAACTGGAATAGCTCTGAGGGATTTGTCTAAATCCATGTCCTTTGGTTCCATAAAATTTTCAAGTTTCCAATCAAAGGAATTGATTAAAGAACCCAACATCAAATGCAACATCCTAACAGCCAAAGGAGAACCAGGACATATACGTCTCCCACTTCCAAATGGAGTAAGTTTAAAGTGTCGACCTTTTACATCTATTTCAGATCCTAAAAATCTTTCTGGTATAAACAAATGAGCATCATCCCATATGTTTGATCTTCCAATAGCCCATTCATTTATCAGAACTTGAGCACCTTTTGGAATTGTGTAACCTGATATTTCCACATTTGCTGTTGCTTTTCGAGGAAGCAAAAGTGGAGCTGGTGGATGTAAACGCAAACTCTCTTTTACCACTGCATTTAAGTAAGGAAGCCTAGCTATGTCTGATTCTTCAACTGGATTTCCTATTCCAATTATTTCCTCCAATTCTTTTTTTGCTTTTGACATAATCTCTGGATTGTGTACTAGTTCACTCATTGCCCTTTCTAATCCATTTGCTGTTGTCTCTGTTCCCGCCACAAGAAGATCCTATCAAAAGTAAAATTATGGTTGTATGGTCAAAATTTAACTTTTTCACCCTCTCATTATAAATTTTATATATATATATATATATATATATATATATATATATATATATATATATATATATATATATATATAATTCTAGAACATATAATATATTACTATTGTGAAATAAAACAAAAAGGTGATAAAGAGATGAAAATACTTACAAGTATTAGATGTTTAATCTGATTTTTATCCATCTTCCGACTATCTTCTTTGGAAATGTCCAGCAAAATGTCTAACATGTCATTATTTGAGACATAATGTTGAGTTTGTCTCAGCTTCATTCGTTGGTCAATTAAGATGTCTAAGGCATGAAACACCTTTGAAACATAATTAGAAGTGTGTCTTCTAATCCCTTGTGGATCAACCATCTTCAACACTGGAAAATGATCAGCTATGTTTGGTGTTCCAACAGCTTTCAAGAGAGTGGACACTATATCCTTATATTCATCATCCAAAGACTCAACAAAATCTTGAGACACAAAAGTGTATGACAAAAAATTAATGCATGCTTTGAAAGCTGCTCTTCCAATATCAACAGCTTCACCAGTTAAGCTATTTCTATGCATATCATTCAGAAGATCTTTCAACTTCATACGTCTAAGTGCTTGACTTGCATCAAGAGTCTTGTTGGAGAATAAATGGTGATGACATATTTTCCTAAGATCTTGCCAAAGAGGTGAAACTGGGAGAAAGACCAAACTAAAATTGTTGTGGTCGTGAGTAGTTGTGTTATCAGGAAAAGATCTATCAGAGAAGAGTGAATCATGAGTATGAAGAATTTCTTTTGCCATATCTACTGAGGAGATGATTATGACGGTTTCAGTCCATAACTTTATACGCATAACAGGTCCATAGATTTTAGCAAACTTTGCAAGTGTCTGATGTGGTTTGTTGTACAATTTAACAACGTGTGACATGATAGTAAAAATGGAAGGTCCTGGTGGAACCTTCTCGTTTGATTTTCTGCTTCTTCGATGTAGTGAACCAACAAAGTATGTGACAATGCATGCCAACAATACGAGTACTGCACTACTTGCATAAATCATATCTAGAATCAATGGAGGAAAATGTTCAGTACATATACTTCATTTTTTAGTTAAATAATTTTTTTAATCGGTATAAAATTTTAAAATTTCAAAAATTTCAATTTTGATTTTGGTATCTGCTTCTAAGTTTATTCACATGTAATTTTTGAATTATTTTTTGCAGTAAGTTTTAGGATATTATAAGTTTATTTCTTATAAAAATTTAGAATTTTCTTAATAAATGATTAATTAAATATGAATTTTTGATCTTTTATCTCTTCAAAATTCACATTTAATTTATCGTTTGTTAAAATTTTCTAATATTTTTAATAAAAAATTCTTATAATATTCTAAACGTGTTTAAAAAAACTATTCAAAAGTTTAAAAGATAAATATGAAATAACTTAAAAATAAGGATAAAAAACGAAGTTAGGAAAACTTTTAGGACTAAAGT
>JBBPBP010000001.1:8838436-8860300 GCA_037974735.1 Cicer chorassanicum | reverse complement strand
TTCTTCTATTTTATCGATTTTAATCACTTTTTTAGATTTTTTAACTAAAAAAATAATAATTTAACATATTTTAAATGACATAACATATAAATGTAGAACCATCTAAATTTATTAATCATTTATATATTATTAATTTAAATTATAAAATGTAAATAATTTTATAACTTAAAATTGAAATTTTAAACAGTTTTATTATAATTTTAAATTAAACCAACAACACAACAACCGAGAAATTAAACGGCACCTCCTCAACATCATTGTAGAGGAATATTAGCCACCTTTTATAAAGAGTTGCAACATTCATGTCCAATAATGTGCTTGTATATCATACAAAATCAACTTATCAAAAGCATGAATTGCATATTACAATCCAACCAACTCTCTGATTGGTTAAGTAACCAGTAACTTGTTTATAATGCTTATGATGCTGTAGTGGCGGTTGGATGGCTTGAAGTACAGGGCAGTTTCCAATTTCCCCTTGGAATGTAAGGTGTAGTGGGAGGTATGTGTCGTACATTGCATTTGGTGCTGAAATCTTGAATTCATTTTTGGATGAATTGTATGCTTTTGATATATTGATTTAGTTTGACTTACCATCAGATGATTGGACATCAATGTTGCAACCCTTTATAAAATATGGGTAATATTTTGCTCTTGTACTAAAACGAAAAACAAATCAAACTTGTTATCAGACAATAAAATCATATAAATAAAAACTTAATTTACATATATTTAGATAAAAATAAAAACTATATAAAAAGGTGATTCAAAAAAAAAAAAAACCTAAACTATCGATGATATGAGTTTTAGAAGGTGGCGGCTAGATATAATTTAGAGTTAGCCTCTTACTCCTCCTAAGAATCCAACTATTAACGTAAAGAGAATTTGACAATTGTCTTTTCTCAAACAACTTGAGAAAGAAAAATGTAGAGGTGTGCCAAAGACTATTCTAGAATCTTATTATTATATTTACAAATTAATTTATGATAATTTTCTATCAGTCAAAATTAATGTCAATAAAATAATTATATGTAATTTTAATATTACAGATTAATATTAAAATATATATATATATATATATATATATATTAATCTATATGATTATACATTAATAATATGATTTAACCTTTTAATATCATTTTTTAAACGTTTATTTTTAATATTAATTTTAATTAAGGTCATGCTAATGAGTATACTAAGAGTATTGATTAAGGACTCTACAAAAAAAAATTGACTTAAAATTACAGGTCAAACATTTATCAAAGTAACAAATATATTATTTCCATATAAAAATTATTTCTTTTACTTTGTTAAACAATGCTCTAATTAAGAGCACTTGTTTATACAATATAAAATTCAGAACTTTTGATTTTAATCTCTATTAAAAAAAAATTTAACGTTTAATCTCCAAATTATTTTTCATGAATACTTTTAGTCTATGCCGTTATCTTACAAATTTATTGCTAAGATTGTAGTAATTAATTTGTTTTTTATTTTTTGTTAGAGAGAGTGGGAGAAAGTGAGAATGGAGTTAGAAGAGAAAGGAATTAGGCAATCAAGAATGAGAAAGAAGTTTGTTATGTGAGAGTTAGAGGAAATATTTTTAGCCGTTTAATTAAAATTAAGAGCTGAGATTAAATCCCACCATTAATCATTATTTTGTCCTCTTGCAACTAACCAAAACCAATAAGTTACAAGTTGCCCCACTTTCAACCCATACAGCAAACATGTGGAACCCCATGTATGTATACAAAAATAAAACAACAAACATAAACACTGAACTACAACAACTAGAAAGTGAGAAAAGAATGGAAAAAAAAAAAAAGAAAGAAAGGAAAAAGAAAAAGAAAAAAAAAACTTATGTATGTATCCAAAATCCCAACAAAACGAATTTCCATTGTTTGTTTTCAAAACCCATTAGGGAAGGTATAAACTAGATCTATTTCTAAATAAATTGTCCACTTTTTGTATTTTCAAAAATATTATCCAATACCAATTGAAGGAAACAGTGAGGTGAGGTGAAATGAGAAAAACAAATAAAAAACTGCATACACAAACTCCATTGAAATAATGGAAAAAAAGTAAGGGTGTTCATACTGCTGTTTAGAACAATTATGAGATAAAAACTTATCAAATTTAAATATTAAATTACTTGTGGTTATAAGACCACCAAAACAAATTACTCGAGTTTTGATTTAGTCTGGATGATAACTAAAAAAAATCGATCCAATTCAAATTAATGAAGTATGAATTGAATCGTTTTCTAATTTGAATTTGGATTTTAATTAACTAATGTGATCCAAATTATTTTGTTGTTAATATAAAATTAAGTTAAAGTAATCAATTTGAAGCAAAATATTACATTTAATATACTAAAAATTAAACGTATAGAATAATTGTGATAGATTATGTTTGAAACATATAAAATAGTAATAAAAATGTATAAAATAAAATAAATAAGTGATAATTAAAATTAATAAATAATAATTTAATATAATATCTCATACTAATAAATAAAATAAGTCATAAAATATATATATATACATACAATTTGGTCCAGTTTTAAAAATTAAATCCAAAATTGAATCTTATTTAAGTGATTTTCACGAAAGAAAATTCAAACACATCAAATAATATTCAATTTTGTATGGTATTAATATTTTAGATCGATCTGTGATTTTTATTTGAATTGGATGGAATTTGAACACCCCTAAAAAAAAAGGAGCCAAATTATTTAGTTCAATTTGAGGGTGATAAATGTCTGCGGTATTAACGTAGTTAATGGCGGTAGATGTGAGAAGATGAAAAGGTGGTATGGCCGGCCCAAACCCAAGGCAAGTGAGGTTTAAATTAGACATCGAATTAATGTAAGTTATACCATCGATTCCGTTTGTTAATAACAAATAGTAGTGGTTTAATTAGTGGCATTGCAAGAAATATCAATAATAAGGTCCTACCACAAAAATTCACATTAGTTAAAATAATTTTGCTTTTAAACTTATAATAATTGATAATAAAGATATAATACTTTTAATAAAATAATATTATTAAAATCATAAATGTCTCATATCAAATTTTGCTTTAGACCTTTAAATATGTTGGGTCGATTCAGAAAGAAGAACAACGTTTTATTGACAAATTAAAATGGATCTAATTTTTCTTGGATGCAGATCGATGACAGACACATGATTACTTTAAAGTGAATTTTTAATCGTTAGATCCAAATGTTAATAATCGATTCTCTCACTCTCACATAACAAACCTATTTTTTAGTAATATAAATATTTTAAATCAATCATATCTATATAATTAATGTATCTAAATAGTTCTGCATCATGAGATTGTATGACTCGTCATTTAAAATATATCAATCATCATTTTTTTAGTTAAATTTTTTGAGAAAGAGACCAAAACTGTTAGATTTTTAAATAACAAAATTAGTTTTAAAAACTAAAAAAAAATAGAGATACTAAAATTCAAATTAATCATTAATATTTAATCTCCTATCAAAGTTTAAGCTATTGATCGGATGTGAATACCAGAATATTAGGATATTATTATTTCATATAAATTTATTATATATAATAAAAGGAATCACATGTGAGGGTTCACACTAGGTCACATATATAAAAAAATGAAACTGAGCAATTGATATAGACATGTCATCTAACTAGCTGCCATTTGTTTAGTAAAAAAAAAACTAGCTTAGCTACCATTTGTATGTCTTAATCCCATAAAAGTCATATTTATGGTATTAAAAAAATAAGAGGTTAATTCGGACGTAAGATTAGACTAAACGTCAATAGGATAAGCAAAAATTATGGTTGTTAAACTTTTTTATTTTTGGTGTTCTAATCCTACTGTTTGCTTATTTAGCAATTGACTATGTACTGTTTAATGGGATAAAATACTCTATGCGTTAATATATTTTGTTTATCAAATAAAAAAGAGTATACGTAACTTCCATATCTCTCAAATATAAACAAGTTTCCATAGAATGAAGATTTTTAAATTATTTCAAAAATTTAAAATAAATTCGTTTTTGTTCAATTGATCATGAAGATTTCAAGTTTCGAAGCAATATCAAAATAGATTGTGTTCATTGAATTTTGAGGAGAAAGAATTATCTTGATTTAAGATATGACCATGTTGTTGCATGTTTTTTTTAATAACTCAATTTTTTTTTATCAATACATCATTTTTTTTATTTAGTTAAAATTGCTATTTACAAAAGTGTATTTTTTAAATAAGTCTCAGTTTGTAATAACGGCTTCTTTAAGAATTTATTTATTTTTTCTTTTTAATTAAAGAAGTCGCACCAAATCGTCTTTTGAAATGATGATTCTTCAAAGGTTACATCAAAGTCACATGTTGAAATAGCGATTTTCAATAATTAAAAAAAAAATATATTAAGGAAGTCGTCATTGCAAACTCTAATTTTTTTTAAAGAAGTTTCTAACTAAATCAATAAAAATGTTACTTTGATATATAGTTTTAAAAAGAAAATATAATTTTTAAAAAAAAAATGAGTTATTGAAATAAAAACCCAAACTGGAATTTGTTGAAGGAGGTTGTGTTAATAGTGAAAAAAAATAATATTAATTTCAAATCTAAATCTCAAAATGAAATATGGAAAAATAAACCCTAAAATCTTAAATTTGTCAAATTTGATTTTTCTCTTTAATATAAAATCCTTATCTCAGATTACTAGTAATTTGTTGATTGAGTTCAATGACAAAAAAAGTTAAACTTGTAAATAATTTCTCAATCGAGAGAAAGAAGATTGATTTCGCTGTGGTGATTAACTTCCCACCATTATAGTATTCGATGAAGATGAATTGATTAAATGTGAATTTGGAGAAGAAAGTCATGGTTATAGAAAAAATGTAATGTCAATTTAGTTCATGCTTATTCATCATGCACACTCGAGAGCAAAATTGCCATATCACATAATCACATACACATATATACTTCACTCAATCAACAAAAGTAACAAAAAAGTTAACGTCAATAACTAAAGTGACATATGTTTGGATTAGTCAAGAAAACTTTTAGTTTTTTGTCGAATCAATTACTAGAATGACAATACCATATTAAATTACCGGCCCAAATGATGGTTTATCATAAAAATAAAAATAGGGTATTTGATAGTTTTTTTATTTACAAAAAGTATGTGATAGTTATTATTTTCAAAAGATGATTATAATCTAGAGTTACATGGTGGGTTGTTATTACAACTAAGTGGGCCAAGCCCAAGAAGACTACCAACATCGTGGTCCAAATTGTGGCCAAGGCCCAAACTACCAACACCTTTCTTTCATAAAAAACGAATGAAAGGGCGCAAAATTGTGGCGAAGAAGAATGAGTAACCTGTTAACAACGTTCTCACAAAAGAGTGAGGTTGATTCCATCATTAGAGACACCATTGACAAGGTTCTTGTCCTCCGCTTCGGTCGTGTCTCTGATCCTGTTTGTCTCCAGCTTGATCAAATTGTATGCTTTCCTTTTCTAACCTTTGTTTTCATTCATTTCAATTTTTCTTGTTTCTTTTTTAACTACTTTTTGTATAGAATTTTATATTATTCCCGATTTAAATCCTTTTGTTTTCAATTGTGTTGTTGATACAGCTTTCTAAAGCAGCAAGAGAGGTGTCCAAATTCGCAACAGTGGCACTGGTTGATATTGACTCTCGGGACATTCAAGTCTATGTCAAATATTTTGACATCACTTTGATTCCATCTACTGTCTTTTTCTTCAATGCTCATCACATGAAAATGGATTCTGGGTATGGTAGCTTCTGTTCCTTCGTGTTTTGGCTTCAATCTATTGCTTGCTGTTCTTTCATTTCATTATGTTTGTGTAATTGATATTGTGTTAGATGATTTGCTTAAAGTTATGACAATAAGGGCAAATTTTAATATGGATCACGTCCACCTTGGACCAATACTTAAAAAATGTTCAAAACTCCAACCACACACATGTTGTCTCGGAGAAGTAGACATCAATGGTAATCTTCATTTTTATGACTGAGATAATGATTTAAACAATAATGGTTTGAGAAAAACAAGAGAAAACAAATATCTATCTCGTATTTACTCGTCACCAATCAGTTCACCGTCGTATCCATAAAAATAAAGAGAATTATGAGATATTACTGGTGAAGAGTATCGTCAACAGTCGTTAAAATTTCCAATAATTTTGGTCCACCGAAGAAATCACCATTATGATAATTTAATTCCTATTGAAAAGTACTGCAGGAAACCAGAATAGTTGGTGTAAATGCAGGCTACAACTTTTTATATTTTGTAATATCTTGTTCTGTAATCGGGGGCTTACATCTCTAGAAGTAGTATATCCTTGTTTGTGATATCATCATTTTTAGTTTTGCAAAAGAGATTTTTTCCGCTCAATTCTTGAGCTATGTTTATCTTATGTTCTGACTTATATATCAATGAAATTAGGGGATTTATTTTATGACATTATGTTTTACTTTATGACTATGTAGGACTGCAGATCATACTAAATGGATCGGCGCTTTTCAGAAAAAGCAAGACTTCATTGATGTGGTAGAGGTACATATCCTTGTTTTCTGGACTAATTATGTGATTCATGTAGATATTTCATCTTGTTGGAATGATTATAAACTGCTTTAACTGCTAATAGCTTATTGAATATCAAATTAAGTTAAAAGTGTAATGTTTGCTTCCAAAGTAATTGTTATTAATATTGATGAAAGTGTTTTTACATTCGTACAGACAATATTTAGAGGAGCAATGAAAGGAAAGCTCATTGTGAATTGTCCTCTCCCTCCTGAAAGGATACCAAAATACCAATTACTGTACAAGGATGTCTAAATATTAAATGATAGTACTTTTCTGTTTTTTTGCATTTTGCTCGACTTGTAAACTGTAATTGTATACACTCCAAAATTCTTCAAAACTACACTAATTAAAAGGGAAAATAGATAGAGAAAATGGAGAGAATTCTAACTTACTCACTTGATACTTGTTAATTAATTATTTTTATTAGTTACTATTGATTAGTTTTAGAGTTTCGTGACTTAGCTATAGGTTAATTTGTTTAATGATGCGCCAATTGCATGAAAAGCCAATAATTCAAGTTGAGACTTGAGACGATCATAGAGCCTTAGGGGAATGAAATCAGTTTTTTTTAGTGAAAATACAACACTTCAAAAAATAATAACTAAAAATATTGTCATAGAAAAGCAAGATGTTTTACAAATTAATTTGTCTTTTCTTCATGAAAAAAGTGAAAAATGAGATAAGTGTTTTAAATTCCACTCATTTTGAATCCATAGTGTCTGAATAAGATTGTTCAAATCTCTTCCAGCTCAATCATATATTTTGGGTTTGATGTCCACCTTAAAAATATAACAACATCAAAAACTCTTTAGATAGGGCTTTATTGCTAATTGTGATTCCATTTGAATCAAATAAATTAGTCTATGTAGTTGCGTATGAAAAATATCCAGTTAAAAAAAAAAAAATCTACTCATTTGATATTTGTGAAATTAATTGCTTATTGATTAGTTGTTAGAAGTTTCGGTATAGGTTAATTTGTTTAATGATGAGTCAATCATCACATGAAAAGCTGATTCAAACTATACAATTAAAACCTGTTATTTGCTTTAGATCAGAATTTGAGCATTGTTATCAAAAGGTTGTGTGTTGTATTTTGATGGAGAGAATCAAATGAATTTTATTTCTTTTGTGCTCTTTGATTCAATTATGTTTATATAAAAAAAAGCTGAGACTTGAAATATATAGTCCAAATTTTCAACACACCCTGACCCAATTCCATGAGTTGATCAGCCATATTCTAAGTAACATGGTTTAATTTAGGAAAACAAACTCAGAACATATACAAGTAATTTGCAATAGTATTATTATTGATGCTGTATGAGCTGCTCCTTGTAATAGTTGTGTCCAAGGTTGAAGTGAAAGACCATGAATAGAGGTGGTGCATTTGATTAACCCCTGAAGAAGCAGATATACCAACCAAAGCTGCTGGTGGGAGCAAACATTTCAAATCAAGCATCTGTGAAAGTTTGTAAGTTTGTCTATCATTGTCAGTGACAACATTCAAGGTACTAGATGGAGAGTTATATACTATTTTTACTTTCAACATTACCCCATTGAACCAGTCCCATTTCACATATTTGGCGGAATATAATGAGTTGAGATCAATTCCAATATGTTCATAATTGGGATCCCATGGATCCACAGAGTTGTCAAACTCTACACCGACAAAATTATTGAAAGCATTCTTAGCATCAGCTACTCCGAGAAGTCCTCGAATTGAGTTTTCAGGAATGTTGATTTTTTTGGTCTGTAAGAAAGAAGATTAATCCATCACCTGGCTCAACACCTGGCCGAATCAGCACATCGAAAGAAAAGGAAGTGACAATATTGGCAACGTTACAAGTGGTATTATCCCAAATTGGCACTGGTGTTGAATACAAGGCACGGCCTAAATTCTGACCGCCTGCATTGATGTTGGTCATTGACAAGCTCCCATCAGAGTAAACCCAAGTACTCCCTTGGAGAATTAGACCAGATTCACCATCAGTGAACTTTTTGAAGTTGAATGAAACTGTTTCTTTAGTGGCAGCTACCAAGAGAAACAAAGTTGTGAAGGTGAATAAAATGATGGAAAATAGTTTGAGTTTGAATAATATTTGAGCCCGAGAAGAAAGCCAAGTGTTACTGACTTGTGAATGAGGAGGATTGTAGGTTTGAGGTAAGAGGTATTTATATATTGCAACTAGAGTGTAATAAGAGATATACATCAATAATGCAATTTGGTGTAGGTCCGGAACACAGTTTTATATTGTATTTCTTTTGATATGTTAGTTTGAGACTTTTTTTGGTTTTTTTTTTTCATACATTCTTTTCATCGGAATAATTTTATTTAAAGAGTATCTGACATTAAATATAAATACTTCTTTTATCAGATATTTGAATTTAGATTTACTACATTGTAGAAATATATCTTCTTTAGCTAGATCTAGCCTAGGAGAATTTTTTGGTTTTTGAATCACCAAAATAATTTATCCTTCTTTATTTTATTTTTGTTGGTATTAATGAAGGAACAAAATTAATTAGCAAACTTAAATTGAAACAAATGAAAGAATAAGTATGATGTGGTTGTGCAGAAAATTTTTTATGTCACAGATTTGGTTGCGTTCTCTCTTTTGGATGTGCGGTACATGGAAGTGTAGATGATGGATATTAGTCGTCCTTAAGAAAAATCAACACATAATAGAATAATATAGATTAATTATAATATATTATACAAACAATTGTACAACTATACTATAATAATAGTCTTATAATTTATTAAAATCACAAAAAGTATTTAAATTTGTTTTCTATTAATCATTTTTGTTGTCAAATGTGTTTTTCACTAGTTAATTTAGTCATTAATCGTTATTTTTGTTAGTCAATTTAATTCATAATATTATTAATAAAAAAGCCAATTGAAAAAATGTTTGTAATTTTCATAATATTGTTGTTTTGGGACGGAATCATGCCAACAAAGTCCAAGCCCGACACAAATCCAGACTGACCCAACCCAACTTAATAACATAGCAGATCCTTCTCGAAAATAAGGCAACCAAGATGGAATATGAAGTAGCAATCCATCATAACTCACATGGACCTCCAATCATGACTACATGATGAAATAAGAGGGAATCTAATGATGATGAACACGATAGCTCACCTATGCACTCATTATGGGCCACGATGACGATCCTGTCGTAATCACAATCACTAGGTGGCACTAGTATTCTTCTAATTGTAGGGACACATGTCCAAGATCAAGAGGAGATCCAAAGATCAGATCTCTGTTCTGATGATCACAATGAAAGTCTTATAGAAACTCTAGAATGAGTCATTATAAAAGCAAGTCACAAAGGTACACACAAATTCTAATCTTAAATACCTCTCATACTTTGACAAATTCTTATTTGATCGTGGAGTGTGGGCAGGTACACCCCAAACAACAGGTCTCGGGCCAACAACTTCTATCATCCATTGTTCATTAACGCATTTAAAGTCAAATTCCTATATTCATTAACTCATTTTATGGAGGAACTTTTTATAACATTGTAAATATACTTACAAAAAAACAATAAAAAAATATACGTTGTTGATAGAAAAAAAATATAGGCCGACTATTAATATTCTAAAAATGACTAAAATTATTTGTATAATAATTTTATAAGACTAAAAAAATATAATTTTTTATTAAAATTTAAAACAAAATTTTATATAAACTAAAAGCTTATTTCACTCAATTGAATTTTAGTAGTGTCTTATATTACTTCACTCCATATATGCTTTTTAATTGTTGATAAAGATGATTATATTTATTCATTGTTTATTTTTATTTTTTTAATGAAAATCGTTGTATATTATTCGATAAAATAAGACAGTGGGGTATGTCACACGCAAAGCTAATTTAAGAAAAATTTAAGATTTAGTTTACAAATATAGAAAAACTTTAGATTTAAAAACAAAAAGATTAAGGTTTAGGGGTCAATGTCCCCATAGGCATAAAATTGCATTTGCCCTGATTGTATAGTCTAATTTTCTTATACAATTTTTCTTTTGACTTAAAAATATGTATTCATTTAAATTAATAGAAATTATATCAATCAAAAACTACATAATTAAAATTCGTTAAAAATAGTTTTTAAGCTCTAACTCAACTGATAAATATTGATATTGTTAGGTTAAACGTATTGTCCCGGTTCTAACTCGAGACTTAACAATTGTGTGAGTTAATTATGGTGTAATTTACCATCTCTTCAAAGATAAAAGAAAAAGTTGTTAAAAATGAAAAAGATAAATTTATGAATAAACTCATAATATTTAAATTAATAACATAAAACGATACATTGTCTAAAAATGCACCAAATCATGATTTTTTTTATATTTAATTATACATGAAAAGTTACATTTTTTTTTAAACCTAAAACCCTTACTTTTCTAACTTGGCCTTTGGATCGGCCTTGAGTTAAGAGGTCTTGTTAAGATATAGATGTTGTTAATAAGTTTTTTATCCATTCTCACGTAAAAAAAGACATTTTTTTATTAAATATATTCATATATATTTAAATTTGACTCATCTAAAGTGAAGAACTCACTTTATAGAGTAAAATGAGAAAAATTAACTCTTAAATAACAAATCAAAAGTAATATTGTAGATACATGATAGCCAATTATGAATTGGCTAGAATAATAACTATTGATTTTTTCACTTTACACTTCAATTACTTTAAAGTATTCAAATTCTATATATATAGAGAGGGCATATCAAATAAGAGGAGTTGTACAATGAAATGTTCTTAAAAAAATCACATGACTTTTTCTTCTAATCTTGATCATCTATATATATTTATATGGTCAAAATTTAATTATTTCACTCTCTCATTGTAAAATTTCTCTCATTTAATATACTATATATATATATATAATTGGAAAATTTTGTCTTTTGATAAACCATACATTGACAATTGTCTTTTGGTCCATCCCCTCTTGAAAATTGAAACAAACACAAAAACTTAAAAATATTTTCTCATCTCCCCTTCATCTACCTCCAATCAAACACATAATTGATCTTACAAATAACTTGTCATCATATCGATGAATTGATCAATTTACGTACCACTTATAATCAATATGAAATACAAACAAGTATGTTTTTTTGTAAACGAATGAAAATTAAAAAGGTAGATCTTTCTATATTCATGATCATTGATCGTATTGAAATAAATTACTTTGGTTGTTATGATTAAAATCTTGATTTGTTATTGTACTATTGATTTCCGGTGTAATTAATTAATCGTAACTATCAAATAAAGTCATACACATAGATCAAAATTGTTATGAAGAAAACGTGTTAATTACTGCATATTGTTTTTTTATGATCTGTTAATTAACTTGTATATATCTTGATTATTTTGGCTGTCATCGTTATCGTTCCAGGTACAGGAAAAAATCTTGATTAAAAACAAAAAAACGTTAAATAAAATAAACGAGATTCCAATACTAGCAGGTAAACACATGGAGTCAAAAAAAAAAAAAGTAAAGACATTTGCCGGCCGGCGATATACTTATAACAGAAAAAAAAATGAATTAAATACATGCATGTTTTGAACATATCCAATTGAAGATTAAATTAACAAAAAACAATGGCATAGGTAAGGTTTATATTTCTTTATATTTTTTTCTCATCACATAATTAACATATCTTACTATTGCATTATTTTTTATTTTTTTCATACACCCTATAAAATGCCCACTAAACATTTTTTCAATTAACAAATGAAGGTACCTAACAAAAGAAAACAAAGGTTGTGAGAGTATTTCGACTGATCTATCAGGTTATCCACAGCAAAGCTCTATTGTTTGGATGCTCTCAAATGTCGTGTGTACATTTGTTTTATACTTAATTATAGTGTTTAAACTAGCTATGATAAAAAAAATAAAAATAAAAAGTGTTTAACCGGCACTAAACCACTTCAATGTTAGTAAAAAAAGAATCAATTCAATTTAACATCTCAACAAAATTTATTAACAGCATCTCTCCAATATCATAATATTTCAATAACATTCATTTATTTTAAAATAATTTGTTGAGACTCGTAAAAAGTGAACAAATAAATAGTGTTGAGTATATATCGCTCCTTCTCTCAACAAAAAATGATTAAGTGTGTTATTGACCATCTAATAATTAATGATATATTAAATTTTAAAAATAAAAAATAAATAAGAATAAATTTTTCATCCAATGTGACAATTATAAAAAAAAAGAGTTATACATATTTCATCCTTCTCATATTGACAAATTAAGAAAATAGGAATTCTATAGTAATTTAAAATATTAACATGTTATGGTACTATCAAAATTAAATCACCAATAGTTGAATAACATATCATATATGTATCAAAACTCTTAATTTGATCAATGTTAATAAATATTAAAGTAATATAGATGTGCACAAATTAAAGAAAATTATTAGTAAAAAAATTAATAGTATCGATACACAATCGGTTTTTTGTTGTACCATAGAAATTGTCTTAATAAAAAAATATTTGATTTACTATATATATTGTCGTGAATATATAGTAAAATACTACTATTAAGTGAGTTTAAGTCCAATAAAAATTAAACTTTCACAACATCATCAATCCGAATTCGGATTCCAACAATATATTTAAGGAGATTTTTGAATATTGCATGAATGAAATTTAAAAATTATTTTTCAGAGACTAAAACTGAAAAGTGTTATAATTACAGGGACCAAAAACTATTTATTTTTGTCGGTTAACGTTTTTGTAACGTCCACTTAATGTTAAAGACCAAAAATAAATTGTTTTTGATATTATAGGGATGTAAACCAAAAAAAAAATTACGAGGACCAAAATAAAAAAATGTTATATTTACAGGAACCAAAAACATATTTAAACAATAAAATATTTGTATATTTAATATCCTAACACGACTAAAATATGATTAGTTAGGTGAAGCAACCTATAGAAACTAAAAAAAACACGTTTTGTTATAAGGGCTTCTATTTTACTAAAACCCTCTTTATTATCAAATACTATACGACAAATAAACCGATGGATGGAGGCTTGGCATGCATGTATAAATACATGTGACAAACCTGCAATTATCATTCACAACTAAGTAGCTAGCTATTATCAAAATTACCATGGCACTGTTTTCAACTAATGAGAAACTACTATTTTGTGCCATTTTAGTCTCTACCACAAGTTTCTTAGCAACAAACTCACAAAAAACAGTTTCCTTCAACTATCCTAAGTTCTCTGTTGGTGAATCAAACTTAACCCTTCAAGGGGATGCTCAGATTTTAGCCACTGGGATCTTATCACTTACCGACCCTACAGACCCTGAGTGGACTGCAGGTCGTGTATTATATGCAACACCTGTGCCCATTTGGGACAGTGCCACTGGCAATGTTGCTAGCTTTGTTACTTCATTCTCTTTTGTCATTGAGGAATATGATAGTTTTTCTCAAGCTGATGGAATTATCTTCTTTATTGCACCACCAAATACCGTAATTCCCAACAATGCAACTGGTGGAGATTTGGGAGTAGTTGATGGAAACACTGCTTTCAATCAATTTGTTGGTGTAGAATTCGACAATTATATCAATAGATGGGATCCTAAGTATCCACATATTGGAATTGATGTTAACTCTTTAATTTCAACCAAAACTGCGGTATGGGAACCAGTGATCAGTGGATCGTTGGTTAAAGTAAGTATCATCTATGACTCTCTTTCAAAGACTTTGAGTGTTGTTGTCACCGACAACAATGGTCATATTTCTACTATTGCTCAAGTCGTTGATTTGAAAGATGTGCTCCCCGAAACCGTTAAAATTGGTTTATCTGCTTCGACATCACTATTTGCCCGTCAACTACACAACATACATTCATGGTCTTTCACTTCAACTTTGAAGACAACTATAACCAGTAACTCAAACAAGAATGGTGATATTGCAAGCTATGCATGATTTGATTTGTTTTGTTGTATGCATCCATGGAGCTTAATTATTGTGATAACTAGTACTAGTAGTATTTTCTAAATAAAGACAATGCTGTACTATCTAGTAGCTTGTCATGGTTTGTGTTTTTTTTCTTCTAAATAAATTAGACCATGCATGCATGCTTGTACCATGTTTGACTTAATTTTATTTGGACTTTCGCAATCAAACTCATATATATATCTACAAGTTGTTGGGTGGATGGATGAAAGGTTAACCGTGAGTCACTTTTTCAAGTTTTAATCCATAAGTTTTAAGCAAACTTATCTAAGTCATCAAACACTACAAATATCAAATGAGATAGTTCACCATTGCTATCTCTCTCAACAAAATTTTTGAGAAAACACTCATTTAAGTTTAGCACAACCAATCAAATAATAAAAATAATCGACAGTGCTTTACAAAAGTACCCTCCATTTATAATATGCAAAACATAAACTAATAAAAATCTTTTAATTTATAGTAAATGGCATAATAGAAAAAGAAGTATTAATAATTTATTTGTATTGTAAAATAACATATAATTTATGTGACGGTAGAACGAATGAAGTAATATTTAAAATTTTCTTATTTAGCTTTGTTATATGTGGCTGTTAGACAATTGTTTTTGTGACTTTCTTTTGGTTAAATTATTTGTGGCAAAAATCTTTATATATATATCATATTACATTGAAATGAAATATGAGAACATTAAGGGCCCGTTTGATGGACAGGATAAGGAGACAGATACACGTATCCTATCCCTGCTCGATCCTTTGTTTGATGCAGCAATCGGATATGATAATGTAATCAAATTTTTTAAATAATCAGGTTGCAGCCGCATTTTGTTATCCTTAAATTGATGTGGGATATCAACAGTCGTATTCGAATCTGACTTGTCGCACTCTTTCATTTTTTATTTTTTGGCACTATTCCATTTTTTATTATTTTTTTCATATTTGCCATAATTTCTAGTCAATAAATTTAGATTGATTTTTTTTTATATATAATTTTTTATTGTTTTTTTATTTATTTTATTCTATAATAATATAAAAAAATTGATAAAAAATAATAATTATTTTCTAATGTTATGATAGTAAGGGCTTGTTTGATTGTGTTTTACTTTTTAGTTTTTGATTTTATAATTAAATTTTAAAAAATTGTTTTTAAAAAGAAAATTTAAGGACAAATTTATCATTTTATCAAAATATAAATCATATCATTTTGTTATCTGTTATGTATCAAACAGTGAATAGGGTAAAACTAATGTTATCAAATTTGTTATCATGTGCACATCAAACACAGGATATGATAACTCTTTATCCTACCCATATCCTATCCGATCTCTATCCTACTCCTTATCCTATCATGCCCCTATCCTATCCGGTCCATCAAACGGGCCCTAAATAATAATGATTAGATTTAATGGGATAAAATATTTTCTATATCCACGGGGTTTCTTTTATTTATCTCTTCCACGCACATAGTAACTTTTTTCTCTGTTCTCTCGTTTCACGCCTCTCTGGTCCAACTTTCGGAAGTTAGCAACTTTTCTGGAAAAATGGAAGAAAGTGTAATTGTCTATTGCTTATAACTGTGTAACAGGGATAACAAGGAAACCACAAAAAAAAAAAAAAAAAAAAAAAAAAAAAAAAAAAAACTAGAAAGAGGGACTACGGGAAACCAGAAATTTATTGCTAAATATGACTTTGTTTTCAGAAACATAATGCAGCTTCAAAAAAGAAATAGTATGTAGCAAGGAATACAATTTCCAACTGCTCTAAAATTAGCAAAGACATGAAAAGGTTGATGATGTTTAAATACCAAAAGAATAATCAGACCCGTCTAGTCCCAATAGTAGAAATCAACCATTATCCAAAACTTCTATTTTTTATTGTTTAACAATGTGCTTAAGACATTTGTTAACAAAATTATTATTATTATTATTATTATTATTATTATTATTATTATTATTATTTGTGTCTGAATTGGAACTAGGGATGACAATAAAATCCGCACCCGCGGGTATCCACCCGAAACCGCTTGATTTGGGCGGGGAAAACCCGCTCTAATTGGGTGCGGGTGCGGATTTTCTCCAAAATTAAAATTCGGGGGTGGGGACGGATTTGGGGTGGTGATATCTACCCGCACCCGAACCCGTTCCGCAAGTAACATTATTGCAATTTTTAAATTTTAAATACATATATATATTGAATATACTCAATATTTTTTTTAAATATTAAAAATTATAATATTATCTCTATAGAAAATATTTTTTAATTTAATTATTATTTAATAATAATTATTTTATTATATTAATTATAATAGATATGATTTTAAAATTTATAATTTTATATATGTATGAGTGGGTGCGGGTATGGGCGGGGAAACCGGAGCGCCGTTGCGGGCGGGGATGGGTGCCTAAATTTTACACCCGCTATGAAACGGGTGCGAGTTTCCCCGATTAATTGGGTGCGGGGGTGGAGGAGGCGAAATCTGTCCCCGTCCCGCCCCGTTGCCATGCCTAATTGGAACAAGACGTCCAACCTGTCAATTTATATTCTCTAATTAATATTAAATACATCACTTTCATTTTAATATTTTCCACTTTACACAAAAGTGAATACACTGATATTTTTTATTCACGTAAACGAATTGACAAACATCATTTAAAACTCACAAACAACTATGAGAACCTGAAAATTCAAAATCAAATGAAGATGTTCAACTTGACATTTTTAACATTTGTCAATTAGATTAAGTCTTATAAACAAATATATCAATGCTTAATAAGATTATTTCAGTAAAACTACTGTTTTCTCTTTAATTTATATACTTCTTAATTCCAATTCAAGTAGATAAAACATTAGGTTTAATAAATATGGATATTAGTAGGAGTGTTTACATTTAACCACAAATTGATTTAAAAAATTGAAAATAGTAGACTATTGAATATTTTTTTATGTTCTTTTGGAGTACCTCTATATTTTAATTTTTTTTTCAGTATGATTTTTTTTATAAGAAAATTTATTTATTTTAATAAGGATACAAAGGGTACTCCAATTCTGATATCAAATAGCACAATTCAAATTCAGCATCCAAATTAAAAAAAAATAAATAAACAATAAAATAATTCCAACAATACAATTACCCCACCTCCTCTAAATTTTATAGATTTAATTGTAATTTTAGTCTCTTTATTTTTACAAATTCATATTCTTAGTTTAAAAGTTGATAATTTTAGTATTTGATTTTTTAATTAATATAATATATTTTATATAACATGATATATGATGGGCGTAGAATGATTAATATATATATTAAAAAAATTTAACTTTCATATTTGTAATTTAAGGAAGGAGATATGAACAATAGTTACTTACAAGGATCGACGTTCTCTAATTACCGGTGTGGTCGTGGCCATGCGATTTTCCATATAATTTGTTTAAAAAAATTATAGCCCTTCTCGGGGAGCATCTTCTCCACCGCGTTCAGTTCAACGTCAACCCTCTGCTGCCATTCTCCAATCACAATTTCGTGCTACTTCTCTAAAACCCTCATTGTAACTTGCTTCTTTCTAGATTACTAACTATCATTTTCATTTCATATTATTTTTAATGTATAATCAAATTAGTGCTTACATTTTTAACTTTTACTACTCTACTGCAATTTTAGATTAATAATTAGGGTTTCTGGAATACTAATTACAGCTCTTTTGCTAGTGTCGTGTGTTATGTTTCTAAAATTTCCTTTAATTAATTTCAATTTTTTTATTCTCATCATAGAAGTTTTCATAAAATTATCTTTTCATTTGAAAGGACAATTAAAAAATCATGGTTAGTTTTACATAACAAAAAATTAATAACATTAACTAATAATTTTTTCTTCAAACTAGATCAATTAATATTCTTACTTACCATGCGTATAGTGAGTGTATTTGGATTTTGGACTTGATGTTCCAAAATTGTGGTGAAGAAGAATGAGTAACTTGTTAACAACTTTGTCGCAAAAGAGTGAGGTTGATTCCATCATCAGAGACACCATTGACAAGGTTCTTGTCCTCCGCTTTGGTCATGTCTCTGATCCTGTTTGTCTCCAGCTTGATCAAATTGT
Organism: Cicer chorassanicum; assembly: GCA_037974735.1. Lineage (NCBI taxonomy): Eukaryota > Viridiplantae > Streptophyta > Magnoliopsida > Fabales > Fabaceae > Cicer > Cicer chorassanicum. Next base: position 8,841,606 of record JBBPBP010000001.1, on the reverse strand, counting down.
ATGCTTTCCTTTTCTAACCTTTGTTTTCATTCATTTCAATTTTTCTTGTTTCTTTTTTAACTACTTTTTTGTATAGAATTTTATATTATTCCCAATTTAAACCCTTTGTTTTTTCAATTGTGTTGTTGATACAGCTTTCTAAAGCAGCAAGAGAGGTGTCCAAATTCGCAACAGTGGCACTGGTTGATATTGACTCTCGGGACATTCAAGTCTATGTCAAATATTTTGACATCACTTTGATTCCATCTACTGTCTTTTTCTTCAATGCTCATCACATGAAAATGGATTCTGGGTATGATAGTTTCTGTTCCTTCTTGTTTTTGTTTCTATTTATTGCTTACTGTTCTGGTTTTTCCCTTTTAATGTGTGATGTTATTCTGTTAGGGGGTCTAACATACCAAAAATAATCTGTAAATTTATGTCTGAATGATACTTTATAGACACGGGTCAGTGCCATAGTAGATGGTTAGTTTCATTTACTATTTGTACTATAGCACTTGTATTGTTTGCTCTTTTAATTGAAATCACAACATTGATCATTCTGTGCCTGTAAACTTTGATTCCTGTGTGTGTTGGGTGGCTAGGAGGGTATGTGGAGATGAGAGAGTTTGTTGGTTGAGAAAGGCCTTCCTTTAGTAACTTTTCCTGCTGTGCAAATACAGCTCTACGGATCAAATTGATATGTCATTCAAATAATCTAGGAAGAATATATATATGCTGGGGAGTTGAGTTTGATATCATTCTAAACTCTCTTGTTAGAGCAACAACCCCATACAAAATAATAAAGATACAAAAACGCAAAAGGAAGAACACATGATATTTGATTATATAGTTCAGCCAATTGTGCATATGTCTCTGAATGCAGTTTTTTTCTATTAATTTCAAGCTTAGGGTTTACAGTGTACAACATGTATTTAAATGCCACCGTTCAAGCAATTTGTCCACATCTCTCGACTAAACTATTTAATTCTGTTTTCTATTTTTGATTCCTATTATATGTGTATGTGTGTTGTACTACTATATTCTTTTTAGCCTTTTTATTTGCTGGGATTGATAAAAATGTATTGTATGGGTGGTTTAAGATTATATTTAATAAGTTTTGTGGAGTTAAAATTTGCTGGTAATATTATGAATATCATGGTTGTTTGATAGTCAGATAATTAAAAGTATTATTTATCTTTTGAGTAATATTAAAAGTTTTGAGGCACAGAAGAATTCAAGATAAGAATTGCTATGAGTAACACCAATATAGTGTGCCTACTTTTAGTATTAAGCCAAATGAGTGTGCTCTAAAAGCAAACAATTATACCCTTACAGTTTACACTGATAAATGTAATCTCAATGCATCAATCGCTCAAATATTGGGTGGGGTGGAGGTCTTATTAAGTTTGGTTTTTTAAATTTGTGCCTATGTAAAGCTTAATCAGATTAAGTATTGGGTCTAAAAGAATTGTTCCAATCTAATGTACACCTGAATCTACGAACTTTTCATTATCTCTGTAGTATAATTAAATTATGTTTTCTAAAAAGCCTTACAGTCTTAGATGGTGTAAATACAAACTACTGCTTTTTTGTATTTTGTAATCTCTTGTTCTGCAAACGTTCTCTAGAAGTACTGATGTCATCATCTTAGTTTTGCAAAAGAAATTTTTTCCCTCGATTTATGAGCTATGTTTATCTTATATTCTGACTTGTATCGATGAGTTTAAGGGTATGTTTTTTGACATTTTGTTTTTTACTTTATGAAGGACTGCGGATCATACTAAATGGATTGGTGCTTTTCAGAAAAAGCAAGACTTCATTGATGTGGTAGAGGTACATATCCTTGTTTTCTGGACTAATTATGTGATTCATGTAGTTCTTTCATCTTGTTGGAATGATTTATAAACTGCTTTAACTGCTAATAGCTTATTGAATATCAAATTTATAGTTAAAGTTGTAATGTTTGCTTCCAAAGTAATTGTTATTAATATTGATGAAAGTGTTTTTACATTCGTACAGACAATATTTAGAGGAGCAATGAAAGGAAAGCTCATTGTGAATTGTCCTCTCCCTCCTGAAAGGATACCAAGATACCAATTACTGTACAAGGATGTCTAAATATTAAATTCAAACCCCCTGCCCTTTTTCCTCTTTCTCTTAGGGCGGGACATTTGACTTACAAATACTCAAATGACAGTAATTCTTTCTGTTTTTTCTTCTCATCTTTTGCTTAGCTTATGCTAACTCGTCATTTGTTATATAATTATGGTGGCACGGTGATTATAAACGAAGAACATATGTACAAAGAAACTCATTGGTGTTAGGTTTTTCATTAAATTCATTGTTGACAACAAATCTCTCTTTAGAGAGAGAATGCTCATTGTTTTGTCTTATCTCAAATATGATTGTCTTATAACATAGACTTCAAAATATGGATGTATAGTAAATTATCCATTGTCATATATAAATTAATTTCATAAAGTCACACATTGAGATAGTTTGACTTTAACTTTAACTTTGGTTATTTATAAAGTTACACATGAGTGATTGTGATTTTTTGATAGAGTAACATGTTTTATGATGAGACTATACGTCTAATTATAATTACGTAAAAAAAAATATTACAACAAGGAGGATTCATTTTTTATTTTATATCATTTAATCATATGACATGTGTTAGATAATTAATTTCACATAGAATTTCCTAAATATTTTGCAATTATCAGTTACTTTTTATTAAAAAATATTATTATTTAAATTTAACACATTTAAACATATTCTAATATTTTCATAAATCTTAATATTTAATCTAAACAGATGATAATTTATTATATTATATTAATAGTTTATGAATATCAATTATAGTTTATACGATTAATAACATGTCACGTGTTAAAACCTAAACCATTCAACAATTAACGATTTAGTTATTTTTTGTTTTAAACAATAGCAATCAAATTATCTTGAATTAAATTCATTAAATTAATATGACTCATATTATAAATTTTCTTTAGTTTTACCTGTTTCATCAATTGTATATATACATTATAATTTATACACTATACATTCTTCAACGGTCCACACAACACACACACACAATTTAGAAAAAAATATGAATCTCTTCATAACAAAATTCAAAATATAATTTTTGAATTTTGATCAATAAAATATATAAATATTAAGATAAT
>JBBPBP010000001.1:8801328-8820261 GCA_037974735.1 Cicer chorassanicum | reverse complement strand
TTAATAACATTTAATTATATTTGTTAATACTATCTGATAAATGAAATATAATTAAAAAAATATATTTGAAAAATTGACGTATTTAATTTAAAATATCATTTTTGTTTATATTTTATTTTAGATGAAATAATTGTACTCCAAAAAAATCTCATAAGGTTATGAGAACAAGAGTCTTACGACAAATATATTGATATCACAACACTAGGTATTTCCTCAATATTAAAATATTAAATATATGAGTCATCTTTTTTATATACTTTTTATCTAGACAAAACAATGTTAAAGTGAACAATTCACTTTAGAGATCAAAGTGAATAATATCATCGATTAATAAATAAATTAATGGTTGATATTAAATTCACATACATAACAAATCATGAGTGGTTACAATATCAATAATTGATTTATTCACTTTACTAATTAATAATTAGTGCATGTGAAATTTTGAAAATGATATTATTTTTCTTAATCCTCTAGTTCCCCCACATAAGTGGACTTGGTAATTTGAAGTTTATAAGTCTGATTAATGATTGTTCCAACAAAAATTTGAACTTCGAATCTTTCAAATGATTGTTGCTTAATTAAAATTTATTAACCATTTGGTATATTTGATTTTATGATGAGATTGAAAAAATCATAGTAAACTACCATGATTTTGCAAAAGTTAGACTCTACCTTTAGCAAAATCCAATCGTAAAATGAAATACACACTTGAGTGGATCAGATATATACACAACATTTATTTATAATTTTGAACCATAGTACTTACTTAATAAACACTCAATTAATCTAATCCAACTTTTTAAACCACCAATAACTTTATATCGCTATATTTCAACAAATAAAACTAACAAAAACTAACAAAAAGCAAGAGATAGATGATGCTTAATGTAACGTAACATCGTAATCACATTTTAGCATCAACCATAAAAGTATATATTTAGTTTGATGGTAAATAGCTGAAACACTCTCACTATAGACGGGTCTAACTTCAATCACAAAATTATTTCTAAAATAATCTTATATTAAAAACACAATAAATTTAAAATAAGTCTAGGTGATAAACAATCTTATATATACGACTCAATCGATAATTATAAAAAATATTGATTGGCATAAATCTGAACTTAAACTCAAAAGTTTTATCTTCTTATGCGAGTTCAACCGTGAATTATTTGACAAAAAGAAAAGTGAGGAAGGAAAAAATTAGTTTTGTTACTAGTAATTCTAAATTCTTAACCTGTAATTTGGAGCGGTTATAGATTTTATAGAGTCAAAGTCAAAATGGTCAAAAGCAAAAGCAGAAACTTGTGCGCGAATTGGCATGGGACTATTGTATCCATTGGAAAGAGAAAGAGTGAGAGAAAACAAAAGAGAAAAAAAAAAAAACATGAAATTTCACAAAAACTTTTAATCATCGTTTCCATTATTATTTCTTGAACGCACTCTCTTCTCTCCACGACATGTGTTTTCTCTTCCCAATTTAGCCATATCAATCAGAGAGAAACCAAACTTATTCATCCCAATCTCATCTCATATAGGGTTTTCACATTTTTTTCTTTCAATTTTTCAATTCCACAAAGTTCTCACCTTTCCCATTCCAATCCCAATTTCCCTTCGCCCCTTTTCATTTTCATCCAAAAGGGTTTCTTTGTGTTCGTTTCTTCTAGAGAGAGAAATTCATGATGGGAATGTAGGGTACTGCTGGGTGTTGGTAACTGAGCAATGTTGGAAATGGAGAAGGATTTTGATTCAAAGCTCAAGATTCAACAGACTTCTTCCTCTTCCAATGGTGGTGGGAATGTTCAGAGATCCAAAAGTTTTGCTTTTAGGGCTCCACAGGAGAATTACACCATTCAGGACTTTGAATTGGGCAAGATCTATGGTGTTGGCTCTTATTCTAAGGTTCTCTCATACATAACCAAAACTTTTTTGTTTGTTTTTGCTTTTGTTTGGTGTTTACTTTTGGTTTAATTATAACGGTTTTTGTTTTATTTAATGTTTTGATAAATGCATGAATCATGTGGATAATGTTGGCAATCGCCATTGTAGTTTTGTTACATAATCCTCCAGTCTTAAATATAATCAATACATCAACTTTTGTTGACACAGAGTGCTTATATTTAAGGCCAGAGTGAGTATATAATACATGTAATTTGTTTTTCATTTATTGTTGAGAGATCTTTGGATATTACTTTACCATTTTATTTGGGAATTTACCTTCATAGCTTCCAATCATGTCTAATGAAAAAAAGTGTAAACTTTATTTTCCATTCATTTCACAGAGTAGGAAAGCATTCTGCATTTTATGAGCTATATTGTTTCTTGATAGCTTTTGTGGTCTGTGAACTAATTTTAGGATTCAGATTTCGGATATTAAACAATTTTTGAAGCAAATGAATCCTCAACATTAATGGTAAAGTAATTAATGAGAAAGGCATAAGTCAGAGCTGGAAGTTATGCAAATTTTAGGCAGTAGAAAATGAAGCTAACTTAAGTAATGATGGACTTGATTATATGGAGTTTATCCAACTGGAATTGACATGAAACTACTAGTTTATGAAATTAACATCATATTCTTCCTTCGAGTGCGGTATGTGATACCTAATTTCTTTTGTGAGGAGTTTCACCCTTCACGTGGCTTTCCGTTAGTGTCTAGTTATTTAAAATTGAAAATTCATTGCTATCGAATGCGAGTATGTGACATCTTGCCAAACATTTTTGTGTTGTTTACTTTTGTAGTGAAGTAAGTGAACTTGTTTTATTTCCTTAACACATTTCTTTGTTTCGCTTTCTCAACTTATTCCTTCCTTTCTACCGACTTCTTTTGGCTTGCTATTGTGGTTCTAAAACGCATCAGTTTTTCTATTTGTTAGAATAGAATCTGTCTTATTCTCTCAACCCTTTGGCTCACTTCATTTTCCCCAGTTTCAGTATATGATTATCTTCACAGAATATTGTGTTTCCAATTTTTTCAGTTTTGAAGGACAGTGTTCTGAACTTCTTGGTAGATCTTATCCTCTCCTTTGCCTCGTCCCCTCTTGCTCTTGCGCACACACTCTCTCTTTCTACTGTTGTACTTGATTTATGATTTGTTTTACTTCTTTTCTTAACTTTTTTAGGCTGGCTGTGTGCAAAAAATTATGACTTGAAGAAAATACCTTCCACAATTTGTATCATTTCTGCACATTATTTTTCTTTTATATGCTGGAAAGTTGTTTGAGTTGATTTGTTTTCTCTAGTATATTATCACCAAATATCTTTTTTATGTGTCTAAAGGTTGTGAGGGCAAAGAAGAAGGACACGGGAGTTGTGTATGCATTGAAGATCATGGATAAGAAATTTATCACCAAAGAGAACAAAACTGCTTATGTGAAGTTGGAACGCATAGTGCTTGATCAATTGGATCATCCTGGCATTGTGCGTCTATATTTCACATTTCAAGACACATTTTCTCTGTGTAAGTTATACTGGGTATATTTTCTCTGTTTATTTTCCCTGTGGTTTACTCCTCTTAGCGATATTTGAAATATATTTTTGTTTTTTTATCTGTTCTTTTTGCATTGGAGAAGACATGGCACTTGAATCTTGTGAAGGTGGAGAACTTTTTGATCAAATTACCAGGGTAAGCTAACATAAAAGTTCATTTCACATATTCAGTATGCCGGTGTATAAGTTGTGTCTAGAACACTCTCATGACGTAAGCTGAAGGTGTGTAACGTGTTAATTCAGTGGGAATGTGGTTTAGTCCTATGAATAAAATTATAACAGTTGCTTTGATTTTGTTATGAACTCTATAATTTTCCAAAATGAGGAATTATATACTGTGTCAGAAAGATTTTCTAGTATAGGGTTTTCCTTGGTTTAGAATAAATTAGTATTTCCATTTTTTTTTATCAATTCTTTGTATATGCATAAGTGCACATTTATAAATGTAAGGAGAAGTACACTTCACTGTCTGAAACTTCTTGATATCATCAAACTTATTTTTTGTTTAAACTCTATGTCTAAGATACCACATTTAAGCAAATTAACTAACCTCCATTCTAAACTTTTTACAGAAACATTCTTTTGAACATTAAAAAAATTAACGACAAATGACCACCGATGCTCCGACCGCGAATCCCGCTATCATTGCGACCAGCTATCCCAGCCCGCCCGACCCGCTATTGAACCCGCTCTAGGGCTTTTTCAAAAACACAAGTTTTATTTTATTTTTTTATTATTCATTAAGGGTATCTAGGTCATTCCGCACCCACTTAAACCCTAATTTTTTATTATTATAAACCCACCAAGGGGTTGGTTCAACAACGTGAAAAAGAAACTGTCTTCGTTCTTCCTCTGTTTCGTTGTCGCCATCGTTCTTGCTTTGTCGTTTTCGTTCTTTTCTTGCTCGATTCAACATCGTTTTGTTCCGTTCCTGCCCTGTTCAGCATTGTTATGTTTTTGCTATGTTGTTTTCGTTCTTTTTGTAACTTGATTTTGTCTGCACTGTTTTCTTTTGCTCTTTTCTCTATTTTTTTGATTACGATTACTATTAGAACTTGATTTTGATGTTGGATTTTGGTCAGTAAGTATGATTACCCCTTTAATTTTGTGTATTTGCTATTTTTTTAAAAGTATTTTTGCATACTGTTTGTATCGAATGTTTAGTTTATATACTGTTTTTTGGCCTTTGCAATAACAGTCATCCCGCTATCCGCGATCCCATTTTTAGGGTTTGGCGCTCCGTGCCGCTATCTGAGGCTAACAATTTTAACTAACCTAAACTAATCAGAAGAAAGAGAGAAGTCATTTTCCTAAATTACCCATTTAACTATTGGTGGATTTTTCACTATTATCAATGCAAAATATAGTAATGCTTTGAAAGTTGTGTATATAGTAATCATTGAAGGGTAGTATAGGAAAAAAATAATTAAGGTTGCATTGAAAATTGTGAATGATATTCATTTTAAGACAATTTTTTTGCTAAAGTGACACTCATAGTGAGACGGAGGGAGTAATTCTTCTTTTTCAGTAGAAACTCAAATTTGTGATGTTATAAAGACTTTTAACAATTTTATGGCCACTCATAAGAAAAATTTTGTACTTCCAAAATTGTTGGAATTTTGACGTTTTTTTATATGTTAGTTTGTATCCTTCTGATGCTCATTACTGAAAAATATCAACTAGCAAGTTATCTGATTTCTTTTGTGCAGAAAAATCGTCTAACTGAGGATGAGGCACGATTCTATGCAGCTGAAGTTGTCGATGCTCTTGAGTACATACATGGTTTGGGAGTGATACATCGTGATATTAAGGTAGCTCTGTGGGATGATTATACTGCATTATTGCCATATATGGCTATGTGTGAAAATTAAATTTCTTCAACTGCAGCCAGAGAACTTATTACTTACAGCTGAAGGACACATTAAAATAGCTGATTTTGGGAGTGTGAAGCCTATGCAGGATAGCCAAATTACTGTGCTTCCAAATGCAGCATCGGGTAAGATAGGAGCAATGCCTAACCTGCTTTTTTTTTTACTTTATATTGTGCTTTTGTATTATCTTTATTTATTTGTTTAAAAAATTTTCAGACGACAAAGCCTGCACGTTTGTGGGAACAGCTGCTTATGTCCCTCCAGAGGTTCTTAATTCCTCTCCAGCAACTTTTGGGTAAGGGTTAAACTTAAACAGATGACTTTTTATATTTTTTTGTGATAATGCTTTTTCTTATGTCAATTTTATATATATGTAGATTATTTTTAACTTTGGTATGCGTTTTTTTGGCTAAATTTTTACAATTCGGATGTCTAGTTTGATTGTGCTCTGAGTTTCCTTATTGCTGTTGTTTCGTGCCAGCCCCCATGTAACAACCTCTTATGTATTTTTTTTTCCTCGATATATTACCGCAGAAATGACCTCTGGGCACTTGGCTGCACATTATACCAAATGCTTTCTGGAACTTCCCCTTTTAAAGATGCAAGTGAATGGCTTATTTTCCAAAGGATTATAGCAAGAGAAATTCGATTTCCAGATTACTTTTCAGATGAAGCAAGAGACCTTATTGACCGGCTATTGGTTAGTAGTTAGTACATTATGACTGGACTATCATCCCCAGTGTGCTTTCTAATTTTTATACATTTTCGACAAACTGTTCTCTTTCCATTTTTGCAACCTTTGTGTTGCTAGTCTTTAAATCGAGTAACTAAGATAAAATAACAGAGTAAAAGTCTTAGGATTGAAGTGTTTTATTTCGGGTTTCTTGTAGGACTGTATTATAAGATAGGGATGTTGTGCAAACACAAGTTTGAATATTGTTTTTTTCATCTATAGGGGAACCCTTGCACTTCCAGAAAAGTAGCTGGTGACCAACTTTTCTTTTTATGAAACATTATTATTCAGCTTCTAAGCCCTTTTACAACAGTATAATTTATTTTCTGTCATTACAATTAACACTAGTACACATACACATTGATTACAAGGTACTCCCTCTGGTTCTATTTATAAGAAATTGACTAAATCACAAAGACTAAGGAAGCACATTCAAAGGAATTAATGCTAACTTTTTCCCAAACTACCCTTAACACTTATTGAATGAAGCTCACTTGCACAGTGAAGATGGATTTCTAAGCAAAATAAAGCTCTCGGTAAAATAGGGGTATAAAAGGAATTTCAATACATAATACACTTAATAAGTTTACCATGTTTCTTATTGTTAGAATTAGTCACATGTTATTATTCCTTAGCTTCACAATATCAGTGATTAGGATTAGAGTAAGCAATCGTATAAATTAGCATGTATTGTATTTAATTATTGTAATCCTACTATAAATACAGCCTAGTGTTATCTGATTTAGACACCCAGAAACTCAAACTTCTTTATGGTATTAGAGCAAGTGGGAGTCTTCCTACTGACAATCATTTTAGTGGTGACACATTTATTATGGATAAATCATATTAGTGGTGTCTTCTCTTCCCACTCACGGCCATTCTAGTGATGACTCTTATCCCACAGACGAATCAGATTAGTGGCACATCCATCAACATACATCCCAATGGTGGCTTATGTTGGTTGTGATGCACCCTAGGTCAGTAGTTGTCAGACTTAGTTTCAAGTTTTTTGGGAAATTACATTGTTTTCTTGTAACAAGCTTAAAGCTTGTTAAACTTTAGCTTGAGGAGTTTTTAGTATTAGCCACATGCTATTGTAACTTAGCTGCACAATATCGGTGATTAGATTGAGCAATCATATCAATTAGCATTTATTATATTTACTGCAATCTTGTCATAAACATAGTCTAGTGTGATCTGGTTTAGGTAGACAGAAATTTAAATTTGTGAATCTTTAATTTAAATAGCAATGCAATTATTATGCAGGATTTAGAGCCCAGCAGGAGACCAGGTGCAGGATCTGACGGTTATGCTATTTTGAAAAGGCATCCCTTTTTCAAGGGGGTTGACTGGGATAACTTAAGGGCACAAACTCCTCCAAAACTTGCTTTGGAACCTGGGGTAGACTTCCGTTGCTTTGCTCTTTAAAATGTTGTTTATGGAAAGAAACATAGGAACCTATGTTTCTTGTCCACTTTATTGGTCTAAGAACACCGTTGCTAACTTAGAATTTTCATTTTTAGACTCAATCGCCTGCTGGTGATGATGTTCATGATTCATCATGGAGTCCTTCTCACATTGGCGATGGTTCTGCAGCTTCTTCTAGACAGCCTGATGGCGCTACATCGTCTTTAGAGGGAACTGGTCACATAACCAGACTAGCTTCAATTGATTCCTTTGATTCAAAATGGTATGCCGATTGCCGAAACATTCTTGTTGTTTATGCATTGTTTGCATCCAATCATATTCGCATAACATGAAATCGGTGTGATGTATTCACATCAAAAGTATATATTTTATGTAAATCATTGACCCTTTTTCAATCATGTCCTTGAAAAGCTCAATTATTAGTATAATTCACATATAACTTCAAACTATCTCAAATAAAAGAAAAACTTTAAAACATGTATCCAGAGGAGATTTTCTGCATTTTAAATGTTTTTTCTAATGATACATGGTATGCTTATGTTTTTCATGATTTAGAGCTTTTCACATCATAGAAACTGTATTAATTTCTTTTGGAATACATAAACAGGGCTAAACTATGTTATAGAATTAATTCACACATGCTGTTCAATTATATATTCACTTAAGACTTCAACCTGGTAGGATTTCATTTTAAAAAATACATCACCTATCACATCAATCTTTTCATTTCAAAAAATACATCACCTATCACATCAATCTTACTTTTTACCGAGATAGGAGAGTTAAAAGAAAACAAGAGAAAGGGTTTTGTGTGTAGTGGATATTGAAAAAGCCTATGTTTTGTAAACTATTACTGAAATATTGTGCAAATCTTACAGGCAACAATTTTTGGAGCCAGGGGAATCTGTTCTTATGATCTCCATGGTGAAGAAATTACAAAAACTAACAAGCAAGAAGGTGCAACTCATCCTTACCAACAAACCGAAGTTGATCTATGTGGACCCTTCAAAATTAATTGTGAAGGGAAATATAATATGGTCTGATAATCCAAACGATTTAAGCATTCAAGTCACTAGTCCCTCACATTTCAAGATATGCACAGTAAGCTTTCTCTTCTCTTTAGGTTCTTGTAATACCATTACAATATTTAGAATTTTAGAATACAGAAAACAGCACGCAAGAGTGTTTGAATGCTGACAGACTCTATGGTGGCCATGCTAATCGTTAACCTTTTAAATTGCCATACACACACACACACTAATTTGTTTTCTGTGACCTTCACATTTTGTTATCAAATGTAATGATGCAGCCAAAAAAGGTAATGTCTTTCGAGGATGCTAAGCAAAGAGCATCTCAGTGGAAAAAGGCAATTGAAGGACTTCAAAACCGATGAACTCATTCTGGTTTTGAGAATATTATTCTTTTAGATATCCCGAACAATCAACTATTCGTTAAAAGAAAGTGAATTAGCAGATTTAGCTTTGTTGAAGCTAGTTCAAGCTAAATCCTCATCACAGCGTAATTGAATTTGTGATGAGTTTTGCCATCCTCTAATGCTTAGATGGGATATATGATGAAATGTGGAAGTTCTAATTGGTAGCTATGTTGGGGGTTGGAACCAATACTTTTGTAAGAAAAATATCAGTTATTATTTTTTTATATTATATATTATTAGCTGAAAGATGATAGCATTTTGGTTATCCTAATGTATGAATCATTGAATTCCTCAATTTATTGGTTCTTCAGCCAAAGGTCAGAAAGTGGGTGCATTCAAGAGAGACACTCTTATACTTCATCAAAATTTGCTTAACTTTGTGGTTCAGATTGCAGATAAAGCAAGTCTAAGCATTTCATTAACTCATTGTCTTGTGACTTACCATTTTATGTTTATATCTTAATAAACTAATAATAAATCTTCAGGGAAACCAATAGTTGCTAATAGTCAATACACATTAAGTCTAAGAACTTAATATTCAATTTCTGTACCAATAATACTGGTAGGTTAGGTATGTTGAATTAATTGAGGTACCGATATAAGTAATGAGCTCCCCTATTAACTTCAATTCAATTTTGGAAAGAAATTGAACTGTAAACAAAAATTTTGCCTAAGTTTTTAATGAGGTCCACTGTTACCCTTTTGGAGTGTGTTCTAAGACTCTAATTTGCCGGTAGTTTGAATTCTGCTGAGATGATATAACTACAAAATTGCCATCTTCATTTCTATTTCTTCATGTAAATACAGATTTGTTTCGTAGGGAGACCATATTTACTCATCCCAAGGAAATCAATAAATTGTTATCTTTCTTAGAAATACTATTTATCTTTTCTTTATAATGCCTTTAATTGTCTATTATCTAATTTTATTTATTTCTCTCTGTATAGTTAAATGTCCTTAAGTTCTAACTTGATTGACAAAATGTCGATATTTTTAGATTAAATGCATGTTTTGGGTTCGAACTTGGAATCTTACAAATTTGTGTGAATTTTTGGTGGTTATTATATCATTCAATCTATAGACAAAAAATGTAGACATATTGATAATTAAAATTAAATTGAATTTTGAAAACGGTAACTAAATATGAACAAATTTTTTATAAAGATGCAACAATTAAAAAAGAATAAATATTCTTTATTTTTTTACTAAAAAATGATATTTGTTTATTCAAATTTGATATAAATTACATCGACCGAAAACACTAAATTCAAAGTCACTAAAACTAAAAAAGATGAATATGTAAACAAATTCACAATATCCAAGTTAATAGCATGTAACGTAAACATATCAACAAATGTGACCCGTCTACAAAAACAACATAATTAAGGTGTTCAGAATATCTATTTTCAGAACTGTAACGTTGATAACGTCAAAATCATTGATTAAATTTGCAGTTGGTCGAAGTTAATTTGTTAAATTGAATTAAATAACACTGCAACAAGACGACGAACAAACACAGTACCACACAAAGACGATAAAACCATGAAAGAAAAATAAAAAATGTGTTAAAATCACTTATTTAAATAACAGAAAATAAAAAACAATTTAAAAAATTAATTTTAAATTAAAAATTTGTCATAAATCACTACTATTTAATGAAAGAAAGAAGTGAGAAAATAGAAGACACCTAAGTCTTTTACTTTCTTTCTTATTTTCAAATATCAAAAGAACCAAGTATTCTAATCATTATTCCAAAAATTATTTTATACTGTGAAGTTTCAAAAATTGTTAAAATAATAAATCTCTTTACAATGTACAGTACATACTAGAGTTAATTTCACAGTGCCTAAGAATAATTTAAAATTTTCAATGGACCCACTGGCGGGAAGAAATTAAGGTATATATGATGACCCTTCAGGTGATTCAGACCAACAGGTTCTCCAAAAGTTAATTAATGATGAAAAGTGAAAAAAGCCACTGCCATGGTTGCTAGTGGAACAGAAATGTTGTCATCTACCACATCAGTAATAGGAAGTGATTCCACCACTGTTGCTACAATTGAAACTAAAGCAACTCTTGGCACAATGTTCCACCAATCAAACTGCACATGTCCTAGAGCTGAATAGTAATATAGCATCCTACATGGAATAAATATTAAAAACAGTTTCAGTATCAGCAATATAACTTTTCACATTTAATTTTCTGAAGTGACGATTGAGTCAATTTTCTTTCTATAATAAGTAAAAGAAAGTGTACTGTTAGAAAAATTGGATGAGTTTATCAAGTTTGTAACACACCCAATTGAAACCAAGAATCCAAATAAAAGCATGGATATGCTACCAGCCCAGCTCTTTTTTTGGTTGTAAGGAATCTTCATGGACCCATATCTTCTACCAATGATATCAGCTACACCTGTAGTAATTACCACCGAGTTCAATCTTAAATAGATAAATTAGAAAACATATTATAAATATGTTAGAATGTGTAAAGGAAAATGTATTTTTTTCTAAGTGATAATTAAATCAATAAAAATTCATATATTTAATCTATAATATTTTAATTTTTGTTGATGCAACGATCTCATATAAAAATAAGAAAGGAAGTACTATTTTTGTATTACCATCTCCTCCACACATCATTGCCAAGGAAACCACCCCAATTGGAGAGTCACGCCAAAATACAACAGCACATAACATCAATATCACAACATAATAAAGTGGACCTCTTAGCAATTCTCTGTAGGTCATGTAAAAGTCATGTAAACAGTAAATGCTTAGTACATATATACAGAAAAAAATTGAGATCAATTATGAAAATAATTAGTGATTGTTTTTTTAAATGCAGGTAATCTGGATCTGAAAAAAATGAATGAATACATTTAATTACTTTGGATCTCCTTTTCTAGTAACAGATTTGATGAGTCCTTGATCAGAAGTCAAGGAGAGACCATTCACCAAAAGCCTCAAGAAATTCACAAGAGGAACAAAAGCAGCAAAGTAGCGAGATTGAGGGGAATTGCTATCCTACCAATAACATCAAAACATTCAAACATAATCAAAATCAATGCCTCAAATATTCCTCATAAGGAAAATAGCAAAGACACTCATAAATAAATAATTAAAAAAAAATGAAAACTTTATGTAAAACACAGAAATAGGGTACCTGAAAATTGGCCAAGAAACCAGAAAAAGCAAGCCAGATAATATATGAACCAGTTTTCTGCTCAGACCCTGTCATATCACATCAATTTTCAAAGCAAGCACAGAACTTTCCATTAAAAAACAAATCAATAAACAAAACCCAGAACTCAAATTGAATCAAAACAAGTAAAAAAAAAAGGATTAATTCTATTTTTTGGGAAATTGTGTCCATATATGCATGCAGAGTGAGGTAACGAATTTTTTTGATTCAACCGCGTGGTTCTCATGAAACGAGACTTAACTAATTCAAAGTTCAACAAAAATGTAAGTAAAATTTGAACGAATTGTTCCAGCAAAAAATTGAATTCGGGTTGAGGGAATGAATTGAAGAAACAAAAAGGAAAGAAGAAGTACCTGGTTAACGATGTTTTTTCTAGTGAGATCATCAAAAGCAAAAACGAGAGCATAAGCGCCGCCAAGAACAGCAATGGTGGCACCACCATTGTGGATTAGATCTTGAGCATTTTGAGGAACAACAAACCTTGCTACAAATCTTTCATCTAAACGAATACCTCTTTGTATTATAGCAGGAGAACAAGAAAACCGGACAGTGTCGTTTGTTCTTGTGAGTTTGATCCAGGGAAGGTGGCATGTGGTGGTGGATGGTGCCGGTGGACGGTGGTTGACGGAGGGGGGTGGAAAGAGGCGAGAGGATAAGAGAGTCATCACTAAAGAGAGAGTGTGTCAAAAACAACCTTCACATAATTCTTTTATTTATTTAATTATAAATTTCATAAAATTTAAAATATCTTAACATTTATAAATTACAGTTGTTCTATATGTTCTCACAGTAATTCTATTATCTCACAAAATCATTTAAGACCAAATGATTTTCAATTTATATTTTATATATAGAAAAAAAGCACCAATTTGAATTTTGAAATCAGGCCCACTTATCCGATACTTTAATGAGCATTCTGGATACCTAATCAACATGAATTGTTAATTTGAAAGCATTTATGGTAACAATCACAAATTAAATCAGTCTCCAATATTAAGTGGCCGTGAACAAAAATCAATACAATAATATAATTAAACAGTAAATTGCACAATATGTTTTTTTTTATATATACTTAACAACATCATTATAACAAAAGAGCATATACTCAATATTCAATTACATACATATATATACATATTAATTATCTATATACCATGTACTAATGCAGTTGATTTCATTTTATAGTAATTTTTTACCAGAGATTTTAATTTATGCCTCTTCTTCTTTTGTTTGTTTCAACTTTCTTCTCTATTTGCATATTGTTCGTCTTATTTATTTTTAAATTCTATTTTATGGTTTTTAATTCATTCAATTATACAGTCTTTTCTTCATATTTAATATTTCGTAGTTTGTTCATGTTATTTCTTCACTTATTCACTTCACCCAAATGTAGATTTGTCGTCAATAGGAATCCATGACATTGTTGACAATAAGTTATCGAAAAAAATTTGGATGCATTTTCTCGTATGAAAAACTTTGAGAAAATTATAATAATTACTTTTTTATTAAATTAAAAATCATACAAAAAAACACATCAAAAAATGTTTATGAGTTTTGTTTAAGTTATAACTATTTTTTTCGGTTTTTGAGGATCTTATGATTCAATGAGTTAATTTATAATTTATTAAATTAGTTTACAAGTTTATTGGATTAAATTAGATGTGTTTGATAAATAAACTTTTCTCATAATTTTATAGTTTATTTTGAGACGCTATTTCAAATAGCGTTTGAATTTATAGTTTATAGCATTTTAAACTTTGTTCGATTTATAATCTCATTAATTTATTTTTATTATTTTGTATATATAAAATATAACCGTCCAACTAACTTATTATTAACCCACTATCTTTAGTATCTTCTTCTCTATTACTTCTAATTTTTTTTTTAACTTCATGTATGGCAAGAACCTCTGTCACATAAAACACAATATTGACAAAGGCAAGCATAAATAGAGTTCGACTTAATTTCTTTGATTTCTTGTCAAAATAACTCAAAAAACTTTTAAACTTACTTATCTGACAGGAAATTCATAAAGCTAAATATACTTTTGATGTCAAATTATAAACCGTAAATGATTACCGATTATACAAATGAGTTTTGCTAAACTTTTGGAATTTCTTTAAATTTAATTTGAGATTATCCCAGTTTATTTTGCTCAAAAATTGATGAGTCATACCAGCTGTTTTTCATAGGAATAAAAAAGTGTCTTCAGTCAAAAAAATATTCAACTTTCTTTTCTTCTGTTCTTACCCCCAGCAAATTTTTCTTTTGTCTATATTCATTCATTTCTTTTACAAATCTATTTATTAATGGCATAATTTTTTTTACTCAATTAATGTCATAAACTTAATAGTAAAAGAATTTATGAATTGCTTAGTAAATAAGATTCGCATCAAAATCTGAATTTCTATACACACATATATATATATATATATATAAAATTCAATCTTTTTCTTAAATTTTATTAGTAACAAATGGAAAAAATAATATATTCAAAAAAATTAGAACAAATCAATTAATAAAATATTTTTTAATTAAAATATTTTATTTCAATATAGTTAAATAAATAATGCAGCAGAATAATTTTACTGTCTGAAGATTATAATTTAGACTTTTTTACATATATATATATATCTTAGTTTTTCAAACAACTAACCAAAATGCCCTACTCTCAAATTAAAATACGGGATTGCCCTACTTTTTAAACTCATCGCAACCTGGGGATGCGACCATGTGCTAAGGCAGGTTTTTTGGTTCCATTTTATTTATGGGTATAATTATTATTTAATTAATTATAAATAATTAAAATATTTTAAAAATCAAAATAATAATAATAAATAAAATACACTAATAATAATAATATTATAAATTTTAATAATAATAATAAAATAAATTATATTAATAAAATAAAATTAATTAACTTGAACAAACAAAACATGTTAAATTAAAGAAAAAAAAACTACAAATTGAAGAAAAAAAATTACATCAAAAATGATATTTTATTATTATTATTATTATTATTATTATTATTATTTTCATTAATTTTTATTTATTAGATCCAAAAAAAATAGGAAGAAGTTGTTATAATAATGTGCCAAAAAGGAGGAAGTTGTTATAATAATATGCCAAAAGAAATAGGATGTTATAATAGTATGCCAAAAGAAATAGGAGTAAGTTGTTATAATAACTTGAGAGTAGGATATTTTTGGTAGTTTTTTTTGAAAAACTAGGATATATATGTAAAAAAGTCTTAAAAAAGTCAGTTTAAACTTAATATTAAAATTCGTTTTAGGTCACCATATATATTGGGCCGACCCGGTAGATAGTTCTATATATAGAAATATTTCACAATTTCTCAATTACTTTCTCATACCTTCTCATACCTTATCCCTACTTGTTAGTAGTACCTAATCACAATGCCAGGTGCTGGTATAATCAACAACAATGATTTTGGGAAAAATTATCCCGGAAAGCTTACTTTTAGAGTCTTTATGACCTGTGTTACCGCTGCTTTTGGAGGTTTGATTTTTTGCTATGATCTTGGTATCTCAGGTATAAATATATTACACATTCTCATTTTTCATTTGCATATTTGCATTTGTTCGTTGATGTTTCACTCTTTATTTTATTTTATTGTCTATTAACTGACCCTGAATATGAACTCTAGTCATGAGTTTTTGTTATTAATATGCGAATATATATTAAGAGGGAAGAAATGTTAATTACATATATTTAACTTTATCTTCTCCATGTAACACTTTCATGTTCTTAACCAAACCATTAAGCTATTCTTGTGGAGACACTTTAGGAAAGATTCTGTTTTAATTTTAAAAATTAGATCATTAATAAAAAAAAGTTTAATTTTAATAATTCAAAAATTCAAAATTTTATTTTTAGTTCTTATAAAAAATTTCAACGTTTTAATTCTTTTTTTTATTTACTTTTAAACCTTATTTTGGATTTTTTTTGTAAAAAATTGATTTTTGATCGTTAAAAAAAATATTCCTATAAAATAAAATAGGATATTAAAAGTGAAAAAGAAATTAAGAACTAAACTTAAAATATCATATTTTATAAAATAGGACTAAAACTAATTCAACTAAAAAAAATTATCCTCATTTTATTATATTATATAAAAAAAATTAGAACTAGGAGTGTGTACATTGACATTTATGCTATCTTATTAGTTGTTCCTAAAAAGTGTAACTTAGTAATATATAGGTTGGAACGCCAAAAAGTTTTCCGAATGATGTTTATTCAATCACTACTACTGACGAATTTTCACAGCTAACCAATTACTAATCAGTAATACACCAAACACAACTTTAACATTGACATGTAAGACACTAGGATACCACTTTTATCAAATGTGCCGGTGCTACATAGATTTTTTACTTATAACAAAAAAAAAACATTTTATTAATTAATTATTTGTTATACATGTGTAGGTGGAGTTACATCTATGGATCCTTTTCTACAGAAATTCTTTCCAGAGGTTTATGAAAAGGAAGCGAATATAAAACCATCTGATAACCAATACTGTAAATTTGACAGCCAAATGTTAACACTGTTCACCTCTTCCTTGTATTTGGCTGCTCTTGTAGCCTGTCTTGGTGCATCCACAATTACTCGTTTGTTTGGAAGACGTCTCACCATGATTTATGGAGGTGCTCTTTTTCTTGCTGGTGCTGCCTTCAATGGCTTTGCTCAACATGTTTGGATGCTCATTGTTGGTCGAATGTTGCTTGGTTTCGGAATCGGATGTGCTAATCAGGTAACAATGTCACGTAATTAAATGTAATTCTATATTTATTAATGAAAATGATAAGTTGTAAAAAAATCCAAATTAGATTGTCAAAGCTACTAAAATCTTAGATTTAAAAAATAAAGAGACTAAAATCATATTTCAGTTAATATAATATATTAAAAAGTGCATTTAAATCTATAATAGTTATGACTATATTTATTGCTATTTGATATTTATTTTATTTAATTATATCTTATGTAACATTATATGTTTCAGATTTTTATGACTTAACACTTTAGAATGAAATATAAATAAAAAGAGTACCTGAAAAATTAATGTATCTTATTTTATAATCAGATACATTAATTTTTTTAATATAATTTTTAGTTATATTTGATTCTGGAGGGAGTATTTGTCGATATACTTTGTCATAATTAATATTATACATTTTATGTTTGTTTAATAGAGTGTGCCAATATATGTGTCTGAGGTTGCTCCATACAAGTACAGAGGAGCTATGAATATGATGTTCCAATTAGCAATCACTATAGGCATCTTTGTGGCCAATATCCTCAATTACATGTTTGCAAATATGAAAAATGGAGAAGGATGGCGTTATAGTTTGGGTTTTGCTTCAATTCCCGCAATAATGATAATCTTTGGTGCAATCTTTCTTCCTGACTCGCCAAGTTCTTTGATCGAGCGCGGTCAAGAAGAACAAGCCAAAAAAGAATTGATTAGTATTCGTGCTACTAATGATGTTGATGAAGAGTTTAAAGATTTGGTTGCAGCTAGTGAGGTTTCAAAGACTGTGAAACACCCTTGGCTTTCTTTGTTGAAGAGGCAATATAGACCTCAACTCACAATGGCAATAGCTATTCCATTCTTTCAACAACTCACTGGCATGAATGTTATTACATTTTATGCTCCTGTTTTGTTTAAGACTATTGGATTTAGTAGCACTGCTTCTCTCATGTCTGCATTGATCACTGGTGGATGTAATGCACTTGCCACTCTTGTTTCGATTGTTACCGTTGATAAATTCGGAAGAAGAACTTTGTTTTTAGAAGGCGGTATTCAGATGTTTATTTCTCAGGTTTATTAACTAAACTTTAGATTAATTTTCATACCTCGTATAAAAAGTTATACACTATCGACATATTATAACTATTCATTTTGTTTGCAGATTGTTATAGCGATATTTATTGCTTGCAAGTTTGGAGTTGATGGTGACCCGGGTACATTGCCAAAGTGGTATGCTATTATTGTTGTTATGTGCATTTGTGTGTACGTTGCAGGATTTGCATGGTCTTGGGGTCCGTTAGGATGGTTGGTACCTAGTGAGATTTTTCCACTCGAAGTCCGTTCTTCGGCTCAAAATATAAATGTTTCAGTTAACATGATTTTCACCTTTGTTATTGCTCAAATTTTCACTACAATGCTATGTCACATGAAGTTTGGATTGTTTATCTTCTTCGCCTTTTTCGTTGTTGTGATGAGCACATTTATTTACAAGTTTCTACCAGAGACGAAGAGAGTTCCAATAGAAGAAATGTCTGTTGTGTGGGAGAATCATCCTTATTGGAGTAAATTCATGAAAATGGAAGCCAAAGAAGTACAATGTTAGGCTATTTAGTACTCTATTGAAAATGAAATATAAGTAAAATAATAATTAAAAATTAATGTATTTAGTCTTAATTTTTAATTATTATTTTTGTTTATATTTTATTTTAGAGTAATATTAATTTTTTTTTAGGTTAAATATGTTTCAAGTTTCAATTGTTGTGAGGACTTAGGAGTTAGTTTTCAAACCTTTTGAGTATTTCTCAATTTTTTCATTAGCTTATTAAGGTAATTCGTTTAGTATTTGTATCTTGTGGATTTTAATTACGAGCGTTCAATTTCTATTGTGTTTTCATTAAATTTTGTTAAACTTATAAATTAAATTGAACCTAAGAAGAATGTAGACAAAATTAGAAGAGCAAAGGATAAAAAGAAGGAATGAAAACTTACGAAAAATATAAAAGAA
>JBBPBP010000001.1:8766117-8776243 GCA_037974735.1 Cicer chorassanicum | reverse complement strand
ATTTTCTTTATATTTTTATTTTATTTTATTATTTTAGTATGACATTATTTTATTTGTTGTTTCAGTATGATGTTTTTTATTTTTCCTTCTTATTACATGTTTAATTCATTCATATTAATAAATTAACTTTGATTCAGTATTAATAAACAGTAATTTTAATTTGATTAAATTTATAAATATTTACTATTCTATACTACTAATATAAATATGTGAGTTTCTTCAAAAAAAATTTTTTTGTTTATAATAAATTTGTATTTGTATCGTTATAATAATGTTTAAATAATCTAAGGAAGAGCTTAAAAGGTGTTATCTTTTTTGTTGTCTCTCTTTCCCGGTGTATATAAAAGAGAAGAAAATGATAGCAAACGCATCTTATACATTGGCACACAACCCAACACTGCTCAGCTCAGCTAAACTCAACTCAACTCAAGTTAGTGATCATAATAAGAATTTAGTTCCAATGTTGAATTGTCTTCACAATCTTCAGAGGTTTGTGTTACTTAATCATATTCCCAATCTCAAATCTAATCAGATTCCGTTCCTGCTTACTCTTTCTTTCTTTCCAGATTCTCTGTTTTACCCTTCGATACAATTGTTTCGCGCCACCACAATATTCTCCCTTTCTCTTCTCTATCCCTGGTATGCTATTGCTACTTCACTCTTTTCCCTCTTATTATTGCGTTAGTTAAGTAATTAATGGCTGTGCCAATTTCTCCATCTTCTTTTTTTCTTGTAATGCTCCACGGACACAGAGAGTCACCACTAAATCTGATCACTATCCAACCATGGCACTTAAGGTAACTTCAATATTTACTTTTTTTTTTTTTATTTTTTTTTTAAATAAATTTTGTTGATTCTGTGATTCTGGCTTTTATGCTTTTCAACTTCATCTATCAATTAAAAGTTAGATAATTTTTTCAATACACTTTAAATATTATTATTATTATTATTATAGGATTGGTTTTAGGTTGTTCAATAGCATTGTCATAAATGTGAATCAGTTTATGTGGAGACTACTGTTGTAAAATTTGCCGCCAATACAACTCGATCCATATCTTCATCAGCAACTCTGGTTTGACCTGAAAAATAATCAACAAACATGAAGCATGACAATAGTCATGAAGATGTATCCATTAGAATACCAAGAGATGGGAGAGATGAAAGAAGAAAAAGTAGGGGGTTTTCACGTTCTATGAAAATAGGTTTTATGACACATGCCAAATTGAGTAGTGAGGTTCACATATATATAAGACGGAGAGTAGTTAGAATAAAGAGATGTATGTGGAGTAATGGGTTAGTGGAGTAGACCTAGTCCAAATTACCACAATTAAAATAAATTAATAATATTTTTCTAATAAAATATATTTTCATATTTCTCACTAAAATATAAAACATAATTTATTTAAAACTTTTGAAATATCCTCAAAATTTACAACAACTACAATGTGAGCAGGAATATTTTTGCAGAGAGCTGTGTAGCACCGTCACTTCAGATTCATAATGTATATGATATCTAGCAGGCGTTGGTGTTTAACACCAACGCGACACAAATACATGTCATGTGGCTACATTCAAAATATACTCACAATCTTTTCGCCCCTTTTCCCCGTTGGAAATTAGCTAGTTTTTACCTTCTGTGGACTCGAATCCGGTATCTAGGGGATAAGTATTACTGTTCATTCACTCCCACTATCAATTGAGCTAGTTTCCAACAGAGGAAAGGAAGGCGAGAAGATCGTAAGTACAGTGCCAGTCAGAGGTGTCGGCCTGTTACAACTATCAATGCCTATATGTCAATGTTGATATCATGTCTAGTGTTAGTGTCTGCGTCGATGCTTCTTAGCTATAGAGTGTTCATGGCATATTCTGAAATCTGCCAATATCAATGATGTTGATGGCTTTTCAAAAGTTGTTTGTACATTTTGTCATTGTGAAGAAAACAAGAATGTTTGATTAGCTAATGAGGAACTTTTGAATATTATTTTATTGTGTCCTCTAAGGAACATGATTCACATTTTCCTGTGCAGGCTGCTTCTGGTTCTATACCTAGTGCAGAGACAAGTAGTTCTGATGTCAAGGAGGAAAAGTCTGAGACATACAGTAATAACATGACAGAAGCCATGGGTGCTGGTATGTTTAAACATATTATGGTTCTCATTTATTACCAACAACCAAGCTATGTTTTGTTAAGTGGATATTGATCAAACAATGACATAGGGTTCTGACAAAAACCAAAATTTCGCCGTAGATTCATTTAGAGCTAGAGAGAGGTCTTTCTTAATTGTTTTCTCCTAAAGCTTTTTTTAGTGTTCCGTTGCCTCTTTAATCAGACTATTTTTCAATTGATGTACTTCTTTTTTTTTGCTTCTGTTGCTCTTCACCTGCTTTGTAATTCTAGTTTGAATACCAAAAACAAAAAACTTGGAAGCCATATCATGGAAAACATTTTTCCTTTTATTTAAAGCTTCGTGTTAATTGTATCTTTTTGTGTGAAATCTGCTAAAATATTTCAAATTGTTGAATTAAACCTTCATTTTTTTTGTTAAGATTAGTTGTAACAGCCTTGTGATTGTAATATTTATATTTGGCTAATAATTTGGATTAATTGATGTTTCACTTCTGTTATGAGCATGCTTAGCTTGTACTTATGTTCTTTGAATATTTGATTCGGTTACCCCTTTCTAACAAAGTGCTAAACAGTTTTGACTTATAGGCATGAATTAGGAATGAACTACGACTTCATCCGTCCAGACTTGATCGTCGGATCGTGCCTGCAGGTTTTCTTTTTGTTTCAGTTACCTGATCCAGTTCTCTCAAAAATATAGTTTGGTACTCTGACTTGTTTGATTTTTATCTTAAACCACCAGACTCCTGAAGATGTTGATGAGCTGCGTAAAATCGGAGTCAAAACTATATTTTGCTTGCAACAAAACTCAGACCTAGAGTATCCTAAACATTTTTGTTTAATATGGTTCACTTTCAGCATTTGAGACATAGTACAATTATTTAATCTATCAAACAAAATCATTGTATTTCTTTATTACTGTTTAGATATTTTGGAGTTGATATCAATGCCATACGAGAATATGCCAACACATGCGATGACATTCAACACTTGCGTGCTGAGATAAGGTTCGTAATGGCAGGGCTTTTTATATTATAATAGTTGAAGAACTTATTTATGTTTCTTACATATGCTGAAGATATTATAAGCTATCTTATAAATATTTTGACAATATCATTACGGTGCAACTCATTATGAACTCAAATTGGCCTGAATTATTGATATTAAATATTAATGTTAAGTTGTATACTATAAAAGTGTTTTTTTTTTTAAATATAGCTAGAATAGTTCCTGCACAAAAACCTATTACTTTGTTGCATTTTCTAAATATATTGTACTTCTCACAGCTTATGGATTTTTGGGTTAGACTAGTTGGTAATATTACCATTTGTACACAGTTTCTAATTTCATAGTACCCAATGGGTAAAATTTTAGTCATATGTGCATTTTGTGATTTTGTGCAATATTAGCATTTCTATTTACTCATGGTATATGCAACTAAACAGTGATGTCTTTTGCATTAAAATTAAACATTCCGATGCTTTTGTATGTCGTGCACTTTTTCACATTATATGATGATCTAACGTTGACGTTGCAGGGACTTTGATGCATTTGATTTACGGAAGAGGCTTCCAGCTGTAGTTAGCAAATTATACAAGGCAATCAAGTCCAATGGAGGTGTGACATATATTCATTGCACTGCTGGACTTGGAAGAGCTCCAGCTGTTGCGGTATGTCTCTTGGTTTCATTTCTGATGTACATGTTACTACCAGATAATCAGAAATATTTAGCCTGAAATGTTATTGAGTTAATTCTTGGTATACTGAAGGAAATAGTTTCTCATTCAGGAAATAGTTTCTCATTTAGTATGTTGAATAAAGAAAGGAATGGTGCTGAATGTATTCAGTCATTTCAATGATCTCTAATGCTGAATGGTTTCAGCAAATTTGTCACTTAAATATGTTGATACATGAAAGATAAACCCGTAAATCATTTTCATCACCTGGTTGAATTTTCAAAAAGAGTATGAAGCAAAAGTATAGAACAAAATAGCTGTAGAGCAGAGGGAGCCGAGCGTTGCCGCTACAGCCAAGGTTGTTAGGAGCGAGACCTAATGCGTTACATCTTAAGATGTCACGCGTTTTTGTGTGTGTACAGTGTTAGAGCGGAGGCGAAATCGATGGAGAAACCAGATCGTTGAACGCGGAGAGGAAGATCGTGACATCGTGGGATCGGTGCACCGTGTCGCGCAGAGGAAGACCCGTTTCGCGAAGCTTCGACCCGTCTAGTGCCGTTTCGACCCATTTCAACCCAGATTTAAAAAGCATGCTTTGGCTTAGTTTTGCACCTCTTCATAGAGAAAAGGCATGCACATGAAGGCTGAAGCAACTTGGGACTTGGTGTTTTTTTCAATGATTAATTGCTTTCCAACTTGGGAATTTCTATTCCTGCAATGATTCAATTTCAGATTCCCTCCTTCTATTTCTTCTATATATTCTTCTCATCTCTACAACTCTTCTCAATCTCATTTATGAAACTCTCCTCAATCCTCTTTGCTGCAGTCTGCAATTGCTCTTGACTTTTTATTGAACCAATGAAATTTTTTATGTTAAGGTTATTTTTATTAATTTTATGGTATAATTTTGTGGGATCTTAAGATCTGTCTTAGGATCCCACGATCTACGGTTTTTCTATATCCCAAAGATCTTTGGTCGGATCTCGAGTTTGACTTCCTTGGCTACAGCATCCCCTGCTGCACCCGCGTATCAGTTGAGCAGGAATGCCAATAAGCCCTCGGAAATTAAACATTTGGGCTATTTGTTGGTCTATTTTAGGGGTTTCATCCTTAAAACACACCACAACATTTCTTGAGATTTAGGGCTTGTTTCTCTGCTTCATGAATTTTGAATAATTTTTATCACTTTTTTTGAGGATTTATATGTAGGTATACATTATATAAACTGTTGATAAAATTTCAGAATAGGAGCCATCCCACTATCTTCTCTCCTATTATAACGTTTTTGGAGTCAGTTGCTTCGCTATGCTATCCGAGACTATTAACACTTCAATTTACCACAACATGGTTGTTGCCTTGTGAATTGGCGGTCACATGCTCTGGTTATAGAAACAGATTCCGCGTATCCGGTTAAGTATACTAGGGCCATTTGAATTGTTAAGACTTAGGTCCATTCCATCCAGTTGTATAAATTCTTAATTTTAAGATGTTTTCTGAAGCTGGTTTTGTTTCTATAGAGAGAGAGGGCTGAAAGGAAAATCTTAAAATTAATATTTTTCTTATTTTCTCAGTAGAGAAATCTAAACATAAAATGTGAGCTTTGTGGACTGTATACTCATAAGTACTTTACATCATAGAACTTTATATTGATCAATCAAATGAAAGCCCAAGGTACACAACAGGGAGAATGGGTTAACCAATCCAAACCACCGTGAATTTTCTTTTTCTCCAATACTTTGGCATGTCATGTGTCATGGTTAATCTGAATTTCTAGCTTAGCCAAATTTGAGATGATATATATCAGTTTATCTCCATTGGTCATTGTCTAATACTTTGTTTTGTTTCAGTTGGCATATATGTTTTGGGTTCTGGGCTATAAACTCAATGAGGCTAATACACTACTTCTGGTAACGCTACTCAGTACTTTTTTTTCTTCTTGTTTCACATTCTATTATCTGTCCATTGAGGTTCTTGGTAGATAATATGAATATATGATGTTTCCCGACTTTACAACATTTTTAATTTCTGTGCATAATGATTGGGTAGCAATTATCAGTGCCACAACAGTTATAGTTGCATCATTATCACATTGGAATGCTACATTTTTTAACTTTGTTATTTGTGAATTATGAGATGAGATTGAGTTGTTGTTGAGTTCTCAAGAGTTTTTTATTCTTGCAGAGCAAAAGGTCGTGTTTTCCAAAACTGGATGCCATAAAGAGTGCAACAGCAGATATTGTGAGTCAATTTATTTTTCTATGTTGATATGTCTGTGCTCTACTGTTTTGAACTGTAGTTTTTATTTTCTGTCATTCTCATTTATAGTCTGCTTCTGAAAGTTATTGTGAAAAGGTCATGATGGTAATTTAATTCATGATGTTCCTCCCTTTGTTTTTTATCTTTTTATTGTACAACCATACTTTTAGTGGGGAAAATAATCCGAACTTTGCACTCCCCTCTTTACCCAAAATAATGAAAGGAAAACTTACAAAGTAGTTGAGCTTAATTATTGCTCATAAAACTATAAGAAAAGAAAGTTATCCCAATTCTGCAGACAATCTCTCCGCATAAAATGAAGATTTATTTTCTTGAAATTTTGTAACAGATTTGTCAAGGGACCTAGAATCATCCATTGTATGTGTAAGAAAGGAAAATATGATGTAGCCAGATCATTTGACTGATTCATTGGAATGTCAATTGTATATAATTAGTGAACAAATGTTTTCCTTTGAATAGGAAGCATGACCTGGGATGTTGCATGGCACTTAAGTATATATGATTGAATATACTGTATTGTCTGTTTGTATATCTCTTCCCTTTTTATATCAACTCAAATATTTGTATATCATATATTCATATACTGAATCTATTTTGATCATATCATTAACCATTAATTATCTATGGTCCTCAAAGCTTACAGGCCTCAGTAAGAAGCCTATTACTTTGTCTTGGGAAGGCGGAAATTACTCTTTGGTGGAAATTTCAGGACTTGATATTGGATGGGGGCAGGTGATGATTGAAACTTCTTGTTTAGACTTAAGACGTGTCTCAATTCCTTCTAGTTTAGAAGTGTAATGCTACATTACATAGATATTTTTAAATGGCATCATCATCATTCATCATCACCATTAACTAGTTAACTGCTTCAGACTTCAGTTACAACTTACAATATTTATCATGTTTTGAAACTTGTCCACACGTTTTGGTTTTATATTGGGATTTTTATGCTGTAAAACCTTTATCGTAATATTTTAAAAATGTCTCGTGTTGTCTCTAGCTCCTATCACTGCAAATGTGACTTAAAAGTTATGATAATTTGCTATCAAGAGTTCTTACTGACAAGGTAAAAATAATATATGTAGACATTTCCAGTTTGGTCCATAACTAATTTGATGTTTCGCTAACATGATCCGCTCAATAGATGATTTAGTGTCATTTTCGATTCAAATCTTCTGAATTTTAAAAATAATCCAAGTTATGTAGTTTGAATTATTTACTTAGTTTAAATATATGCTAAAACCTTATAGTTTATATGATTTCATGCCAAAGACTTACTCAGTATCTATTGATCCCTTTTCAGAGAACGCGCTTAGATTTTGATGACAAACAAGGTTCATGGTTTCTCAAGAAGGAATTGTTTGTAAGTGCACTTCACTCATTAAAACTATGCAGTTGTTAATTTAGAGGCTCGTCTCATATTGATGAATGATCAAATAACTTGATATCAGGTTTTCAGCTGTGTTTAAAGACAATACATAAGGAACTATACGATAAAATGAGGGATTGTTGAATAATTTGTTTCTTCTTATCCTATTTACCAGGAAGGGCGCTATGAGTACAAGTACATTGTTGATGGGGAATGGACAATCAATAAGGACGAACTTGTAACCTCTCCCAACAAAGACGGCCATGTCAACAATTTTATTGAAGTAAGTTTGAAGTTTCAACTACTTAGTTAAGAAAAGAAATTTTTTATGATTGTTAACTTTTTACATCATACAATGTACCACACAACATATATTGCTCACAATGATAGTTTTTGTTTTATCTCCTAAACAAATCCTCACCATAGGGAGGGATTTGCATTACATCATACATATTTTATAAGTCAATAGAAGTTTCTACCATACACTGTTAGTTCATTTCACATATTTCATTCTCTCTGAACAGGTCCTTGATGAAGCAGACGGTGATCGTGCCTTTCTTCGGGAGAGATTGACTGCTGATGATCCTGATCTCACAGAGGATGAACGGATCAGAATAAAAGAGTTTCTGGAAGCTTGTCCCAACGAGGATTTCTGAACCGTCAACGCACTCTCTCGTTGATATATGTAAAGTAGTAGCTACACGTATATAAATATACTGTCTAATAAAAGATTGAATCTTGACCTTACTTAAGATCTCTGAAAGTTAGTTTAATGTTAGGATGCGGCAGCTTATTGAGTTTCATATTAATCAAATGTCTGTAGCATTCTTTAACTTGTACAACACTTCAATAAACCATGATATTGTACGCACAAATAAATATGAGGGTAAAGAGTTATATTTTTCTTTACATACCAATGGAGACATATAAATTTTGAATTAGGTAACAAAACAGATCATAAAAATATTTGAGGTCTAATTTCATCTTTTAAAATCCTAATAGTTGATATAATGAAGTGTTCAAAATTATGTACAAGCAACACTAATTTTTTTTGTCATGGTCAAAAAATCTATTCAAACATGTGATATTTCTTGTTGTATTGATTAATATATATGAAACAGGCAGACAGAGAAAAAAAGGTGTAACATTTTTAATAATGCATAAGAAATGTTACTCCAATTTGATCATTATTTGATTTATCTTATTTATAATTATAGAGACTTCAATTTCTAAAATAGTATGCTTATACAACGACCAAATAAACTTTTTTTCTTTTTAACTTCAATGACAAAATAACCTTAGTCACTTTCAGCGAATTCAGCTGTACAAACTCACAATGCTACGTCTTTCCAATTTCTGTCTAACGTGTAGCGTCGACGCGTCGTTAATAATAGTAAGATACAGTTCTGGAAAAATGTACAAAAATTACCCTCAATCAAATTAAAATCCAACCACCTATAACTATATCAAATCTAAATTCTTAGACAATCTAGATTCCACCTACATATAAAATGTAATGAAATTAAGAGAATCTTTTTATGGCATACTGAGACCATTTTAATTAAATACCATCATCTCTATGTTAATGTGAGACAAGAAATAAAAATGAATTTAAGAGTACTTTAACTTATAAATCAATTTCGTATGATTAAGTTATACTCGATCCAAAATCTAAATTCTAAAATGGTACTACAATTTATTCAAGATTTGTTAGACTTTATGTTAAAAGCAAAACAAAGACACATTTAGGGAGGAATAGCCGTGGGCTCGAACCCCTCTCGAAAATTTTAATAATATAATGGTACATGTATATTTTTTTACCCAATAGTATTCATATTATATATTATGTTAGTATTAATACACATAACTCCACACTAGTAAAAACACACACAGATAACTGCACACATATATAATGTTTATTTAATCGCTTACTTTTAGTTTTATAAAAATGGAAATATGTGTACCAAAAAATTGAAATATGATTGTTATAATAATTTTATATTTGGTATTTTTTTTTAAAATGTTACTAATATTTATGATAATTTGTATATACGTTTAATAGTTTTGTAGGTGAATTCTTACTCAAGAGTCTCACGTTAAATAAAATAAAATTTTAAAATATGTTTGTAAATGGAAGATATATTTTATCTTACGAACTGATTTTGTAGGACTCTTTTTGACACAGATAACATATCTACTTTGTTTGAATTGAGTTTGAACAGCTGCTAGAACGAATTTAGAATTGAACGTCAGGAGAGAGGCTCACTATATAAATTAAAATTCAACCAATAAATATTTATTTATCAAATTTCTCAAAAATTATTTATACTTAAGTAACAATAAAATTGGAAAAAGTATCAATGACAATAGTTATTATTTTGCAATTGTCTTGTACCATTATCAAACTCCTATCACTAAGTTGACATGACTACTAGTAATTTATGCAAAACATTATATATTAGTAATATCCATTGGCTATATAATTCAAAATACATTATATTTATTTTATCATTAATGACCAGCAAATCAAAAGGCATACAAAACAGAATGCTACTATATATTTTTTTTATGTGTAAATACTAGTATATATTATGTAGGTTAGGCTGGCTGTTGCCCAAATTGAATAATTTATTTTTGTATTCATTAAAATTAAGTGTTTCTCCATAAAAAAATGATCAA
>JBBPBP010000001.1:8739780-8765972 GCA_037974735.1 Cicer chorassanicum | reverse complement strand
CTTTTTAAAACAAATTTACTACTTTTTGACAGAACTAATCTATATATATCAATAATATAAATTTTGTTTACATTATTAGTTAATTATTATAACTAGATCATTAAAAATATTTCTATTATAATTATATTTAAAGTTATTCTATGAATGACTATAGTACGTTGATGTATATTTTTTACATTATAAACAAAAATTAATATATTTTTTAATAAATGTAATACTCATGAACATTATCCTAACAAAAAAATAGTAATTATCTTAGAGTTTTGATAAATAAAAAATCTGAGTTAATGTGTAAATAAACAAGTGCAATGCATGCAGCTGTTTTGGTAATTTGTAATAGAAAGAGAATCGCGTTAAGTAACAAAACACGACAATTACATTAAGAAGGTTGACAAAAATGAATAGTATATTGAAGAAGAGACGAAAGCAAAACTAAATCTTCCAAATATGAAATCAAAGTATTTTTAATTGATAATGCCAACTCTTTCTTCACTCCTCAAATCACATCATTGAACAAAACTTACTACATTTTCCTTCACTTTCCCGGGAAAATCTTTCAATCTTTCATTTCTTCTTTTCCCGGATGGTTCTGTCCCGCAACTCATTGTCTCAACCGGAGATCGACGATGCCGGCGGTGGCAGCGACGTTGGATTCTCCTCGATCCGTGGCCGATTTCCTTTCAAACGGAACCCTAACCTCAACCGTGACCGACACAAATCCTCTTCCGATCGCCAATTACCTAGGTCCGCTAACAGTAGCCGATCTCACCTCCACAATCGTTTCACTCGTAAAGGCTTTCTCTCTCTCTTCCCTTTCTTCAAAGGCAAGTCTGGATTATACGCCTTGATCTTCGTTGTTGTCTTCCTCTTTGCATTCGCTTCTTTGGTGATGCAGAACTCCATTACTTCTGTCTTCCGTCAGCGCAATGAGCGTTCAAGGTATCTCCGTGAAGGTCTCAAGTTCGGTAGTACGATTAAGTTCGTTCCTGGAAAGGTTTCACATAAGTTTCTCTCCGGTGATGGACTCGATCGGCTTCGTTCACAGCCTAGGATTGGTGTTCGTTCACCAAGGATAGCTCTAGTGAGTTCCGTTAACTTTCTTCTTTTTGATGGATTCTATACAATCATTGTGTTACTTTTAATCTTTCAGTGTTGTTTATTCAATTACAGTTTGTTAATGTCTGTGACTGTTGATTTTCACTGAGTATGAGTTAGGACCCGAAGAAAGGAATCGGTATTCTGTTGGACTATTTTTTTTTGTTTTTCAGTTGATGGAATGTGTATTTTGTTTGAAGGATCCGTTTTAATTATGACAGGATAGAAGAATCATACTTTTTTCTTTTGGCTATTGGTTATTCTGTTTTTATAGAATGATTGTGTTAGTTTGTTTCTTTGATGTAGACTGGTTTTTTCTTCTGCTAGTTTTGTAAGAGACAAAAAAATGGATTTAATAGACTATATATTTTGTTATCGGGAAAGATATTTACTATAATGGATGCATTTGAGTTATGACAGGGGAAGAGAATCATGTTTTTCCATTGAAATTACCCAAATCTAGGCTCTTAATTGGTCAATGAGCATAAATAATTTGCATTATCTCCCCAGTTAGCAAATAAATTTTCTCTTTGAATTAAGGCTAAGAGGAACAGAAGTTGTGCTTACATGTTGTGGAAACTGAATGTCAATAATCTTAAGAAATCTATGTTCCTGATCACATTGATACTTCAGAAGTTTACCAGCTGGAAATAACAATGTTTGCACTAGAGTGAAGTAAACTCTATGGAAGGCTGTTTATTTATGCTATTTTTTTGTTTCTTAAGTTTTTTCTCTTGGGGATGTAATTTAATATATTTTAATTCATAAAAGGTTGAAGAGTTGAAGATACTTAGTTCACTCTCTGTCAAAAAAAGAAGATACTTAGTTCACTCGTATAGGGGGATAAATTCTTCAACATTTAGTTTCAATGTAACTTACTTCTAAAATATGTAATTTCATAGGTGCTATACTTGATGTTTGCTAATTTTATGTAAATCTGAAATCTGTGACAGAGAAGTGAAGGTTTGCTTCAATGAACTGGTGGCCCTGTGATAAAACATGCAACAAACTTCTAATTTTATGTTTTTTTTCTAGTTATTAAAAATGGATGATTATGAAAAGAATAGAGGATAAAGAAGGTCTGCTCTTTGCTATTAACATTGGAAGGGCATGTCATCATGTAATTCCACAACAAAAGTGCAAAGTCTATCTAGTTTTCTTGTACCAACATTCATTAGGCACATCTTTATTCCTCTCTGTTATTCAAACAGAAAAAGATGAAATGTTACAAGTTGCTCTTAAGACAAGAATCTCTGCATAAGAACTTCGATAGTCATGTCTATGATTATGGGTTGGTTCATTAATTGAGTAATGAGCATAACAATCACTGCTCAAAGAAAAGATTCCTTGCTTTTCAAAAGCATTTGTAAAGGCACTACTTCTTGGTGGCCCTGTATCCCTTGGGCCAAAAAAAAAAGGATGATTACATTAAGTTTTCAACACTTTTGGGTTATCAAACTTCCTGAAATTCAACTGCGGCACTTAGCATAGTATTCTGCATCTGCATGTAAAGCATCTTATTAAATTTTGTAAGATTGAATGCTCTTAGTAGGATAAGACTTTGTTGTTGTTATTGAATGCTCTTATCATAATTATTTGTACTTGTTTTGTATGGCAGATTTTAGGGCACATGTCAGTAGATCCCCAAACATTGATGTTGGTTACTGTAATTCAGAATCTACAGAAGTTGGGTTATGTTTTTAAGGTAAGGCATTTGCATTTTCTGTATGATAGTATCTTAACTTTTCTGTAGATGCTGATGGTGCTCTGTTAAAAACATGGGCTTGAGATTCAACTCCCGTAAATGAGTGTACTTGAATCATTGTCAAAATAGGTTTTCTCTAACATTGATGCTGTAGCTGGTTAAGTTATTCATCTGGTATTATAATGAAGTAAAAATTTTGAGAGACCCCTACATCTTTTTTGTGTCCGTTACCAGATTTTTGTACTAGGGCATGGCAAAGCTCGCTCAATATGGGAAAACGTAGGTGGTGGTCTTTCTTCTTTGAGTACAGAACAGCAAGGCCAGATTGATTGGTCAACGTATGTGACTTTTATTAAATTTATTTTTTCCTGTTTTATATTGGGCTTGTACAAGTTAGCTTTACTTGTGGCATTTTTTTGTCTTAACATGTTTTTTCTTTTGGTACATCTGCTTTTGGCACAATGTCTTGTTTTAACTTGTTATGGCGGTTAACTCTATTCCCCCCTTTCCCTTGTGGTCTCCCTGCAGTTTCGAAGGTATCATTGTTGATTCCCTGGAAGCAAACGAAGCCATTTCAAGGTGGGTTTTCATTTATATATCAAATTCAGGTCTAAAGTTGCAAAATCTTTGAGCTTTGGAATTGCATGTTGGGTTTATTGTGGGTTTCTAATTTGGTCTCCAAAAGTTGAACAGTGTTGCTATTTTTTTGGGGGGATTTTCCAGTGCAGTTTTTGTCATTTTGCCTAATTTGTAGTTAGCAAAAATTGTTGAAAAATTGCCTACTTTTTTTAGCGAAGTTGCTAAATTGTTGTATGGACTGAAGATAACTTTGATAGGTAGGTTTAGCAATTGAAATTATTCTGCAGATCACGTGAATATATTTTTATGTTGATAGATTGAACTTTTGCATTTTGTATGGAAGGGGTGATCAATAGGGATGCGTTTTGTTTGAAGTGGAAGTTAGTGATGAAAGTGTGTTTACCTTGTTTGGAAACAGAAAATTGCAAAGGAGTGAAATAAAACTGGACATGAAATAGGATGAACAAGTAGATTTTATTGTGGATACAACCCTGATCAGTAGCATTATGATACTTAGGCAAAGAATGATACAATAGAACCCCCCTCTTTGTAATTCCCAGGTATTTCAGAGACCTGGTTTTCTCTTTCCCTAAAGTCTAATTTCAAGTCAAAGTTCCCCCTAAACTCTGTAACTTCAACACTAAGTAACTAACTGTTTATATTGTTGTCAACTTATTGAACCTGTTCCTTTCTGACTAACTAATTGCTGACATTTGGGCCAAATATCCAGCAGAATGATAATGAGGAGATTTGTAGTTTCCTGTTTTCATTCCTCCCACTTCCTTTTGTCTCTGATCATTTTTATGAGAAATGTTTTGATGTTGCTTATGTCCTAAATATATGCAAAATAATGAATTGTTAACTCGCTTTGCATTCATTAAGAGTTAGGTTTTTATTTTATATTTTAATGTTGATTGTGATAATTTAAATTTCTTTTAAGTTTTAGATGCTATGATTAGTGAGTTTTATATTTGTGCAGCCTTATGCAGGAGCCTTTTTGTTCAGTACCATTGATATGGATTATTCAAGAAGATAGCCTTTCAAGTCGTCTTCCAGTTTACGAGCAAATGGGTTGGCAGCATCTAGTTTCTCACTGGAGAAGTGCTTTTAACAGAGCCAGTGTCGTTGTCTTTCCAGATTTTACTTATCCGGTAAAGATGCAGTTACATTTGCTCAAAGACTTGGACATTGACAGTATTAGGATCTCTTCTCCATTAGATCTGTCTTAAATGTTTTGAAGCTAGTGCTCAGTTATTTTTTTCTTTCACGTATCAGATGTTATATAGTGAGCTTGACACTGGAAACTTCTTTGTGATTCCTGGATCGCCAGTAGATGTGTGGGCTGCAGAGAGCTATCGTAAGACCCACACAAAGGATCAGCTCAGAGAACTTAGTGGATTTGGTAAAAATGATATGGTGGTTCTAGTTGTTGGGAGCTCAATTTTCTATGATGACCTATCTTGGGAATATGCTGTTGCAATGCATTCCATAGGGCCTCTGCTGACAAAATATGCAAGGAGAAGTGATGCGGCTGAGTCATTCAAGTTTGTTTTCTTGTGTGGCAATTCAACTGATGGTTATGATGATGCTTTACAGGTAGTATTTCTTCTTAAGGTGTACTGTGCATCATATGTTATTTTAGTGCTCGTGCAATCAAAAGATAACATTAGACTGCCGTTATTATTTATGTATTCATAAGAAGTTTTAACCTTCAAGAAATAATTGATGAATAGTTGAGTAGAAGAAGAATTTCCTGTTACATGGGAGGTAACAGGAATAAAAGTCACATATGAGAAATGAATATGTCGGCAATGAAATGGAAAAGAAATGGAAATCTTAAAATGGTCTCATCAAATTATACTAATCACATCCTCTATTTCGTTACATTCAACTTGTCTTTAGCTACATTATCTCGGCCTTCAATATGTTGTCTTTGAATTGTTTACTGATCCTTTATCTTTTGGTGTAGGAAGTTGCTTCACGTTTGGGACTTCCTCATGGTTCTATAAGGCATTATGGCTTGAATGGTGATGTGAATAGTGTGCTACTGATGGCTGATATTATCCTATATGGTTCTGCTCAAGATGTACAGGGTTTTCCTCCATTATTAATCAGAGCAATGACTTTTGAAATCCCAGTCATTGCACCTGATTTTCCGGTCTTAAGAAAATATGTAAGTTTGTTCTTGTTCTTTCTTTCATTGATTTCCTTAACCATAGCTACTGCTTCATTTTCATTGAGCTTTTTCTCAACTCACAGATTGTGGATGGAGTTCATGGGGTTTTTTATTCTAAACACAATCCTGAAGCTTTGCTGAATGCTTTTTCGCTTTTGCTTTCAAGTGGAAGACTTTCTAAATTTGCTCAAGCTATTGGATCATCTGGAAGACAGTTTGCTAAAAATGTGCTTGCTTTGGAGTGCATAACTGGCTATGCAAGACTTCTGGAGAATGTACTAACTTTTCCTTCAGATTCTTTACTGCCTGGTCCTGTT
Organism: Cicer chorassanicum; assembly: GCA_037974735.1. Taxonomy (NCBI): domain Eukaryota; kingdom Viridiplantae; phylum Streptophyta; class Magnoliopsida; order Fabales; family Fabaceae; genus Cicer; species Cicer chorassanicum. Next base: position 8,760,100 of record JBBPBP010000001.1, on the reverse strand, counting down.
TCTCAAATTCAACAGGGAGCATGGGGATGGAGTTTGATACAGAATGAAATAGAACTAGATATTGACGTGCAAAAGATAGATGACGATTTTTCCAAGGGAAGAGTTACTGTTGTCCATGCTGTTGAGCAGGAGTTGGCTGGTCTTAATTATTCAACGAACATCCTTGAGAATCGAACAGGGGTTCCAATGCAAGACGAACTAACCAAATTGGATTGGGACATTCTGAGAGAAATTGAAATAGCTGATGAAAGTGAAATGCTTGAAATGGAAGAGGTACCATGTAATCTTGCAATAGTTGCAATTTGTTTCAACTTTTTATTTTCCAACCTACCTTTTTCACTGCCCCTTTATTTATTTCATCCTTTTGGAATTAATTATCAGTTTATTTTAGAGATACCTGGTTCCAAAAACCATTTGTTTCTTTTGTAGGTTGAAGAGAGGATGGAGAAAGATGTTGGTGTTTGGGATGAGATATATCGTAATGCCAGGAAATCTGAGAAACTGAAGTTTGAAGCCAATGAGCGGGATGAAGGGGAGCTTGAGAGAACAGGACAACCTGTGTGCATTTATGAGATATACAGTGGTACTGGGGTGTGGCCATTTTTGCATCATGGCTCTTTATATCGTGGGTTAAGCCTTGTGAGTATCTTTGTCTGATGTTAAGATAATTCATAACTTTGTTCCCCTTGTAGTCTTTTGTCTCCCCCCTCCCCCAATTTATTTATTGCAAGTATATCTAAAATTTTGATCAATATGTCATTCTAGTACCGCTGCAAAAGAATTCCAATTCAGAGTACTCCTCTTTTATTTATTGCCTCTGTTATCCCTTAAAAAGCAAGAGAAAAACATGAATGTGCTATTTTATCTTATACATAGTTTCTTTTGGATAATTTTGCTCCATTTTCCTAGGGAGAACCATATTGTTTGAATTTAATAAAAAAGGTTTGGTTTTGTTGGTCTCACATGTCAATCTGCTGGAATTTTTTTTCTCCCCCCTAATAATAATAAAATATTACTTCTGGCAGTCTAGAAAATCGCAAAGACAAAGCTCTGATGACGTGGATGCTGTTGGCCGTTTGCCTCTTCTGAATGACACATACTACCGGGACATTATCTGTGAGATGGGAGGAATGTTTGCAATTGCAAATAGGGTGGATGGCATTCACAGGAGGCCTTGGGTTGGGTTTCAGTCATGGCGTGCTGCTGGTAGGAAGGTATTCCTTATGATTTTTTGACTCCAAGAAGTATAATAGGTCTTTGTGTTTATATTAAATCATCCTAAGTAGCTTTCAGAATTTAATAATCTCTTTAGTTAGTCCAGCCTTCAAATTTAGTTAAGAAAATTAATATATCTTATATTTTTAAAGTTATGCATCAACTGATGCACAAACTAAGTTTTGTTTTGGGAAAACTGAGTCTTCTTTTTTTTGTTTCATGTTTACCCTTATTGCATCTATTTGTAATTTTGAAGTAGAATTGGTAGTCCCCTTTGAAGTAGTTGCTTGATTCATACCATTTTGCCAAAGCAGGTAGCACTGTCAATGGAAGCTGAAAGGGCTTTGGAAGACACAATGAACGAGAGTTTTAGAGGAGATGTAATATATTTTTGGGGACGCTTGGACCTGGATGGGAGTGTCATAGGAAGCAACAATGCACTTACTTTTTGGTCAATGTGTGATATTTTAAATGGAGGCAACTGCAGGTATATAATATGGAACGCAACCATATACTTTCATTTTGTTCATTGCTATATCTTTCAGCTGTTTGAGAATTTCAAGCATCGCAGCCTTCCTTATTCTAAAGTTGCATCTAGTATTCTACTACATATTACAATGTTTGGAATCAGTTAGCTTAATTTAGTAGACTGCTTATGTTGAAAATTAGACTTGCTCTAATATTAAATGATATTTGGAAGTCCAAAATAATGTTTCTGGATGTTGGTGCTTCAAACTAGTCTAATATTAAGCTTCCTATTGCATCAGGAATGTTTTTCGAGATAGCTTCCGCCAGATGTATGCATTGCCCCCCCATGCTGAAGCACTACCCCCTATGCCTGAAGATGGTGGTTATTGGTCAGCGATGCACAGTTGGGTGATGCCAACCCCTTCTTTCTTGGAGTTCATAATGTTCTCTCGGTAATTAACGAATTGATGTTAGCTTTCATGAGAATCAGTTAATAATCTTTCTTGATGCTAATGAGACTGAAAACCCAAAATGTTTCCTGGAGTGCAGGATGTTTGTTGATTCCATTGATGCTTTGCACAGAGACTCCAGTAAACACAGCATGTGCTTGTTAGGCTCTTCAGAGATTGAGGTAAGCAACTTGCTCACTGCTTTTGAGGTTTCATAAATTATTTGTTTTTCTTACTTTAGTTCGTCCGACACAGGAAAAACACTGTTACTGTCGAGTGTTGGAACTTCTTATCAATGTTTGGGCTTATCATAGTGCACGAAAGATGGTGTATATAAATCCTGATACTGGTTCTATGGAAGAGCAGCACGTAGTTGATCAACGGAAAGGTTTCATGTGGGCAAAATATTTCAACTTTACGTTGTTGAAAAGTATGGATGAAGATCTGGCTGAAGCTGCTGATGATGGTGACCATCCAAGGGAAAATTGGTTGTGGCCAATGACAGGAGAGGTGCATTGGCAAGGGATTTACGAAAGGGAGAGGGAGGAAAGGTACAGAATAAAAATGGATAAAAAAAGAAAAACAAAAGAGAAATTATACGAAAGGATGAAATATGGTTACAAGCAGAAATCACTTGGACTATAAGAAAGCTTAGACTTGAATGAAATTTACAAAAACGAACACTTCTGGACCCAATTTTGCTTCTTTGGGGAAAATTAACAAGCGAATTGGAGAAGCTTTGATCCTAAGTCCTAACAACATTGCCAAATTGGTACAGATCATAGAGACAGTATTTTCTGTTTCTTTCTTCATTAACTGAATACGTATATACTCAAGCTCCTGTCTCAGAAAAGCTTGAGACAGAGAGCAAAGGAAATGAGTTTAACATCTTCTGCTGTTCACTAGTTTCACGACCTTTTTTCATGGTCAATTAAGCAGCATGGAAGATGCAGGTACTTCCGCTTCAAAGTGTACTCAATAGTCTATAGAAATCATTCATCAAATTACATTTGATTTAGCTCAAATTTGTATTCTTTCATTTTTGTATATTCAGTAAACATTAGTGGCAATTTTGAGTAGAATAATAGCTGATTTTTACTGAGTAGTTTCGTTATTTTCATTTTCATTATTGTTGTATTATTATTATTGTTGTCGTCGTTGGCGTTGTAATGTTGAGTTTCATATTCACTTGAAAGTGAAAGAAGAATCTTGAGTGAATAATGTTAGCAATACACTCTTTAGTACACACTTTTCGAAACATTATATTTGATTAATTAAAATTCACATAAATTCCACTAAATTGATATTGGCATACATGCTTTGGTAGGATTTATTGTGTTATTTTTTTTAGAAACATTAGGCTAATGGCAATGAAAAGCTTTGCTTGACAATGACAATATTGATGGAGCATTTGTGACAATGTTGGAGGGTGACGAGTAGAGATGAGAATAAGTCAGGCCGACCGACAGGGGACTACGGCCTAACTTACGTCAGGTCCAGACTAGATTAGACTCTTTTTTTAAACAGATAAAGCTAAGGAGTCTAAAAAAACCTATTTAGTTAAAAATGTCAGACTACATGCAACATAATAAGCCTTTTAAGCCTATTAGGTCGATCTATTTAATTAAATATAAATAAATTTTATTTACTACTATAATTATTATATTAAATTTTGATTCTTTTGTTATATATTCAACTTTTAGTAATTTACGCATATTAATCTCATTTAGTTTTTGACATATTTAAATGTATTATTATAAAATATAATTTAAGTATAGTCTATATAAAGTCATATTCTTCAAAATGTGATGTTAAATATCAAAATAGAACTTAATTTTATTGACATATTAATTTGTTAATCTATTTAAAGATATATTTGATTACTTATTCAAAAATGTTAAAATGAAATAGGCTTTTAAGTAGGCTAACATATCATACCATACTTCTATCAAGGCTAGACTTAGACCTAAAAGTAAGTCTATGATAGGCCACATGTCAGACTAAGGTCTAGCAAAGCCTAGCTCCGCTTAGCCTATTCCCACCTCTAGTGACGAACAATAACATCGTTAGTGGAAGTGAAAAGTGTTGATATGATAACGGATTTCTTCATGTAATAATTTTTTTACATGATGTTAGATGAGATGACGCTTCTCTTTTTTGTAATTCACATGATTTCAATGTTAATGATGATGAGAGGGTGGAGAGTGTCGATTTACTTCAATTATGGAGGTGTGCAATGCAAGGTGACAATGGGGTGAACGACAATGTCAAAAGTGGTGGTGACGATAGTAGAGAATAATAGTAAGCATCAGGGGCCGTAACTGCAAAGGATGTCTAACCGTTAATAAATTTGTCAAATTCAAATTTTTAAGTAAATTTGTTTTGTCTAGTAAATTAGATATTTAAATTTATCACATAAATTTATTGAATTTATCTCATATTAAAATTTATATATATATATATATATATATATATAATTTTATATGAGATAAACTCGATAAATTTATGTGACAAATTTAAAAATATATATATAATATCATAAATATATCAATAATTCAAAATTTTATACAAAATCACATGAATTTGTTGAGACAAAATCCCAAATTAATGTTTTGATGTAAACAAACAAAACTTAATTAAAGACTCTAATTATGATTCTAAAAGATGTGTTAATTTAACATGTGCTTTTGAGTGTAATAATCCAAAATAGGTACTAAGCAATGCAAGTAAAATCGGTTTAAGGAAAAAGCAAAAAATGAACAAAACAAAACCAAAAACGTTCTTGACAATATTCTGGAAAACCAAGAATATTCTCCATGTTTTTTATTTTCATCAAGCAAGTTCAAAACACCTGTTAATGCAAGGAAAGCTCATGCAAATTACAAATGCATTTTCAGTACATCTATAAGGAATATACAACTCTCACATCAGCAAAATAAACACTCCAAAAGATCAAAGGTTAAAAGACATGACTCAAAGCAAAAGTGACAAATGATCATTCTCCAGCATGTTAACATCAGTCTCTAGAATGTTAACATCATTCTCCAGAATGCTAACATCATTCTCTAGCATGTTACAAATACTCTCCAGAATATTAACATCATTCTCCAGTATGTTACAATTACTCTCGAGCATGTTAACATCATTATTCAGCATGTTACAATTAATCTCCAGAATGTTAACATCATTTTCCAGCATGTGTACTTCATTCTCCAGCCTGTTTTGCACAAATCAAAAGACAATCTTGATCTAAATACATTAAGCACATCTTTGAGATGTCTGTGTGCATAAACAAAGGATCATTACAGTCAAAAAAGAGAAGCTACATATTAGACATTATTATCATAGAAGCAAAAAAGGCAGAATGTTCAAGTCAAGAACATTCGTGGTTTAAAAAATCTGGTCTTTAGTCAAATCTGATACATGACAGCTAGACACTTTTTCACCAGTCAAATTAGTTGTCATCAATCTTCTTGAAGCCTATAAAAGGAACCCCAACTCAAGGAAAAAATAGAACTTCAAGTGCTAAGAAAATCCATTACTTACATACCCTTAAATACTTGAAAGCTTCTCAATCAACAAAAGATTTAGTAATGCTTTCCTCTTCAAATATCAGAATCATTCCACTGAATTCTTTTATCAATAATCTATTCTCAAACACAAGTTGAGCATACTCAAATTCTACCAATCTCTTTAAATCATTATTGTGTAAAACTTAAGACTATAAAATGTTGTTTATAGTTTGAGTAGTTCGTAGAAAATCCTTTTATGGTTAAAAGGTGAATTGTAAAATCCTCTCTAAAGATTGATAGGTGGCCTGATTGAATCCCTTTTTGGGTGTAAGAATTATTGTTACAAATCAAGGTTGATCTGAACAAAACTGTGTAAAACCAAGAACATTCTCCGTTTGAATGCTTAGTGGAAAATCTCACAGTTGTGAGGATTGGACGTAGCCCGAGTTGGATGAACCATGATATATCATTGTGTGATATCTCTTCCTTTATCTCTATTTATTTTCAGTCCTTTTGATTATCATATTAAATAGATAAACTAAATTGTTGATTTTAATTAACCAAGAACGTTATCTGTTTTCTGTTTTCACAACCAAGATTAATCTTGAGTTATTTTCTTAAGTTTTTAACAGAAAATTTTAAATATGTGAATTTACAATTCAAACTTCTTTCCTTGTAAATTGACATTGCTATTTCAGAATTTACCTTGAATTCACGAATCTATCCAGATCAATTCTATCCCCAATATGAATTTACTAGTAACTTGATTCGTTTTTGATTCTTAAAAACGTAAATTCGTAAATTTTTACCTATTAAAACTCAATTTTAATAGTGGATAGTTGTTTCTCTACTAAAGTTCATCCCAATAATAATATCATGCAAGATTGGTATTATCTAATTTTTACTACAATATTAGTAATTATGATTGCCTTTTATTAATTTTATTAATTGATAGATTTTGTAAAATGAGGTTTTAAGTATAACATTAATACTTTTTAAAATTTTCGTAATTTACTAAATTTTCATTTAATTACAACCATTGAAACAAATTTTTTTATTCAAATTACAAGTAGAAATACTACCATATTCTTTAATAAACGTACAAATGTAGTACATAAACAATATCCTTTAGTCATTTTACTATTTATTTATTTATTAAAAAATCAACAAACTTTGAAAATTAAACGCATCACATTATTCTTATGTTATTCTCATAAAATCTAAAATATATTAAAATTCATCATAAAAGTTTATAATTTTTTTATGCTAATAAAATTTTCAAGAGGATTCATCGAGATCTACTGAAACGAGGGTGGAGAATAAGATAAAGACAAAAGAAATTTTAAAAAGAAAATAATATTGTTATATTTTGTTATTATATTATATTGTTATATAAGTAGGATGACAGAGGAAAAATTAATTATTATTTTTTTTTATAAAAATTATGATCATATGAATACTTTTTATGTATTTTGTACATTGAATAAGAATCTGAATTATTATTTTTAAAAATAATATTACTTTAAAGAGAAACAATGATATGTACAGCTAGTATAAATTATTTTTACTCTAACAATTTAAATAATTTATTATTTTTAAGAGAAACTTTTTTTTAAAAAGTTTACGATATATACTATATAGCAAGATGATTATTAGTTGATATATTAGACAATGCATAAACATTATAGTGTAATTTTAATTAATTAATTAATAATATATGAAAATGAAAAAAGAAATAGTCTCCCGCGTCTAGACATGGACCAATCACAATCGACAATCGTAATGATTTAATTTTCAGCCTTTGTTGAAATTGAATGCGACTATTGCTATTGCCAAGTTGCGAGGGTTTGGTTTTGGGGTTTAACCGGCAACTCTATCATCTCTTTCTCCTTTTCTTTCCTTCTTTATTTTCTTCACTACGTTTTCCTCAACTTCTTCATTTTTAATTCTTTTCTGCCAGGTTTTGTATCATTCGTTCTATAGAAACTTGTTTTCAAAATGATGCATTCTGTAATAAAGGGTGGTTGGAGGCCAACATTTGCTCTTGCTAAGCAAAATGATTCTGATGGGAGAAAGTCTCGGATTCGACGTTCTAAACAGGAAAGAAAGGCTTTGGTCGAATCCTTCATTAAGAAGTAAGTACTATTTTTCTTCCTCATTTCATGGAGATTCATTCATACAACCTTTAACGTATAATTAATTAAACTATTTTTTTATGATATTGATGAACTAGAAGAGAGATTCGCTTGTCGTGTGTTGGAAAGGGGGAGTGGGCGTTTTAGATATTTGATCGTGTTTTTTGTGGTTGGTTGTTTTGATGTTATACATGCTCGAAACCTGCTACGTATAATTGTTTATAAAATTTATTTGAAGGAATGGAAAATTTCGCCTGCACAATGTTTGATCTTATCCGTGACTCATCATATGGGGTACTTTTGCAGTAGCTATCTCTTAATAGTTCAAATGCATTGAAAGAAGCAATAATGACTAATGTGCTATATTTTAGCCTAAGTTTGATGTAGCAGTGAAGAGTGAAAAGTTGATCAATTGTTTCAATTATAATTTTACTAATAAAACTGATATATGATTTCTTTTACCCGTATTTGCTAAACTAATATTTACAGACTAGAGATTCTGTATTTGTGTTTGATGATTTCTGTTAATTAATCATTCAGCTTCTCTCTCCCATTGTGTTATTATTTGTTTTGAAGGTTGAATACTCGAACTCTTCAGTATGTTCCTGTTTCTCCTTTATTATGATTTAAGTCAAGCTTTAGAAGTCTGTATTGTATATGATCTGTTGAGCTTGAATGTATTTCTTGTATTGATTATTTAGTTATTTTGACTTCAGGTACCAAGAGTCAAACAGTGGAAACTTTCCATCTCTTAATCTTACGCATAAAGAAGTCGGTGGCTCTTTCTACACTGTAAGGGAGATTGTACGGGATATAATTCAAGAAAATAGAGTGTTGGGTCCTGCTAAATTCAACTTAGAGGAGTTTAACACTGAGCAATTTATGGAACAAAACCCATTGGGTTCAATTGCAAGAGGTCCTCAACCTTTTCTGGGTGCGTCTTCAAATGAAGATCATCCTGAACATAACGAAATTCCTGATACGAATGGCAAACCGCTTTCTGTTTCTGATAGGCATTATACTGAAGCCGAGCATCAGGTGGTTGAAAATGGGCATGTCATAAATGTTGGTCATGTAGATGTGACTACCAAGGAAACCTATGAAGCCACTCTTGTTTCTGATGGGTGTTATACTGGAGCTGATTATCCAGTGGTTGATAATGGGCATGTCGTAAATGGTAGCCAGGTAGATGGGACTAACAATGAATCCGTTGAAGCTGCTGTTGTTTCTGATGGGCAGTGTACTGGATCTGAGTTTGAGATTGTTGACAAAGTGCACGACGTAGATGCTAGCCAGGTAGATGTGACAAACAAGGAATCAATTGAAGCTGCTGTTGTTTCTGATGAGCACTGTACTGGAGCGGAGCTCGAGATTGTTGACAAAGAGCACGACATAGATGGTAGCAAGGTAGATGTAGCAAACAAGGAATCCAATGGAGCTGCAATACCTGAGATGCAGGTAAGTAAGCCTATGGAACCCGAACAGAATATCAAACAAGAGTTGGCAGCTACCACAATGCCATTGGCCAAAGTAAATGCTCTCACAAAAGACTTGATAGTAGAAACATTTCCATTAAGGTCTGTTGCAGGGACAAGCAATGGAATAGAAGGTATTGGAGAGTTGAGGGACTCTGGTAGTTCTCTGGAAAAGGATGAAAAATTTGAGATTGCCCTTGGAAACAAAGAATTAAAGGAAGTATCCAACACAGAGCATGATAAGGAGAAAAATCCAGGAGAAACATTGGCAGAAACTGCAAATCATTCTACCCACAAAGAACATTCAAGTCATCAATTTAAAAGTTCCACTGACCCTCAAGTCAGAGCATCTCATCAAAAAGCCATAACTTTTGAAACAAATAACCAGAGTCATATCGAAGACGGAGCTAAGGTTAGCCTTTTTATGCATAGTTTCTTTTAGAAAAAATCATCACAATCATAACACTTCACTCTTCAGTTATTTGTATTTTTTTGTCTGTGTTTTTTAATATGGCAGTAGTTTATATGTTTTTAGTTAATTTATTGTGTTATACAATCACATATTGGATATTTAAATTTAGAGGTGTCAATTTGTATTTTCTTTTCATGATCCTCAGCGAGTGCTTCAATTTATATGCATCTTAAAATATTAAGACTCGTGGATCATATAAAATGAACAATTTATGAGAAACATTAGTGAATAACTGCATTTTTTCTAGTTATGAGAGGAAATTTTTTCTGGTAATATTTAAATGCATTTTGACAGACAAACATTCAAGCCAAGAAACTCAGCACAACTTTTACCGAGGGATTGACACCTTCAGAAGAAGGCCTGCATGAAGCTGATAAATATAGAGTTGATGGTCTACTTGGTGGCAATTCCCACAGAAGAAGCAACCCAACTGTAGATAGGATCAATCTGTAAGCATATCTTAATGATTTTATCTCAAATGCCATTTAGTTTATTGAAGTAAAATTTAATTTAGTTGGTTCTTTCTCAACAGCTAATCTGTCATTTCTAATGGTTTTCACTGCAGAGAATCATGGGATGGTAGATCCAAGAGTTCTGCAAAAAAGGAACCCAACCCTCTTTTAGCTCTATTCAAAGCCTTTGTCAATGCGATCGGGAAATTTTTGTCGGAATGAATATTTTCGTACTTGTTTCTTTTTCTAATGTTTATTTTTGTGGAGTTGATATGTTATACTTGATGAAGAATGAAGAATAATTTATGCATAATGTATTCAGCCCCTCCCTTTTCATTTTTTATTTTTGAGTTTGTAGATGAAGTGGTAAATACCACTTGAAACTTCCACATGTCCTAAGTTCAAACTGATAGAAGATGTTTAGTCTAGCAATATCGAGATTTATTAGTGTAGTATGAATATATAGATTTTGTTTAATAAGTGCAATGGCTGCATTTAAGATACTACTTAATGGAGAAAATAAAGAAAAATAATGAATCGAATTAATTAAAAAAGGAATAACAGGATTACACTCTTCAAGATATTTTTCTGAATGCATTTTCTTTTTATTGTTGAAATTCAAATGAGAGACGCTAATTCAAAATAGTGTGACCCATTTGAAGTTTAAGAGATAAAAAAGAGGATGTTGGACATAATTAGGTGTTAGAAATTTGAAGTTTAAGAGATAAAAAGGAGGATGTTGGACATAATTAGGTGTTAGAACTTAGAAATAGTACTTTTTTGTAAATAAATAATCACTTATTTGGATATTTTTAAGTTGGAATGAATTGATATTGTTTTATTTCGTATTCTCTGAAATTGAGCAAAATCTGTTGAAAAAAAGTAATTAGAGCATAAAAAAATATATTTATTTATATAAAAACAAACTAGAGCAGAAGAAAAAAATAAGGATTTAAAAAAAATTGATCTTAAAAAATTGAGTTGATTGTAATTTTGGTCTCTATTTTCACAAATTTATGAAATTGGTCCTCTTATTTTAAAAGTCGATAATTTTAGTTTCTCTTTTAGAATTTTGAACTAAAAAATGACGATTTAACATATTTTAAATTACGTGGCATTTAGTTTCAAGATATAAAATCATCTATATGCCATAATTATTCATATGTCATTAATTAAATTATAAAAATAAAAACAAAATTTAAATTGGAAGTTAAGTTTCTAAAGGGTTTCATTGCAATTTCATAGGTGTTACTGATTCTACACCATTGTATTATATGTCATATAATTTAAAACATGTTATATTATCATTTTTTAGTTATAAAATCATAATAAAAACTAAAAATATCAAATTTTAAAATAAAAAATTAATTTCGTAAATTAATAAAAATAAGAGACTAAAATTACAATTAATCTAAATAATTTAATTCGACTATTGTGAGGTCACAATCACAAATAATACTGGAGAGCTGATGGGAGCACGTATGGTATGTATCTTTATTCTGCAACATCAAACACAACAAAACAAACCAAGTGCCAAAAAATCCTTTCTTTATTATCTTAGCTCCAAAGTTAAAAAGTAGCGAAAAGATACCTAAAAAAAAAGTAAGAAAAAAATTAGAAAAGGGAAATTTAAAAGAGGAAGGAGGATCATGAATCTGGATTGTGCTTTTATTGAGGTGGAACACTATTGTGAAATTAAAAGGAATCATTTCAAAATTCCAGAAATAAAAAGGAAAGGAATTATTCAGGAGATAAAAATTGAAATGTGTTTTGAGGGGTTCTTTCAGAATCAATCAATCATTATTAATTTGGCATCAGAATTTGTGGGATCTCGCAAGTGTGCTATAAAACCCCTCCTCTCATTTTTAATTTTGGTGATGGAATGGAAGCTTTGCATGCAACTTCAGCCACATCATTTCAGGTTACTTACTACTACTACTATACACCTTCATCAAAATTGCATTGTGATTATACAAGATAAATTGCATTTTGAAATTATAATAACATGAATTGCACTGCAATGTATTTATGATATGATATAATTTTAAAAGCAATCCATCTTGTAAATACAAATGAAAATAGTTTTTTTGTTTAGTATGAATCGAACGCGCTACTTAGGAGGTTACATTACTCACACACACTACTGTGCACTAACTATTTGCGTTAGACTTTGATGGTAATTTAAACACAATAGTTAAATAATATATTTGTTCTAGAAATCATGCATGACTAGTCGAAGAAAATGAACATATAACATGTACTTATAATAATGTTATAAATAATAGTAATGATCATAAGTATTTAAATCAATAGTATGTGATTTTATGGTGTTTTCAATGCAGACATCAACAGAGAAGGCTGATCACATCTATAAGACTCAATAAATCTGCTTTTCAATGGCATTACAGTCTCTGTCTTTCGTGACCTTGCTGGTAGTATATTTATTACTTCGTGCCATTTTATATATTGCCTCTTGTTGTTAATTCTTGGCACTAATACTTCGTCACTCGGCAAGGACTTCTTTTTCTTCATGATTGGATTGGCAATGACTTTGATAGAATCATAGTGTGCCACAATGATTTTGGCAAAAACTATACTTTAAAGCTTCAACAAAATCACGGTGTCACAATGATTTCACCAAGCTCACCGTTGATCCATACATTTGTGTACTTTTTTTTTTCAAGTAGAACTACATTTTTTTCTTCATGTATACACTTGCATGTGTTTTAACAAACATTTTTTGTAGGCATATGGTTCACTGATAACTCTTGTCGCATTGACGCCGTGCTGGTATGTCATGGTCACGCATATGGAGAAATGCGCGAATTTGAACTCACAAAATATTGTATCCCAATTGCAATCAGAAATTGAGTACTCAGCTGACCTGTTGCACCCACTGAAATCATCATCAACAAATTTAGCTAGATTGTTGAATTCAACCCTTGATTCTACTACTAACATATCTTTCTCTGATATTAAAACCAAGGTTCTCTTCAAAATCAAATTATATCACTATACTATTTGATGATTTTCTATATATATATATATACACATATGCATATAGTGATAATGACTTTCTTTATGATTTTCATTTGTTTGTTTGGCAGGTAGCTCCATTATTATTTCAAGCATTTGAGACTGTTCCTCACTTAAATCAAATCTCATACATAGGAGTGGAGGGTTTCTTTTTCTCATACTCTAGTGATCATAATCAAACACTAGCAATGTACTCTAACTCATCATATACGTCTTCTAGTGGAATTGCCTCAAATAAAACCTTATACTATGTCCAACCTGTGAATAATGAAACTGGAGAGGTTTTTGGAGAAGCCATAATATCAAACTCCTCTATTAATACAAGTTGGATTAAGAAAACAGCTAATCTTTCAGATGGATTTGCCTCATTAGGAACCAAATGGAACAATGGCAGTGATCTTTTGTTCCTCAGTTATGCTAGAGTCACAAAAGTAGGAGTGATCTCTCTAGGACTTTCGGCAAAAGCAATAACTGATTTTGTTACTCGTGTCGACCGTTTAGGCACAAGCTCGTATTTGGCTACCAAAGATGGAAAAATTCTTGTGGAAGGGATTCAACATATCAATTTGATTATTTCTAATGATTCAGTTAACTTACAATCAGTGAATGCAAATGGAGATTTCATAAAGAATGAGGGCACTGTCTCATGCAAGGATGAAGCTATTGCTACTAGTTTGAATATTCAAGATATTAAATATCTAATCCAATGCTACCCTATTGATATAATGGGAATAGAATCGGTACGTTTAAATAATTGTTGTACTAACATAACATGTATGTAACATGTATGAATGTAACTATAAAAATGAACTTCATTAATCATTTTTTGTGCCATTTTAATTTATCATTGGTATTGGATAGTTTTTATTATGACTAATTTGATTATATTTCAGGTGTATGTTTTGGCTGTCCCAAGAAATAGATTTGATGTAAGTTATAAGAAAAAGGGATTGGCTCTGTTGAATGTAATGATGGTAATGATACTTGTTGCTGTCTTTGCTTTTCTATTTATAGATTCTAGATCCATAAGGAGAGAAATGCATTTGTGTGCTTCACTCATCAAACAAAAGGAAGCCACACACCAAGCTGAGAAAAAAAATATGAACAAGAGCCTTGCTGTTGCTAGTGCCAGCCACGACGTTCGCGCTTCGCTCGCAGGCATTATTGCTCTCATCAAACTTTCCTCTAAGTTAGTTGTCCCTGGTTCAGAATTGTTATCCAATTTAATCCAAATGGAGGATTGTACACAAGACTTGCTAGGTAACATTATTGGTTCATTTGAAGATGCCCAAATTTTGAGATTGTACCATTATATTATTATTATTATTATTATTATTATTATTATTATTATTATTATTATTATTATTATTATTATTATTATTATTTATTATTATTATTATTATTATTATTATTATTATTATTATTATTATTATTATTATTATTATTATTATTATTATTATTATTATTATTTCATGACATATGGTTAATTCAATGCAATTCTCATGGCATCACTAATTTGTTTTCTTTGTATACAATTTTGCTTAGGACTATTGAACTCTATTCTTGACACAAGCAAAATTGAGGTAGGAAAAATGCTACTCAATGAAGAAGAATTTGATTTATTCCATCTGCTAGAAGAAGTGGTTGATATATATCATCTTGTGGCTATGGAGAAAGGTGTAGATCTTGTACTGGACCCTTGTAACGGTTCTATCATAAAATATTCGCGGGTGAAAGGTGACAAGGGAAGACTTAAACAAGTTTTGTGTAATTTGCTGAGCAATGCTGTCAAATTTACAAATGAAGGTCACATAACGGTTCGGGTTTGGGCTCAGAAGCCGACATTAAGTAACTCTATGATCAAGACTAACCAACATAGTTTCACGAAACATTTATCATGCATATTTTCTAAGAAAAATGAACCAGAGGAGGACCTAGAAAAAACCATGAGCTCGATCGAACAAGATCCACATTCTATGGATTTTGTGTTTGAAGTGGATGATACAGGAAAAGGTATTCCCAAAGAGAATTACAAGTCTGTGTTTGAGAATTATGTTCAAGTCAAAGAAACTGATCCTGTCCAAGAAGGAACAGGCTTGGGACTTGGAATTGTGCAGTCATTGGTAGGTATCACTTATTGGTTATTACTAAATAAATTTTAAGGTTCGAATATGTTATTCCTGCATATATACCCTTTTTTGCTTTCAGTCCTTGTAAAAATTAGATTTTGTTTTTCGTCCATGCAGATAAACAACATTTTGTTTTTGGTCCTTATTGTTTGGTTTTATTCATTGTAAAATTTGTTTATATTAGAATTAGTCCCTGTAACATGTAGAATATTTTATTTTAGTCCCCACAATATGAGCTACAAAAGGATTATATGGACCAATTCCAAGATAAACCAATTTTGCAGGGACTAACACAAAATAACATAGACCAAAATCAAAATGTGGTATATTTTCAAGGACAAAAAAGCAAAATTTTTTTTTACAAGGACTAAAAGCAAAAAACAGAATGTTTGTAGGAGCCAAATGCATATTTAAACCTAATTGTGAATTATTAGTTCGAGTGAGCTACAACTTTTCTTTATATGAAGGTACGTTTGATGCATGGAGATATTGGAATTGTGGACAAGAACATTGGTGAAAAAGGAACATGTTTCAGATTCAATGTGCTCCTAAGTTTATGTGAAGGTGAAACAGTGACAGATTTTAGCCCAAGGGAAGGTCTTGAGTGTGGACCAAGTAACAGGAATCAAGCTCAAGGGAGAACCTTTCATCCTATTACTTCTGGTTCAAACATTTGTTCCATGAGTCCCATGTTAAACATTTGCAGCTCTAGTCCTAGGCTCGTGGCTTCCCGTGTTGTTCTTTTCATCGGAAACGAGGAGCGTCGGAGGACTTGTCATAGGTTCATGAAGAGTTTAGGGATTAAAGTTAAGGTTGTGAATAGCCAAGAAGATCTGTTTGATACTCTAGAGGAGATCAAACAGAAGGGCCGCCGTTCCGGTGGCCCGAGTACTCCTGAGTCTTCCAATTTGAGTTCCTATTCCACATCTCATAATTCATTTGCAAGAGCCAGAGGTGTTCCTTTGAGTGCTATGGATGGAACTGAGTATATATCTTCAGTGTTCAAGAAGACAAATACTGGAGCTGTTCCAGGTTTCATCTTGATTGTCATTGATGCAAATGCAGGACCATCATTTCCTCAACTTTGTGGAATTGTGTCAACCTTCAAGAAAGGCCTTCACAACCGTTGTAGTGTTGTTTGGTTGGATAATCCACATATTCATCGTATCGATTGCAAAACAATTGATCAAAATGACATTGTCATATCGAAACCGTTTCATGGCAGTCGCTTATTCCAAGTCATAATGCTTGTTCCTGAGTATGGTAATGTTTGGCAGCAAAACATTAAGAGAGAAACAACTCATGACAGCTCAAGTTTATCAAAACATCGGTTGTCGGACAGATCGGATTCAGAAGTATTCTCATTTGATGGAAGTCCATGTCTAAGTGTTTGGAAGGAAATTCAGAAATCTTGCATTCGAAAATCTCCGGTTCACCAAGGAGAAATACAAGAAGTTGGAGACTCAAGCAGTTCTAAACCTTTGCATTGCAAGAAATTTCTGGTTGTTGACGATACTAAAACCTTACGGATGTTAGCTACAAGTATACTGGTTTCGCTCGGTGCAATTGTCGAGCAATGTGAGAATGGCGAAGAAGCTGTGAGACTAGTTCATGAGGGTCTAACAAGAGATCTTCCTAACCTTCCTTATGATTACATCTTAATGGATTGCCAGGTAAATGGCCATGGACTATGGTTTGGTTTCTGTTCCTATTCTTGTTAGCTTATCAAACTTGAATTCTTAGAAATCTACTAGATACAATTCAATCATTGTTAATAAATAATTCCAGACAGTGTTCTCAAATAGCAGTGCCGTAGTGTTATAGCATATCAGAATTTGAACGAAATCATATTGTTCCGTGTTACGCTATTAAGTACAAAGTGTTGTTAAGTAACAACTATAATGGTGCTATAAGGTGGCATAGTGCAATTTGAAAAAACCACTATTTTTTGTGTTACGCTATTAAGTACAAAGTGTTGTTAAGTAACAACTATAATGGTGCTATAAGGTGGCATAGTGCAATTTGAAAAAACCACTATTTTTTGCCATCTGCAATTTGACAACACTGAATAATTCACAACCTGACTAGTGGTAGTAACTATAAGGATGAAGGACAGTGATTTCCAAAGGAAGTGCTTGATTTTTCAATGTAATATAATGTGTGCTTTAAATTTCTATGGTGAATTTAACAGATGCCAGTGATGAATGGTTTTGAGGCAACAAGGCGGATACGAGAGATGGAGAAGTCTTACGGTGTTTGCATACCTATAATTGCATTAACTGCAGATATTGACAGTTCGACGGCGGTGACTGGAATGGACTTTCATATAGAGAAGCCCCTTAGAAAAGAGCATTTACTTGAAGCCATCAGATACTTAAACAGTAAAGAGTGACATAATGTAGAAGCCTTTTCTATATTATTTTTTGAAGGCTTTGTAGAAACTACAAAACCAGCTATTTGTTGGAGTATTGATAGGAGTATATTTTCTTTTGTTATTGGGGGAATATATTTTGCTTACTTGCTAGTTCCAAACCTTTATGTATTGGGAGATGGTTGATAACTCCTCATCAATATCGATTTTTCAGTACATTTTATTGTCTTTATATTATTTATTTGTGTGTTTAGTTATAGTTTAGCTTGGCCTTTGATAATAAATTCAGCATTTGAATCTTAAGCCTAATAAGTGTTTAGGTTGATAATTTCTCCCTAACTAACAATTCTCGATGTGTTATCTATTTCTTTTGTTTAGCTATTGCAGGTAAATCATATGAAGTGGAACAATAGGAGGGAAGTGACATAGTCTAGTGGTGAAAAGAGCTCGAAATGTGTTCAAGTTGTCAAGGCTTGCGAAGACAAAACAAATGGTTGCCTAGGCGATTCTGAACTCAATCTCTGTTAGAGATGAAGTAACTTATTATTATTATTATTTAAACGATTTGGTACACTTTTTAAAAAGTTATCAATGTTCAAATAAATGCAAAATACTGAAACATGACATTTTTGGACATTCTCCAAGCAGCATGGTAGTGTTTATATTTGTCGTGAAACACCATCAAAACAAAACAAAAGCTGAGGAGGTAACAAACAAGTAGCAGAGACACCATCATACAGGAACAAAACAAAATAGAAAAAAAGACAAACCAACAAAACTGAGACAAAAAATTAACCAGTCAAATTTCAAAAGCAACAAAACCTAAACATTATTCAACAACCTTTTATCATTCATAATAAACCAAGTAAAAATCTCACGGGATTTCACATCACAACTCTTCCTCAAGTGGTTCCACAAAATTAATTTGTTTTTTTCCTAAGATGCAAAAGATGACTTATTATTTAATTAAAAAAGATATGCCAAAATGTCTAAAGTTGACATATTTACATTGTTTTTATCCCTAACATTAAATGTATACATAATTGATTAAAGTATTTTCAGAATACATAAAGTTTTGACCAAGTGTTGATAGTGCCTCTATGTAATTGCCTAAAAATAGTTTAAAAAAAAGAGTAACAGAGAGTAGTAGTATCTCTAACCTTGATATATACATGACATGTATTCTTGCATATAATGAAAATTAATGATGTATGCCGCCAATAACTATTCCTTCATGTTCACATCACATTATGATGTTATTTATTTGTGTCCCTCTTCATCAATGCTTTCAATTGGCCCCATCTTTATCCACTTTATTGTATATCTTAATCAATCAGGTTTGGTGTCACTTTCAGCATGTGCTCAGTTTGATGCTGAACTGCGCCTACTAATTCTGCTTATCTAATTTCTATCCACTCATTTATTGCTCATTTTGTTATCTAAATTTAGCTGAATGAAAATTTTGAATATTTATTTACTTATTGCAAAAGTATTATTTATTTTCATAAATAACTCAATGGTAGTATTCTTCAAACATAACATCTTATTAATAATTTTTGCTTTTTAATTCCATTTGAGTTTGACTAAATTGTCCTACACCTTTTTTAAATAAATAAAAAATACATAAAGTTGAACTTTTGTTACAATCCATTTCATGTACCTTCTTAGAGGGTTACAATTATATGTGGGGAGCCATTTATGCACTTCAACATGTTGGCACATTTTATGTGCCTAATGTCCACCTTAATCAATCTTAGGATTATCATTGACTTTTCACTTTCAAGGTGAATTATATATAAATCCTTTAGTTAACACCTCACTATATATACATATCTGATTATATTAATTGCTAGTAAATCTTTTTCTGATATGCATACAATTATTATTATTTTTGTTTGATTTGACATGCA
Source organism: Cicer chorassanicum (assembly GCA_037974735.1). NCBI lineage: Eukaryota > Viridiplantae > Streptophyta > Magnoliopsida > Fabales > Fabaceae > Cicer > Cicer chorassanicum. Next base: position 8,740,476 of record JBBPBP010000001.1, on the reverse strand, counting down.
TACAATTAAATCATACTGTTAATTATGTTATTTTATTATATTAATTCCTATTTTTTATTAATATTTATTTGGTGAGATGTAATTGGAATAATATGTAAAAAAAAAAAGTTTTACTCTAATAGTACATACAATTAAATCCTACATATATATTGTATGAAATTCTTTGGAATCCACTAACTAGGAAAAAAAAGTGCTTGATGATTTGGGGTCATCATATTAATCATCAATCATGGACCAGCTTTTAGAGCCCATATTCACCTAACAGTCTATTTGGCTATTTCAAATATAAATAATGTCAATCTTTACAGCTGGATAATTACAAGTGAACAACCTAGGTAAATGGCTAAATGTGATTTTTTTTATATAAGCTAAACAACTTTTGGAATGTGCATGTGACACAATACAAAACCTTCCTTAATTGTGATTCTTAAAAGAAGCTGCGTACTATTTATTTCACTCCATGGACATTTGGTTCCGTTACAATCAAAGTAAGATTCATGACATAGAAACTATTACTCAGTGAATAAATTAAATGAGTAAAAAAAGTGAATACATTAAATATTCATAGAAGATAGAACACATTTAAGTGATGCAACAAGATAAGGAATCACTTTATTACTTTGTAGGGGAAGAAAATAGAATAGACAAAATTAATATTAAATGAATATATATATATATATATATATATATATATAT
>JBBPBP010000001.1:8690926-8715863 GCA_037974735.1 Cicer chorassanicum | reverse complement strand
TTTAAATATATATTTTTACACATCCCTAAGCCTGATTCGTTCTCCGTTAAATTAACCAAATGTTATACTTGTTTTAATGAATTTATTTTTAAGGTTACCAATATTAATTTTTATTTTAACCAAAAAGTTGCAATTATGACCAATTTACTTGGTGAGAGACAACAAAATTCCAATAAATAAATCTCGATCATATATGCAATTTGTGAGACTTTTATATAAATTTTTATGAGTATATTTCCTTTCCAACTCTTTGATAGAGTTTATTAGGTAAGAAGTCCAAGTAAGTGCTATTTATTATTATGTTTTAGCTTGTGATATTTTTGTTAATTTATACTTCATATATATATATGAAATATAAGTAAAATTGTTAACAATAAGTTTGATGATATGTTTAAAAATTTAGTTAAGTTATATTAACTTTTTCAACTATTATTTTTGCTTATAATTGATTTTGAAGGAAGCGATTGCGATTTTGTTATCAAGTAATTTTTCATTTTGTATTTTGTATTTTTTTTGTAATTTTCTTTTTTGTATATGTACTATGTTATCTCTTAAAATTTCTACCGCATTCATTAACTATAAAAATAATAGTTAAATTAAAATAATGATAATTAGTTTATTCTAAATTTGTATGCGTGGTTTGTTTACGATCCTTAACGAATGATCTTGCAGTGCACTATCCTTCTATACACTCCGTTTTGCGGGGAAAATATTGGGATTTTGAACTATGTGCATCGTAAAGCTCAAATAGTCATTTGTAACATTCTATCATGATCATGTTACTAGTTTAAAACTTACTTGCTTAAACGTGCCATTTTATTTGATTAATAAAAGGATTCTAATACTTTAATTGATTAGCTAATCGATTAACAATTATGTAGAGTTAGTAAACTAATCTGATCTCTTTTAAATTCTAATTTTGGAAGGAAAAAACCCAATCCAACCCAACCACCCGAAATCTATTATTTTAGCCTAATTAATCAACGTTAAATCTATCTTTTGAAAATTACATATTCTAGTTGTTTCTAATATGTGTGGCTTATGAAACTAATATCTTTGAATTACTTATCTCCTTATACACATCGATTTATTTCATGCCAATCTTTTCTTCGGAGACTTTTCGAATTAATTTAGAAATGTGATTTATGGACAAACATCTTGAAACTACATTTTGCATATTCCACTAACAGGATGATCATTTTATGCATGTAAAGGTTTTACGATTATATATAATAGTTAGGGTATTATTTATTCCCTAACTATAATTATGCATGGAATCCTTGTTATGCGGTTGTATATGTGTGTTGCAATGTTATGTTATGTTATTTGAATGGCTAAATTTATACAAACAAAAAGAGTACATGCTGTACTCAAACCTAATACACCAAAAAGTAAATTGAGACACAAGAAATCTACACTAAAACAAGAAAGAAAACCAAATAACATAAGGTTTTGACCCTTAGAAATCATTTCCCAAGAGTTTTGTCGTTTAAAAACGTCAAAAAGCAATAGGAAAAACAAGTTTTTCAAAGGGCATCATATCATATGCTATGAAGTTAGTCGAAAATCATTATTCGGAGATTTTTCTCCTAGAAAATTATTTTCCAATGAATTTGCCCTAAAATATGATGTCAATGCATGTGTCAGCAAGTCAGATGATTAAACAGTTTTGCACTGTTTTTCCCAGGAGTTAACTCCTCGAATGATATCAGTATATTGTCAACGTGTTAGTGTACTTTCCCAGGGTGTAACCCCTCATGAATTTTTATTTTTTTTTTAAATTATTTTAAAAAATATTATTTTCAATATTTAAAATAAAAATAAGAAGAGAATGGAGCAATGTTTTGAAAGTCGGATTGGATTAGATTGTTCAACCGGTTAAACCAGACACCAGTTTGTCATCTAGTCCTATTAGCTTTCAAAAGCGTCCGGACAATAAACCGAAAGAAAACTGCCAGAACCGGTATAAAACAAGAATATATGGGAAGAACCTATGGTTAACCAGTTAGAAGTGGTTTACAAATAAAAAAACACTTTTTTTTATAAAAAAAATGTCCAAAAACAAGAATTTTTACTATTTCAATATTTTGGGTTTTTATTCTTTTTTTTTTTGTGTAGAAGGTATATTTAGTTTTTATTAGTGGTCATTTTGAAGCAAATGATAAAATTCTAAATATAACGGAGAAAATTAGTACTAGAATAGTCTCACAATAAGATTGGAAGTGATAAAATATTAATTCTGTAAATAAATGGAGTGAGATGTTATAAATTGAAAACAAAATTGGGAGTGTAAATGAGATATTGGAGAAAATGGAGTGAAAAATGAAAGAAATGAGTTTTGAGAGAGAGTTGAGAAGAGATTTTGAGAGATAATTAAAGAAATTAAAATATGGGAATGAAATAGTGGTACATAAGTAGAAAATGAAGTGAGAAATGAAATGATGGTTTTTGCAAAGAGAAACAAGAAGAGATTTTGAGAGAAAGAACAAAGAAGAAATAAGTTACAAATTTGGAAATGAAAAAGTTGGTATATAGGAAGAGAAAGAAGATAAATATATAATGAGATTGCATATGTTTCTCAACGAACTTACCTCTTAAAAATGTCAAAGTACTGAGATAAAACAATATACCTACATGTTTGTGTTTGAATGACCACTGCTCAAAAAATATGGTTAAATTTTCTAAGGGGTATCTCTCCAGTAAGAAATGTGTCACAATTAGCTTTTATACCAACATGTTGGGGTTTTTTCCGTATAGATCTTCTAGGGCTCTGATGATTCTCATTCTCTATTATTATGAGTTTGTTGTTGCCTCGTGGTCGGGTTTGTTGTAGCTTCCTTAAAAGTCCTGACAACTTTTCAACGCCGCTTGAATAGTATTTTGAACATGTATGGATTTTTTTTTTATTTGTCAAAAGTCTCCTTATTTCGAGCAAACCATAGATTATTAAGAATAGCAAAATTAGTCGTAAAATATTGTCTTCTACATGTTCAAGCATGTGGTAAATCCACTCTTTTAGCGTCATATATGAGAGGTTGGAAAAATTGATATTAAAAAATGAATTAAACTAAACTTGGGTGATCCAAATACAATTTACAGGACTATGATCAATAATTTCAATATAGTTCAATATAGGTCAAATATTTGGGGCAAAAGATAAGACATTGAACCATTTTCTACTAAGATTGTCCCTAACTGGGATTACCCTTAGGCAATCTATATCACAATTTATTTTATAAATCTATATGTCATCTTAACAATGTAGGATATGTTTACGAAGTTTTCATATTATACTAAATCAAAAAACAAATTCTCCTTTTTGTGCAAAATTCAATTTCACTTTAACCAATTGTTTAAGAAAACAAAATTGTCTTGATTTTATTTTTACTTTTTTTTTTCAGGATTAAATAAATTTTTTATCTTTATAAAATATCATATTTAAATTTTAGTATCTCTAAATTTTTTCTTTAAACAATAGTCCCTTAAATATTTTTTATTAGTAATTTTAGTCCTCCAAATTGAATATTTAAATATAATAAGATAATAATTAAAATGTTAAATACTTTTTAAAAAATATTGATATAATTTAAGTAATTAATTCATGTGAATTACTACATGCATGTTGTCTCTGTGCACACGCATATATTTAATCCCATGACTTAATTTTTACGTTTCTTTGTCTTTACTCTTTAAGATGTCCTAAAAGGTGGGCGTGACTAATTCAATAATGAGAAAAAAGTTTAGTCATCGTCTATGATGATGATGATGGTGATGGACTATAAATCTTGAAGGCAAACTAAGAATGAAACAATATAATAAAGAAAGAGAACTTGATCTTTATGGAGTAACAATTGGATAAGGAATAAAGAGCCATATACAATAGTGTGGCTCATCAAATTGAGGAATATACACTATACATGGTAATAATGCAAAGAAATAGAGATGCTAAATTGCTACTAATTGTACTTATAATAAAGAGAAAATAAATTATATAAGGGAAATTTACTAAGCACAAGTTTCAACGAGGATTGTTACTTTTCATTTCACAACTAAGTTAGGAAAAGAATATAATTAGGAGAAAAAGCATAGGATGCGTCATTGTCACGAAAATGATTCTAAGAATGCAGATCAATCGCCAGGTGGGGGCTACACCCAAGAGGATGTTCCTCGTGGAAAATATATACATATGTATATATTTACTTGAATTGAATGAACAGTTACCATATACAGTATACACTGTACATTAATATGATTAAATATATATGTTGCCGACCCAATAATGCAGATATGCTTTCTTGGATCTTACGGGGTCTCATATAAATGCATTAATTACGGAATTACTTCAATATTTTTATGGTAGCTAGAGGTGGAAATAAGTTGCATTAAATTAGACTTTGGAAAGTTTAAGTTAGATTTATTAAGAAAAATTCAGGTTTAAGTTTGGTATATACCTTACCATATCTTTACATTTCAGGCTTAAATATGGTTTTGATGAAAAATTGATACAACTTGTTAATTTATTTAAAAGTTTATTTTATTCTAATATTTTTGGATAAATAATTAAATTTATCTTTAAATAGATTAACGAATTAAATGTTAATGAAACTAAATTATATTTATATATTTAACATAATTTAAAGAAATTGACTTTATATAATATCTTACTTTCGTTCTATTTTATAATAATACATTAAATGTATCAAAAATTAAAAAAGGTTAATATGCTTAAACTACTTAAAGTTTAATTTTCAACAAAAAAAAAATTAAAATTTAATATAATAATTAAAAAATATTATTTACATTTATTTAAATAGATTAGTCTAATAGGCCTAAAACGTTTTTTACGTGGCATGTAACCTAACCGTTTTAATTAAATAGGTTCTTTTTAGAAGTCTTGTTATTGTTTGTTTACAAAAAAAAAAGTCTGACTTGACGTAATTTGGACCATAAATATCTTTCAGTCAATTGATAAATGTTGATATTAGTATATTAAATATTTTTATTTAAGTTTAAATTTAAGACCTCATAATATATAATATATGTGAGTTTCATTTTATAATGTGTTTGTCACTTTATTTATCAACTAAAAAATAAATGTAGAACGTTTGGCATTTCATAAAAATTTTTGCAGATAAAGTTAAAATGTTTATTATGTGAGTTGAACATGAGACTTTTAATTTGAAATACACATAATTAGAGATAAATAAATCAATATATTTAGATTGAGATTTCACAGTTTATATATCGATTATAAGTGTTTTTTATTATCTAAATTAACTATAAGTTTGATAATTTTTTTACAAGTAAAAATGATTTGTCTAACAGTTACCTTTAACTCTACATATATCATAAAAAAAACATAATAAATAACACAACTCTAAAATGAAGAATTTAAGATATATTTGTCTAGTCATACAACAATTTAAATCAATTTTATTTTTGTTAAACTCGTTTAAATAAATAATCCAAACTAAGCTTTTAATTAGTTTGATTTATCTAAATAAATCAGTTTACATTGAGGCACTCATTTTTTTTATCATACATCAAGTTAAACTTCAAGTTTTTGACGCAACTCAACACTTATTTGCACCCACACGCCACGTGTCTTAATATTGCTGACTATATATATTTTCGCTTTTTGTTTTGACGGTTAATCGTATTTTTACTTTTTTTTTCACAGGAATTTAACTTCTTTTTTTTATTATCTTATGTAAAACTTGAAATCAAAGGACAAATTTAATAATCATATTTTCTTTTAATCGCCAGATTGAACAAGATTCGTCGGCGAGAGCAAATAAGCCGATCACAGAGTATTTTTTCTTTTTTAATAAAATGATAATCATTATTTTAGAATGATTTTCAGGCTCGTTAAATTTTGTTAAATTCTTTAATATAAAATATTTATAACTTTTACTTTTTTTTTACATTTATCAAATGCAATTCAGATATTATTTATTTAATATTGTCATAGTGTCTACAAATTTTACTGGGGAATAAATTTTATTAACATTTTACAATTTTAAAATATTATTAATATAAAAGATTATATCAATACAATCTTACAATTTCAAAGACGAAAATTTATATCGATTCTCTGTATTAATGAAACTTTGATCATTTGGACTAACTATAATATTAATCATTACTAGAATACTTATATCATGCTTAAAATACTTTTTCGTTTTACCAAAAAAATGTGTTCTAGCTAGAAGAATTAAATATGGTCCTCCATAAATTCAACATTGGTTAACCAATTAAGTTTCATCTATTAAGTATATTCTAAGATTTTTTAATTTCTTGATTTCTAGAAAAATAAGACCTAATAATTTAAAGTTCAGTTAAAAGATAAGTAAAATTAATAAAAAGTTATTTTATAGAATTCGAAATTTGTTATGTGAATGAAAATACAAAAAAAATATAAATAATAAAAATCAGATTAAAAAAATAAAAATATATAGGACAACATTAATTTTGTTTGTTAGGATACAACTGCACTATACTATTATGAATTAAATTGAAAAGAGAACAATTAGTAGTAGCCACAAGTGACAACTGTATAATATAAAGTTAAAAAAAATGGTTTTATTATTTTCTAATAGGGATGTATATATGGATCTCTTTATTGCCGAAAGAAAAGAAGAAGAAGACTGATGATGAGATATGGAAATCCAATGTAAAGGTAGAAATCAGAAAAACACATGACATAGTATCAGTAACCAGCAAAGAAAAGGGAAAAATCATTGGAAAGTTAAAGAAAAGGTGTCTCTAAACTTGCTATCTTATACTTACGCATGATTCCTTTTGTTTCTGCTTAGCCAGGCAACACTTATTGTACCTTAATAATATGTAAAAAAAAAAAAGCATGGACGAAGAAATTATTAGGACCTCCTATTCCTATAGGATTGAAGTTAATTAAAGCATGGAGCCCAATATTAATGTTCAATTTTTTTAATATTCAAATGAAATTCATTTTTTTGTCGTCGATTGCAGTTGGTACATATGGTTGGATATATTGTTCACATACGATGTGACTTGGATTTAAGTTTAAAATTGTCGATTGCAATTGGTACATATGGTTGGACATATTGTTCACATACGATGTAATTTGGATTCAAGTTTAAAATTGTCGATTGCAATTGGTACATATGATTGAACATATTGTTTACATATGATGTGATTTAGATTTAAACTTAAAATTGTTGATTGTAATTAGTACATATGGTTAGGCATATTATTCACATACGATGTAACTTGGATTCAAACTTAAAATTTCTCAATTACTAAATTATATACAAATTTCATCGTGAATCTTCAATTAAGTTGATGATTTTCTCTTAGATTGTATATAATGTGTCTTTCAAACTCTACAATTTTTATTATGAAAAAAAATATATTAAGTGTCGCTAAATAATAAGTTTTGAATCATTCTAATGTCAAAAAATATCATTGGACCAAAATGTTTTAAAATAAAACATGTTTGTATAATATGATACTTTATCAAAATGTTGTACCAAAGAAAACTATAGTATCAAAAATAATATATTGTTGAAACTATAGTGTCTATAAATATAATGTGAAACTATAGTATGAAAACTAGGCTTGCTGACTTTACTCAAACTGTACCGCCAATCGGCCCAAAACATTTTTCAGGCTTAGATTAAGATCACTGTTACCATTACTCTTAGACCCAATTCATCTTTAAGACCTGAAAATTCGTTTTCGTACCCCCCAATTATTGATATACCCTCCATTTTAAAAAATTTGGAATGAAATTACCAAAATGTCCCTAAAAATGAAGTAAAATTCAAAAAAGTTCAACGTACCCCCTCATTGTGAAATTTCCGAAAAAAGTGAGTGTTGAGGTTCTTTTGTTTTTCCCGGAAATTTCAAATTCCGGTACACAAAATACATACCGGAAATTTCGTTTGTGAAATTTCCGGGAATTGTTCCGGAAATTTGAAAAATCCGGTAGTACACTGTCAATACCGGAAATTTTAAATTTCCGGGAACAACTCCCGCAAATTTCACAAACGAAATTTTTGGTATGTATTTTGTTCACCGGAAATTTGAAATTTCCGGGAATTTCACCGGAAATTTCAATGTCTCTGAAATTTCCGGTAGTTTTTTTTTTCTTATATTTTCTTATTTTTTTATGTATTTTTTGATTAATTTTTTTTCATTCTATTGTTTATAGTGAGGACCAGAGGAGCTAAAACCAGTGGTGAACATTCTAGAGTTCGGCCGCCTACGCAGTCAAATAGGAGAGCGGCAGTTGAGAAGCGTAGAAGGCGTAATGAAGAAATAGATGTTCAGCAGCAGGATCAGCAGGAATATCAGCAGGAGGATCAGCAGCAGCAGGATCATTATATTGATGATCAGGAGCAGGAGCAGGATCAAAAGCACGAGCAGCAGGAGGATCAGGAGCTGCCTGATGCTCATGCTCTATTATTTTCTGGTGGTCCGTACGATTTATCTGTTTTGAAGAATTATGAGGACCACATAGCAGTAAAAATTTGGAATGGGGAGGTTAGTTAATAATATTTATTATTATTTTAATTATTTATTATTATAATTATTTGTTATTATAAATATTTATTAAGTTATTTATTTTAATATATTTTTAGTATAATTTGTTATATTTAAGTTTTATATTCATTATTAAAATTTAAATAAATTGTCTGTTTGTTATTTATTGTAATTAAACAGGATAGGCGCACCCTTAAAGTCGTCTCAAATGGCAAGAAGCAGGCGAAATTTATTGATATTAGAGCTGTATTACCTGCCGAGATTGATCGTTAGATTACTATATCTGGACTACGTCCTCTGCAACGATGTAGTCTGAGTATGATCGATGGTAATCTAATATCAGCTTTTGCTGAGAGATGGCATGCAAAGACGAGCTCATTTCACATGCCATTTGGTGAGATGATTATCACTCTGGACGATGTCAGGGGTCTACTCAGCATCCCATGTCGTGGTGAGTTCTTCACCTCTCCAGCTAATTTCACTGAAGACCTGGCGATTACTGCTGCCGTGGAATTATTAGGAGTTACTGTTGATGAAGCAGTGGCAGAGACCAGGATGAACAGAGGTCCATCATACAGCTTTGAGTGGTTGAAGTCGGTATTTTTTACACAGCTGCGTGATGGATGATATGATTGTGCAGCCAGGGCATACCTACTACATTTAGTAGGTGTACGATATTAGCAGATAAAAGTTTTACACTTGTATCTGCTAAATATTTGTTCTTATTTCACGATCTTGAAACATGTGGCAGATGGGCTTGGGGATCAGCAACACTTGTTGTGTTGTATGACTATCTAAGAGATAGTACTCTACCGGAAACGAAGCAGATCGGTGGATATTTATCCCTTTTTCAGGTACTATTATATTAATTTACATACTTATTATATTGATATTTGATAATATGGTTTATTAATTATTTGTATGTTTTTATTGGTTTATTAATTATTTGTATGTTTTTATTGTTTTATTAATTATTTGTATGTTTTTATTATTTACAGACCTGGATATATGAGTACTTTCCTCATATATATAAAAGGGAACTGAATGAGCCGATGTCTTTCATGCCTCGGATGTTTCGGTGGACTGCTAAACAAACATCCGGGAGCGTGTCTTACTACAGAGCAAAGTTGGAAACTTTCAGGGAGTCTGATGTAATATGGGTAGTAAATTACGATGAGGACTCTACCACACGGTTTCAGTCTGTTTCGTTATTTACTGGACATATTCGTTGGTGTTCCACTATGGTACCTTATTTACTAGAGAGGTGCATCCGACAGTTTGGATATATTCAACATATCCCTCCTACACCACATTTGCTTGTAGTACGTGATGTGGATGTCGAATGGGGTATGTACAAGAACTCTGTTCGAGCCCTGCGTGCAGTGTTGCATCGGGCTACATATCCACACCAGACTGTTGAGGGGTACATCCAGTGGTACTATAGGATATCTCATCCTAGGATGACCCTTCACGTTGCTGTAGATGCTGCTGGTCCTGATGTTGCTGGTCCTAGTCATGCCGGAGATTATACTGATGCTGGAGGTCCTAGTCATGTCGGGGATTATACTGATGCTATAGGTCCTAGTGATGGTCGCGGGGAGTGGTATACACAGTGTCAACACATCGGTGGTCTGATACAGGAGAGTTTAGATTTAGATAGACTACCGGGTGATGATGACATGCGTGCTTTATTAGAGAGGGCTTTATACATCTCTAAAGGAGGCAATTACCAGTAGTATTTATGTTGTATTTGTAATATTTAGACTTATTTTTATTTATTTAGTATTAAAACTTATTTGGTTCCACTTATTTTGTTATTTAGACTTAATTGTGTTATTTGCTTATACTTTATATTTATTGTGTTATTTTATTTAGACTTAATTGTGTTATTTGCTTAATTGAAAACAACATATAACATGTATTGAAAACTTTATATTAACTCAAAACAACATATATTAACATACAACTTGTTACAAAAGTGTCAATCATCTGCTAAAGACATATAATCTGATGTACCCTCTAAATCTAATGAACCCCAATGTTGTAGACATCCTGCATATGCTATAGCCCATGATGTAGACTCATCACTATGGTGCTCCTTCCAATGCCATGCTAGTGGAGGTAATGGACATGTTGCTTTCAATTTAACCTGAATCCAATGACTGTCATTAACAAAACCAATGCTGATAATACGATCACGTGATAGGTCTCCACTGTGTGCACCTGTCAATGGGAAAAAAGTCAAACAAAAACCTTTTGCCAATGTCACAAAAACGAGATTATATTTTGTTGCTATCACGTCACCCATATCTGGAATGCTCAACCACTTTTCCATTGGTTGGTTTCCCAGTTCATATACAAGTAAAGAGTCAGTCACTTCTTGCAAACGTTCCTTGAATAACGCATGATATAAATCAGGTTTGGACTTAATCTCCAAATACAACTCTCGACGCACAATGCTCCAAGATTCTTCACTATGGCCAAGTAAACAAGCAATAGCACGATATCCACAATTTCCATCTGCAACTGTTTTTCCTCTTTATCAGTATTCATGGTTAATTTCCTCCATTGTATATGAATAGCCTCCAATGGAATTGGAACACCTTTCAACTTGTACCGTGCCAACTCACATGCACACGGTAATCCATTAGTGTTTCTAATTGTACAACCACATGCAGCTTTGTCGTTACCGACATACCTAACTCTCTTGTACTCATGATCAACATCAGCTAAAGCGTTCTTCGATACAACCCAATTTGTTGTGTATATGCTCTCTACGACCCTTACTTGTCTCAAATGAACCTTTGATCTTAATAATTTGGTACTTCAACATGTCATGCATACCAGACCATGCCTTACAGAAATCTCCTTTACTATGTTCCAAAAATTTCTTCAACGACCAATGAGCAGACTCAACCCTAATATCCAAACATAAACAAAATTTTATATAAGTATAAATATAACCAAAAATCATACATGTTTAATCATATATAAACAAAATTAATCATATATAAGTATAAATATAACAAAAAAAATAAAGTTTTAATGACGTACCTATTAGTTGTAGTATTTCCTAGATGCAATACTCGATTGGTCCATGCTTCAACAAATCTTTCCTTGTGAGGATTCAACCATGTGTCTTTGACGTAGTCAAAGAAAATAATATTATCGACACATGCTTGCTCAAACATTTGCAACATTTCCTCATACTCCTTCTCTTCAGAACAATAAACAATTTTCTTCCACACCTCAAGAATGGGTTCTTGTATATCTTTCTTCAGTATATATTGTTTGCATTTGGCTCCAACATTTTTATTGATATGAAGTTGACAAAGTAAATTTGTTGAAGATGGAAATACAACTTCAATTGCATTCATCAAAACAAGTTCTCTATCAGTGACAATCACCTGAGGAAATGGAGTGTTTGCAAGAAACAACTGTTTTAACTTCTCCAATGCCTAACAGAAGTTTTCTTGACGCTCACTGTCCATATAAGCAAATGCAACATTGAATGTCAACCCAGTTGAAGTTATACCAACAATTTCAAACAATGGTAACCTATACTTGTTGGTTTTGTAGGTGCTATCCATGATCAACACAAAATGGAACATGTTCAACAAAGTTATGGAGTCTGGATGCGTCCAAAACATGTCCCTCACAACGTTCGAGTCTCCATGAGTCCTAGTCCAACATGCATACTTCTCAGCTTCAAGTAACTTCAACAGATGTTGCATATCAGTTCTAGGTCCTTTCAAATTCTTTTTGTAGGTGGTTCGACGGTTATAAATTTGAGAGATACTAGTCACATTCTCCTTATCTCGATCCCTCAAAGATGACAATATATGCCTCGGTGCAACGTGATACTTAGTCAGTTCGTCAACATGATTCTTATCTTCATCGTTTAAGCGCCCCACAAATGCATTATTCTCAAAAGTAGCCACTAACTCATGGTTGTGAAGTCCACACACTAAACTAATAATCCATCCCTCAGCCTCAACATTTTTCAATGGTCTCGATCGAATTTTAAACGGACAACCACACCTTTTTGTTGAAGTACCTGACTCACTTTTATTTGACTGATATTTTCCACCTCTATCACAACCAAAAATTAATTTAGATTTCCTTCCTCTCATTCCTGTCTCTACGTTGGATTGAGTTATGATAACAGCTACCCGATTTTGACGACCAACCTCTCTTGCCCATGATATGACAGCTTCCCGTGATTCAAAAATTTGATCGGTTGTGAATGCTTCAGTCAAATCTATACAAACTGGTTGTCTTTTTTCCATACCTATGTCAACAAAACAAAAAATAAAAAATTAACAATTAAAAAAAAAAACTACCGGATATTTGAAATTTCCGGTGAACAACAACTACCGGAAATTTCAAATCCCCCAAATTTCCGGGAGTACAAATAACGTACCAGAAATTTGGTGACGAAATTTCCGGTAAAGGAAATTGACTATTGGAAATTTCACAAGTTTTGAAATTTTCGGTAGTTATATTTTAACTACCGGAAATTTGAGGGGAAAAAATACGTACCGGAAATTTGGGTCTTGGATGAAATTTTGGGAGAATTTTTTTTTTACTGAATGGTGAAATGGATGGCCAATTTTGGATTTTTATGAATTTGGGGGGTACATCAATAATTGGGGGGTTACGAAAACGAATTTTCTTAAGACCTATATCGGCCGAAACACTGTGACCGGAAGAACTTGATAGCCCATTGGGTTACAAAGCAAAGTGTTTGGAGAAATTACAGCTCACCTTTACCTCATACCCCCAAAATATATAAAAATACCATTTTATTCTCTACTATTTATAGCCAAAATTTTCTAAATTATTAATATTTCGAAAGTTTTATATTCATACAACTTTTTTAATTTAAAAAAAAAATGAAAAAGTTGTATTTCGAAAGTTTCACATTCATCCAAAATTTCGAAACTTTTTAAAAAATTGCAAATTGCAATTTTTTACATTCATTTATCTCCCCTCTCTTCCTAAAAATTCAACCAAACACATTTCATTTAAAATATCTTCTCGTCTCTTTTCCTTTTCATCTATCTCAAATTAAACATACCCTAAAATAAAAGTGTTACGAGCTTAGCTTTACTAGGCAAACTTGCGTCGAAGCTTATAATTGCATTCAAAAAATAAGGTATGAGAGTGGAACTTATTCATAGACAAGGACAGGGTGGGTACACCCATGTGAAAGGTCATCCTAAGGATATTGAATGCTCTCAAATATGGCTTCTTTAGAGATTGGCGATGCGGACACAAATATTTGGTTCCAACCATGACTTTTGAAACGGTCGTTGTGTAATTTGATTCACGATATTTCTCCTACTAAGTTAAGACTTAAGGTTAAGGACATATATAGGATAATGTAATGTGCAATAATGTTGCCTTGGCTATTGATTTGCCGTATGTGGTTGTTAGTTCAATACACAATTTGAATCACAACTTAGTCTTTTTAATCGAAGACACTCGTGTGTGGAGGTCTAATCTGAACGATGTGTATACTATAAGAAGTGAATATCTTTATCTTCTCACTCAAGATGACAATGATACCTCTCATGATAATTGGAGTTAGACGTGGAAGTTACCGTTGTAGTAAGTGTTTAATTTTTTATTTAGCAAATTTGTCATAACTTCATTCCTACTATATAAGTTTTGGTGCATAAAAGCGTGAACATATCTCCTTCTTGTGTGTGCTTCTATGCTACAAATGAGACTAATACTCATTGCCTTCGACGACATCTAGAAGCACTTGAAGTCTGGCGAGGGTATGAGTTTCCATATATCCTTTCTTCGTGTTAACTTTGGGATAGACAATTTTGCAAATGTCATGCATAGGCTAGTAAGTGATTTGGATATTATTTCCCATTTGATAGCATGAAATATTTGGTGTTCAATGAATAAGTTGGTTTACGAGGATGTTTAACATGTGACGAGTTCAACAACAACTTCTATTTTCCCTCACAATTTTTAGGTTGCTAAACAAACAATATTTAATACGACTTCGATCACATCTTCTTGATGGAGCTAAATATCACTAGAAGGGGGGTTGAATAGGGATTTTGGCGTTTAAAAATAATTTTAAGAGTTTTTGAGTTTCTGTCCTTTTTGAGATGATACAAACTGGAAAATTGATTTTCAACCTTTTTAAGTGAAAACAGAATAAATGCAAGAAAAATATAAGGAGATAGACACATAAGTTTTATACTGGTTCACCCAAAGATGGCTACGTCCAATCCTCGCAACCTTGTGAGATTTCACTAAAGATCAATCAGATCAGCCTCTTGCAGAGGATGGTTACACTTTGTGTATTCTCAAGCTTCACCAAACTTACAATCAAGTTTCAAATATTTTCAAGTACAACTTACTTGAAAATTACAGAGTGATATGAGTATGATTTCTTTTATCTCTATTTAAACACTTTCTAAAAAGATATTTCAAAGATCTAGTGTATGAATGTAGAAAGTATATAGAGATGATGAATATTGCTTATGATAAACTTTAAGATTCTTGATCTTTTTCTGCAATATTGTTGTGTGTTGAATTATGAATAGTTTGCTGCCTTTTATAGAGGTCTTACGATGTTCTTTTCATGAGACAAGCTTTTGTGATCGTTTGGAATCAATTCAAATCAATCCATGGTCTTTCATCATATTTACGAAAATGTCATCCAGCTGTCCTTGGACATATGTAGTCCATCCTCAGCCTGGAAATTGACTTGCATTGGACCTTGGTCTTGTGTTGTCGTTTTCTTTTCTCATTCTTCAAGACATGTGACTTCTATTTTGAGTTTGTTTGCAGTTGCCTTTTTGTAGATTGACTTTGCTTTATTTTTCCAATCATACAAGAATGATATATAGGGCTGCCCATTAGCCTTTGCACATAGGAAAGTAGTTTTGCAACATGTGACTTCTTGAAAACCCAAGCTATAAGCCATCCTCGTACCTTGTATAGCTGGCCTTAGGATTTCTTTTGATCAAATGCTTTATATAATCTCTTATTCATGCTGGTTTGACCTCTTTTGATGAATTAAAAACGTTATTTCAGCGAGGATGGAAAATTTCATCTTGAAGACCCATCCTCTCAATGTTTTGTCATATCCTCCAGCTTGAACACTTAATAAATTAACCCAGATTTTTCTTCCTTTTGATCTAATTGAAGGTTGACCTGTTTTCTTATAATGATTACTCAAAAGCACAAATTAGTATTAACCATAATCATAATCTTTAAACAATTTTGTTATCATTAAAATCATTTGAGAGATTTTGTCTCAACACTTCTAGTATTGTTAAAGAGGTTATTTGTCAACATGGTGATGATGAGACAATTGTTCTTAATATGGATGAAAGTGCAAAGTTCAATTCAAGGATGACGAGATTTGGCGGCTTGGTTCAAAATCATATTAACATTTTTCAATTTGACTTTTATGGTTGTGTAGGTGTGTATAATGTGCTATGTGCAGAATTTCATGTCCCCTTTGAAGTCATAAAACTTTGCTGGCAAATATGATATAAAAAATATTTATGTTTTTTATATCCCCTTTGTACAATTCAATTGATGACAAATGATTTTGATACGTTCCATCATTATGTTAATCTTTTGGAGATTATTCGTGAGTTTTTTTGCACATCATTATACCCTAGTTCTTTACTACTTATTTGAAAAATGAACTTTTGCTTGGATATACTAGCTAAGTTGGAAGCTAAACCGCATTGAATCTTTGATTATAGTTCGTGAGTCATTCTCAAATTTATCATCACTTTTGTTGACCGATGATGTCTTATGAGTAACCTTTTTGAGGACTTAGTTATATCTACTTTCCATTGTTGTTTCATCTCGTGTAAATAAGAAAGACAATATTTTAGTCTTTAACAATTGCATGAATATTACCATCTTTTGAATTTTTTTCCAACAAATGTCTAAAAATTACTTTTTATAGTTTTAACAAAAAATGGGTTTATGAATTAAGAGGTAAACGTATTTGTATTTGTTAAAGTAATACAAAAATTATCAATAGTTTTAAAACTGTATTTCGTTAATATTTTAATTTTTTTTTTTACAAAATAACGTTTTTATGTTTTTTACAAAATAATTTTGTTTTTACAACATTGTAACATAGAAAATAGTGATCATAGTCATGTAGTTATGTTCTGCCTTTTTTTTTTGAGGATATGTTCTTGCTTCTTATTCTTACATGGGCAGTGAAATTCCAATAGGTCGCGACAGCAGAAACATAAGAGAAATTGTCTATTTTGGTCGTAGAAGAAATAAGAGAAATAATATTTTTCTTGACCAGCAAAAAGAAAAAACTTTTATTTGAAAAGAATTTATTTAAAATAAAATAAAGAAAATGTTAGTGAGAGGACATACTGGTAAATCGGATATGCTCGAAAAGAGGGTGCGAAGAAGGATCTCAGTACTCACATAGATCTGAATCCTCTTCTTTCTTTCTTTCTTTCTCCATCTCCATTTTCTTCCCTTAAACCTAATCTCTATTCTCTAATCACACCCCCCTTAAACTCGATCTCACCCAAATAAGAATAAGAAGAAGAAGAAGAAGAAACGAAGATGTTGACCAAATTCGAAACGAAAAGTAACAGAGTTAAGGGTCTTAGCTTCCACCCTAAGAGACCATGGATCCTCGCCAGTCTCCACAGTGGCGTCATCCAGTTATGGGATTACCGCATGGGAACTCTCATCGACAAATTCGACGAACACGATGGTCCCGTTCGCGGCGTTCATTTTCACAATTCTCAACCTCTCTTCGTCTCCGGAGGTATATATATATATATATATCTATACATCATTCTCAATTTTCATTCCCTTCATTTTTCTTATAATATAATATTTTTACTCAAAATACTTTAGATCTGAACTGAAATAACCGTTATAGATTAGATCGTTCTCAAATTCGAGATTTCTATTGTCAGGTGATGATTACAAAATCAAAGTTTGGAACTACAAGTTGCATAGGTGTTTGTTCACTCTTCTAGGTCATTTAGATTACATCAGAACCGTTCAATTTCATCATGAGAGTCCTTGGATTGTGAGTGCTAGTGATGATCAAACGATTCGCATCTGGAACTGGCAGTCACGTACCTGCATTTCTGTTTTGACTGGTCATAATCATTATGTTATGTGTGCTCTTTTTCATCCTAAGGAGGATCTTGTTGTGTCTGCTTCGCTGGATCAGACTGTTCGGGTTTGGGATATTGGGTCTCTTAAGAGGAAGAATGCATCTCCTGCTGATGATATATTGAGGTTGAGTCAGATGAATACGGATCTTTTTGGTGGTGTTGATGCTGTTGTTAAGTATGTGTTGGAAGGTCATGACCGCGGTGTTAATTGGGCTTCTTTTCATCCAACATTGCCTCTCATTGTCTCTGCGGCTGATGATAGGCAAGTTAAGCTTTGGAGGATGAATGGTAAATATCAAAACATTCCTTAGTTATTATCAATTAATAGTGACATGAATACATGACTTGATTGGCATATACATCTGGCTTTGCATTTTTTTGTTTTAAATGCTATGTTTATTGGATTTTCATATAGTTTTGATGCAATTCTGACTATTATATTAACATGTGTTTGTGTAGTATATGGGGAATTTGAAAACTTAAACTTCATTTTGTAGTATTGGAAATATAACTAGTTTGTGTTGCTAATCAAATACCGATCTTTTTTACAGACACAAAGGCATGGGAAGTGGACACTTTGAGGGGGCACATGAATAATGTTTCATGTGTAATGTTTCATGCCAAACAGGATATCATTGTGTCAAACTCTGAAGACAAAAGTATTCGCATATGGGATGCAACGAAGCGAACTGGAATTCAAACATTTCGCCGAGAGCATGATAGGTTTTGGATTCTCGCAGCACATCCTGAAATGAATTTGTTAGCGGCTGGTCATGATAGTGGCATGATTGTTTTTAAGTTGGAGAGGGAAAGACCTGCATTTGTGGTTAGTGGGGATTCTTTATTCTACACAAAAGATCGGTTCTTGTGTTTCTATGAATTCTCAACACAAAGAGACGTGCAAGTGCTTCCATTTCGACGACCGGGTTCTTTAAGCTTGAATCAAAGTCCAAAGACTCTTTCCTACAGCCCAACTGAAAATGCATTTCTTTTGTGTTCAGATGTAGATGGTGGGTCTTACGAGTTGTATTGCATATCAAAGGATGGTTATGGTCGGGGAGATGTGCAAGATGCAAAAAGAGGTCATGGGGGATCAGCCGTCTTTGTTGCTCGTAATCGGTTTGCCGTGCTTGAGAAGAGCAGCAATCAAGTCCTCATAAAAAATTTGAAGAACGAGATTGTTAAAAAGAGTGCCCTTCCAATTGCCACTGATGCTATATTCTATGCAGGAACAGGCAACTTACTTTGTAGGTCCGAGGATAGGGTTGTTGTGTTTGATCTCCAACAGAGGATTGTTCTTGGTGATCTTCAGACCCCATTTATCAAATATGTTGTCTGGTCTAATGACATGGAACATGTTGCTCTGCTCAGCAAACATGCCATTATAATAGCTAGCAAAAAGCTTGTGCACCAATGCACTCTCCATGAAACAATTCGTGTAAAAAGTGGAGCTTGGGATGACAACGGTGTTTTCATTTATACAACTCTAAATCACATCAAATATTGTCTTCCCAATGGAGATAATGGGATAATCAAAACATTAGACCTTCCAATTTATATCACAAAGGTTTCAGGTAACATAATCTTCTGTTTAGACCGGGATGGAAAGAGCAGAGCAATAACTATTGATGCAACTGAATATATCTTTAAGCTTTCCCTCTTCAAGAAAAGATATGACCATGTTATGAACATGATAAGGAACTCACAGCTCTGTGGGCAGGCTATGATTGCTTATCTTCAACAAAAAGGCTTTCCTGAGGTTGCTCTCCATTTTGTGAAAGATGAAAAAATTCGGTTCAATTTGGCTTTAGAGAGTGGGAACATTCAAATTGCAGTTGCATCAGCCACAGCAATTGATGAGAAAGATCACTGGTATCGTTTAGGGGTTGAGGCTCTTCGCCAAGGTAATGCTGGTATAGTAGAGTATGCATACCAGAGAACAAAAAATTTTGAGAGGTTGTCTTTCCTTTATCTTGTAACTGGGAACTCAGAGAAACTTTCTAAGATGTTGAAAATTGCTGAAGTAAAGAATGACGTGATGGGCCAGTTTCACAATGCCTTATATATGGGTGATGTCCGAGAACGTGTCAAGGTCTTGGAGAATGTGGGCCATTTGCCTCTAGCATACATCACTGCATCAGTCCATGGGCTGCATGATGTTGCAGAGCGGCTTGCAGCTGAACTTGGAGATAATCTTCCATCTTTGCCTGAGGGGAAAGTACCGTCTCTCTTGATGCCTCCTTCACCCGTCATGTGTGGAAGTGATTGGCCCCTTCTCAGGGTTACGCGAGGCATGTTTGATGGTGGGTTTGACAATGTAGGTCGGGGAGTTGTTGATGAAGAAGAGTATGAGGCTGTTGATGGAGACTGGGGTGAGGAGCTTGACATAGTTGATGCAGATGCTCTGCAAAATGGAGATGTTGCTGAAATTTTGGCAGATGGAGAAGTGGCTGAAGAAAATGATGAAGAGGGTGGATGGGAGATGGAGGATTTAGAGCTAGGCCCTGAAGCTGACACCCCAAAAGCTTCTATTGGCACACAATCTTCAGTTTTTATCCCCCCAACCCCTGGTATCTCAGTAAGCCATATATGGATGCAGAAATCATCACTTGCAGCTGAGCATGCAGCTGCTGGAAATTTTGATACTGCAATGAGGTTGCTGAACCGACAACTTGGGATAAGAAATTTTGCCCCCTTGAAATCGCTGTTTCTTGATCTTCATACTGGAAGTCATTCCTATCTGCGCGCCTTTTCATCTGCTCCAATCATACCACTTGCAGTTGAAAGAGGTTGGACTGAGTCATCTCCTGCAAATGTGAGAGGCCCCCCAGCACTTCCTTTCAAATTGTCTCAGCTGGATGAAAAGCTTAGAGCTGGTTATAAGTTTTTTACTGCCGGGAAATTCACTGAGGCTCTTAAGACATTTGTTAATATTCTTCATACAATTCCTTTGATTGTGGTGGAGTCAAGGAGGGAAGTGGATGATGTGAAGGAACTGATTATTATAGTCAAAGAGTATGTTTTGGGTCTGCAGATGGAGCTGAAGAGGAGAGAAACTAAGGACAATCCAGTAAGACAGCAGGAGCTTGCTGCTTATTTCACTCACTGCAACCTTCAGGCACCTCACTTGAGGTTAGCTTTGTCGAATGCAATGAGTGTCTGCTTTAAGGCAAAGAACCATGCCACCGCTGCTAACTTTGCTAGGAGGCTACTTGAGACAAATCCCACCATTGAAAACCAAGCAAAGACAGCAAGGCAAGTGCTGGCAGCTGCAGAAAGAAATATGACTGATGCCACACAGTTGAACTATGATTTCCGAAACCCATTTGTAATTTGTGGTGCAACCTATGTGCCCATCTATCGAGGACAGAAGGATGTTTCTTGCCCATATTGTACTTCTCGTTTTGTGCTAAGCCAGGAGGGGCAGCTTTGTACTGTTTGTGATATTTCAGTGATAGGGGCTGATGCTTCTGGACTGCTCTGTTCACCTTCCCAGGTACGTTGATTGAGCAATAGGACCAGGAGCATTTTGTCAAATTTTGTTTCAGGTCAATTTTCTGCACTAGATAGATCCCTATTGTTTAGTTAATATTTTCATGGGACTGTGGTAGAAGCAAGAAATAGTCAAGAGGAATCACTGTTTGCTCTTCAGCTTACTCTTTTGTTCAGTTAAAAATGATTTTCAATGTAATAAATCCATTTCGTATCTTGAGGGTTGTTAGTTTTTCATACACAAGAAAGTGAAAGGTTGTACTTGGATCAAATTTATGGTTATAGGCTTATATGCATGACTCAATTGTGCGTTTTGTGGTGTAGTACATGTCACGGGTGCTCAATCGGACTAAAAGGGTGCTCAATCGGGCTTTAGTCCCTTGGTTACAAGAATATCATGTTTCTTTGTAAATTACTAAATTCCTTATTTGATTGTCAGTTCATGCAATTTAGTAATTTACTCTTGTCTTCTGGGCAGGGTTACTCTGTGATTTCTTACATATTGCTACTTTCTATACCTGCTTTAAAAATTGTCTTTTAAATTATTAGTGGCTCTAGTTATGAATTGTAAAAAAAAAAAAGTTCAAAAGAGTATTTGGTAGTTTGTCTAAAAAAGAGTATTTTGATAGCATTCCTTAATCGTGCACTGTTTACCACCTGACAGGGATACCTGGTTTGAACTCTGGCATTTTTGAATAATATCTCTAAAAAAATACCTTTTATTAATTCTATCATCAATAAAAATATTTGAGAGCTAAGGGAGACTTCTTACAATTTATAAAGATTTCAATTGCGCAATGGGTTCTCTTGGATGTTCTGCCCCATTGTATGATTTTTGTTTAATCTCGTGGTTAATTTATTTTCCCTGAATACATATATTATAGACTTTTCTTTTTTGACTGAAAAACATACTCCACTCAAATGTCAAACCAAAAATGCAATAGGTTAGGCAAATATCTCCTAGCCAAATTGAGTCAGGAGTAGAAATTTAAAAACAGCAAACCTAAGAAATGGGTCATTGTATTAGCTGAGGTCAATGGCTCGGTCCTTATTACTAACTAACTAATCGAGCTCTCCACAAATGAGTATTATGGGGAACACCTAAATATATTTTGTAAAGGAAATCAATAATATTCTCATATATGAATGTTGTGGCCCTAACCCATTCTCCACATACTGGCTTTCTTGATAGTGATAGTATCATTAACTTGATGGAGGGTTCACCAAGTAAAGCACGCCTTGTGAGTTGTGACCAACTTAAGCCTTTAAGGAAGTCTACCGTGGGATAATATTTTGCCTACTTTAAGCATTGAGCCAATAAGTAATCAATGTTGGACAATAATATCCATCATCCCTGTTTGGCAAGGACAGTAATCATATTGAAACCTTTGGAACTTCTAAATTCCATGCCTCCCATACATTTTAGCTTGCATAAAGAAGTCCTCTTTATCAAAGTGTGCATCTTAAGCTAAGAGTTTCTATGGATCACTATTCAATCATCTCCCCCTTCTTGTGGCTCTTAAATTCACTTCAATGCAGACATGGCAACAAAAAGCTCGATAATATCCTCCTTCCTTTCTTTTATGTTTTTTCTTACTCATTCTATTAGATGTTAAATTAGATATTGAAATGATCTTTTTATAGATAAACGTCAGTGGTTAGTAATTTAATTGGAGAGAGGGATAAATTGTTAGCACTAGGAATCAAACTCTAAGACATTCTTCATGAAGTTTCTTCAATGTCCCAACCCTTACCACTGGACTACATTTTCTAAACATATAGATGGGATTTTGGCCCATAAGTTGTTAGATCATTTATTGCATGGGGCCTAGAGGCCCTTGACCTTCGTCAAAAAAAATATGATAAAATGCTTTACCTTCTACTCTCATTTTTGTACTCCTTAATCTTAACAAGGGGGCGGAATTTTTATTCAAAAGCTTTCGTTAATATTGGGGGAAGTTCTAAGAAATTGGAAGTTGACTTTGTCTAACTCCAACAAATTCAACCTTCCAATTTACTGGAACAAAAGAATAAATTGACAAAGTCAACTTTCGGAACATTGATTTGGTAGACAGACACATTGAATTTCAACAAATTCGAACATTAAATTTTCATTGCGGCAAATTCAAAATAAAAATTTAAACTTTGAAAAGTTTGTTGAAATGTAAATTTCTTCCGACAATTTTAAAATTTAGTTTTTCAAAATTGCAGAAAACTCAATTTTTAATTTGCCAAAACAATTTTTCAATTCCGACGATTTGAAATTCTTAGCCCTGTTTATTTTTCAACAACATTTTTCAATTTTATTCTGTAAATTTTATGTTTATTTTCAGCAAAATTATATCAGAATTATTTATCTTATTTAATTGTGATATATTTGTCTTTTATTTTTTATTTCTTGTTTATTTCTTATCATTTAAAACGTTCAAGTTAGTCATTCTTTAATTTTTTTTATTAAAAAAATGTTGAGGTGCAATCTCCTATAATTTTTAATAATTTTCTTTTTTAAATTTCTTTTTCTATTAAAAATAAAGAAATCCATAAAATCCCCAGATACACCTCTAAATTTTTGCACCACACCAAATTACCTTTTCTGTCTCTCAAGAGATGATTGTGTAAAATGTTAATACGAGTTATTAACTCCATTAGTTAGAAAAATTCACACAAATTAAGAAATAATGATACATAAATCATATGTTAGCAAAATTCTTACACTTATATTAAATATTTTTAATTTTTTAAAAGTTGAATACACAACTTAAACGATAAAATTTATAAATTTGATTTCATAATATATCTTTAGAGTATTTAATATGGTGGATGCATCACTTATTTAACACCAAGCTAAATAGGTACTTCTATTATGGAGGAGAAGTTTTTGGTGCTTATGAGAATTGTAGTTATGGAAGCACTATCTGTCTCTTTACTTTTTGTGGGCTTTTATAAAAAATTCCCAACGATCTTTTATCTTGTTTATTTATAATAATCAAGTCCTTAATCCTTTTTTAATGAGTTTAATTTACATTGACAATGTAAATATTTTACATGTCAACAGATTATAATCACTTATGTCCAAGTCAAACACTTTTTTATCATTAGATAATTGTGATTTATTATCAATAAATTAAATAATTTCTCAATTAATTATTTTTATCTTTTAATAAATACACAATATTATCATTCTTTTTAATTAAAAAAACACTTATGTGTCTTGAAAAATGCCAAGATGACAAGTCTCCAAAATGATTATTAAAAACAAAACCCACTCATAAAAGATTTATCAATTTTATCCTCTTCATCGTCTTCTACCATTAAATATCTTAAATTCAAATATGACAAATTTGTTTTCAACTTCATCGTATTTTCTGTTTCGTTCTCTCTTTAGTCACGTTTTAAAATTAGTCAACTTATAGTTATATCAATTTTTTTATTCTTTCTTTAATCACGTTTTAAAATCACTTTCAATTTATAGTCATATCAATTTTTTTAAACAAAAAAAGATTAAAAAAAAGGATAATTTTATCATGGTTTAGTAGCTAAATAACCTTAATGGAAAAAAATAATAAAAGAATTGAACTGTTATAAATAAATAAGATAAAGAACTTCTGCGACTTTTTTTTTATCTAAAATATATATATTTATATTTAATTTTCTTTTTATGTTTAATTTGTCATACCTTCTACATGCAAAAGAAAATTTAACTTCAATTTTATTCAAGATAAATTTTGATGAAAAATACCAGCATATTGTTCTTCTAGATTTTA
>JBBPBP010000001.1:8655549-8680575 GCA_037974735.1 Cicer chorassanicum | reverse complement strand
TTTTAAAATAATGATAAAATAAAGTTTGGGGTAATAGGGTAAAATTTTCTATATCGAAATTCGGGTAAAAGTTATTGCAGCCCAAAGTTTGTCTGGTTTGGGCTCTCACTGAAAAAGAACATTTAGTTATTGTCCGAAAAAGGCAAAACCCTCTCATTCCAAATCTTTAGGAACCACACTATCCGTTTTACTTGTTTCCGCCGCTGCCTCACGTCTTTACTCTCCACGTCCCTCGCCGGAGGTATTCTCCCATTTCTGTGTTGTGTGGTTTCTCTCGTTTTTAAGCTGTTGGGATTCATTTCAATTTTTATTCAATTATTGTTTCTAAGTTTATCTCGATGTTCAACTGTGGTTTTAAGTATTTATCTATTTTAAGCTGTTTTTTAGGTTTATTTCTGATTGAGTTAGGGTTCAATTTGTGGAACTGGTTTAAGAAGTTTGCTGATACAGAAAGGTTGAATTGGAAACAATGGATTGTTTGTGTTGGTCTTGCTGCTATTTCTTAACCAATTGGTTTTGTTGTGAAGTTGATACAATGTTTAACTTGGAAGGAAAATTCGGATTGTTAGCAGTAAATCATCATGTAAATATGGGATCATTCTATTTGTACTTTCATTTTTTATTCACATTTGTAATTAATTTTTTCGAAATATGTTTGTACTGATTTATGGGAAGTAACTTGAATTTTATGTTAGTAGGGTAGGAGTTTTGAGAATGAAGCGGTTGATTCTATAGTTATCTCTTCTGAAATAAGGTTCTATAGAAACATGTGAAGTTAGTATATTAATTCTATAGGACCTGTGAAGATTGTGGAGCGGGAGGTAGTGAAATTTTTGATGAATACTAAAAAACTGGATTTGGAAAACTGACCCACGTTAAAACTAGGTTTTGGGCCAACCCACTTTAAAACCAGATTTTTGTACTGACCCACTTTAAAACCAGTTTTTTAAGTGTATGATTGTTGTTGTTTAGCAGTCCCCATTTGAAATGGCTGAAAAGGATTTTGCAGTTATGACAATGGTAATATCTAGTTCACACAGGCAACCTTTATATTCCGGTTCTTGTGTCATCATTAATCATGATAAATGATTGATATTTTAAATGGCCTGTCAAATATTTTCTATCTTAATCATATTCTCATAGATACCATTGGAATAGGGTAATTTCCCCTTTTTAATGTCCAAGTTGATTATTATTTGTATTTAAATAGTTTGCATCCCTTAGGCCAGGGTCTTGGATCTGCCACTAGTCGTTGTTCCACCATAATCAACCAGCATCGTTGCCAGCAATCATCGTGTAACCTTCCACTTCCACGGTAACCACCATTTTCCTCCATTCTTCATATACTCAAATTTTAATATTAATATTAATCAATAATAACAAATCTTTTTTATATCTTTGTTTTTTTTATATTTCCTCTTTCAAAGTGAAAAATGAAGAGAATGATAGCAATAGGGTTCGAAGGTTCAGCAAACAAAATAGGTGTTGGTGTAGTAACCCTAGATGGAACAATTCTTTCAAATCCACGCCACACATATATAACACCACCTGGTCAAGGTTTTCTTCCAAGAGAAACAGCACAACACCATCTCCAACACATTCTTCCGCTTGTTAAATCAGCTTTGGAAACAGCACAGATAACTCCACAAGAAATTGATTGCATTTGTTACACTAAAGGTCCTGGTATGGGAGCTCCATTACAAGTTTCTGCTATTGTTGTCCGCGTGCTTTCACAGCTTTGGAAGAAACCTATTGTTGGTGTTAATCATTGTGTTGCTCATATTGAAATGGGTAGGATTGTAACTGGGGCGGATGACCCTGTTGTATTGTATGTTAGTGGTGGTAATACTCAGGTTATTGCATATAGTGAAGGACGGTATCGAATTTTTGGGGAGACTATTGATATTGCTGTTGGGAATTGTTTGGATCGGTTTGCTAGGGTTTTGACACTTTCTAATGATCCTAGTCCTGGATATAACATTGAGCAGGTGATTTTTCTAATTATCTATTTTATTTACATTGTTTATGACTCATGTATGATATATGATTATGAGGGATATTTTTGTTTTATTTTTTCATGAGTTGGGTTGAAACTTGGGAGCATGATGTGCTTGTTTTTATCTTGAAAAAGGGAATTGAATGTGATTGTCTTTTTCACTTTGGGATTTCTGATATAGAAGTTGGTGCTTTTGATACTGTGTTATTGACGTATTAGACTGTGATAAATAAATTTGATCTTTCTTTTCAAGCTCCAACACAGTGGTATCTTAATTTTTATCCATTTTGAAGACTCATGTTTCCTATTTTTACTTTAATTACAAAATTACCACTAGTTTTCACTTTTATCGTTATTTTTTGAAGATTTTTTTTTTTTGCACTAAATACGTGAAAAAAATAGTTGTTCTTCGGATAGACTGTCTAACCAGATAGACTGTATCCATACAAATATTTGAAATCCGGAAAGTAAATTAAAATATAGTGGTAGCTTTGTAATTCAAAGTAAAAACATGAAGACATAAAGTATTCTATCAAACCAATCAGGCCTCAAGTTTTTTACAGTGTTTATTTACTATTTTAAAAAATAACAAACAAAAGTTTTACACTGAATGTATAGTCTTGTCGTGTTTTATCATGCTTAACTGATTAATGTTGTCATGAATTGATGTGTTTGAACTTGCCTTACATAGTTTTCTTATCGTCCAGCTTGCGAAGAAAGGGGAGAAATTTATAGACATTCCTTATGTTGTGAAAGGGATGGATGTATCTTTTAGTGGAATATTAAGCTATATTGAAGCAACTGCTGTCGAAATGTTAAAGAATAATGAGTGCACGCCTGCAGACTTATGCTACTCTCTGCAGGTAAATTTCATTCGTGTTGATCCCTTTCGAGCTTTTCTTCCTGGTATATTGTATAGTTTTATTCATATAATAATTAATGACAATTTGTGAGTTGATATTTCTTAGTATATTGCAGGAGACCCTATTTGCTATGCTGGTGGAGATAACCGAGCGGGCCATGGCTCATTGTGACACAAAAGATGTTCTTATAGTTGGAGGTGTAGGTTGCAACGAGCGCTTGCAAGAGATGATGAGAACAATGTGCTCTGAACGTGGTGGAAGGTTGTTTGCCACTGATGATAGGTACTGCATTGATAATGGTGCAATGATAGCATATACTGGTCTCCTTGAATTTGCACACGGTGCGTCGACTGCACTGGAGGATTCTACATTCACCCAGCGGTTCCGGACTGATGAAGTCAAAGCAATCTGGAGAGAAGCAACTTTGGCAAAATCGAATAGTCTTGCAGACAAATCATCTGATTTTCAATCTTGAGGTGTGTGCTCTTTTCCTTGTGCACAAATATATTATTTATATTCTCAGCTTCAGACTTTTCAGACTTTCATTTAAGAATATAAATGGCTGTTTTTATTATGTAAATTTTTTTTATTTCTATTCAATAGTCAAGCTTAGGTGGGAAATTTCAATATGCTAACAAGTTAAATCCATTCATTTTGTCTTGCAAGCCTTCCTTCTTTTACCAAGCTCTTGTATGTGTTAAAAGGTCTTAGCTGCATCATTTCAAAACTTACAACATTCTACAAATTTTGACTAGGGGATCAAAACTGAATTTTAGGAAAACTAAAGAGACAAACATTAATCATGTGAGCCTAACTTGTTTGTTTGCAAGTTGTTTTTGAGGGTTCAAAAACCCTTATGGAATATCCCTTACCACATATATTCCCTATCATGTCGCTTTAATGATGGGGATTCTCTTAGGTCTTTGCAATGTTGACAATTGCAAAACTTGGAAAATAGCAGTTTGTTCAAATTCCACTAAGCTAGAGTGCTTAAGCACTGCTACAGCCGCAATTCGACAACACTTTGTGCTAAACAGTGTATTGCGGAACAACAGTTGTTTGTTAAAATTATGCTACACTAGTGTTATAATGCCCCTATATCCACCATTTGACAATCTTGGTCTTAGTTAGGTCTAGTACAAAAAGGAGACTAACTATTGGGACTCAGCCTTCTCTAAAGATTATTACTATTTGGTTTTTGTTAAAGATTCTGTGAAAAACAAGCTGTATAATTGATTATTGCATGTTTTCATTATATAAGAAATTTCTTTTCCCTTCTGACCTCACAGGTTTGAGTACTCAATTGTGACCGAGAGGTGTGAAATGAAATGACCATGGGACTAATTATTATCCATACTCAAGTACATTAAATTCATTGGCATGGTAAATTTATGTATGAAGAAACTCTTCAATTTGTTTGATATCAGGGGGTAACAGCTCCCTTTCCACCTCTCATAGGATATACAAAATTTCACTTTTTCTGCTTTTCTTGATATTGATAATGTGCTACAAAACCATAGTTTTACATGTTGCTTATTACACCCGTTGTTGAAATGAATTAGAAACTATAGTGTACTACTATTTATCATCCAATCCACTATGTGATATTATTATGAAAAACATTCATGGCTTCCTCAAAATGTTTGAGATTGGAGTTTATTTATACTAAAAGTGAAAGCAACCCTATTACACCATTAAAATATTGGGTATGACAGCACAATAAGCTTGTTCATGTGTTTCAAAATAAAACAAAAAAATAATCTAAATACTACATATAAAATACATGTAAGATAGTTTTTTCCGTGTAATTTGCATTTGACACTAAACTAAGTAATTATTACAAATAAAATCAAGGTGCGCATGGTAGAATACAACTAACAATTTTATTAAAATAATATAAGCTCTATAATTAAATTTCAATTTGTGTTGACTGTGAACTGATATTGCAGACTCAGTTGGGTTGAGTCTTGCTATCCTACAAAAATAATTTCACCTGAAAATTGATGATAGATTATTATTATAAAATCGTACTAAAGAATGTGTTATTAGTTTTTTTTATAAACTTGATAGTTACCCAATACCGATGGTTACCTGAGAAACTGCAAATAATCATATTCAATATTTTAATATTTTAAAATGTTTGAATTATTTATTTAATCATCTTATAGTAATTGCCTCACCCCACAAGCCAAAAAATACTTGGAATAATAACAATAGCTCTTCATATTCTCCAAACCTTCTCAAACAAGTATTAGATGTATATAAAATAGAAATAACAATAGGAAACAAAAAAGACCAAATAATAATAATACTAATACCATGGATGTTTTCACCGAGAAGCAAGAGGCTTTGGTGAATAGTTCATGGGAAGCATTCAAGAAAAACATTCCTCACCTTAGCATTCTGTTCTATACCTTGTAAGTTTTCTTTGTTTATCTCCTTTCGTTCTTTGTCTTTTTCAGTTTTAGTGTGAATATCTATTGTAAAAGTATATGATAGGATATAAGTACTATGGGTCCAAATATGTGAGGGATTTCTAAAACATCTTTGGAAAGTTGCAACCATTAATTAAGTGATTCATGTTTGTTCATTTTTTTTCGCTTTTTTATTGAATTTTAACTTCTGGTAGTATATTTGCGGACAAGAAAGCAAACACGGAGACGAATGAACAATCACAGTTAATTATATAAATAACAATATAAAGCTGACACAATATTTCAATTGGTTGTAGGCTATTTTGAATGCTCACATCTAATAGTAAAATGATGTGAGTGCTAACCATTATATCAATTAATCGTTTTGAATGTCCAATAGGAATGTATTAGTATGGACAAATCGAAAGTAAAGCTTAATGTATCCACACACACGCTTTAGAATTATGTGTTTGTAGTTTGTTAATTTTAAATCAAATATACACTTAGATAGTATACGTGTGACATTTTGGTATTGGTGTGATTGAAAAAAGGATATTGGAGAAAGTACCCGAATCAAAGGACATGTTCTCATTTTTAAAAGACTTTGATGGAATACCACATAACAATACAATTCTTGAGGCGCATGCTGAAATGATTTTTGACATGGTTAGTGCAATTCATGGTAAAAATAGTATCAAAATCCTATGTACATGTTTCCAATTATTTTTTTTAGAAATGTTTTCAATTATTATTTCGTTAATTTTTTATTGTCCTGAATATCATGTCCTATGATACACCTTTCCCACAAAAAAAAAAACATTTTACAAGAAAAAAAATTCATGTCTATGATACTATGCTTTTTGAATTATAGACACGTGATGCAGCTGTTCAACTCCGATCAAAAGGAAAGGTAGATTTGGCCGATGATGTTACATTAGAATATTTAGGCTCTGTCCACGTTCAAAAAGGAGTAATTGATCATCATTTTTTGGTATACTACTTCCTAATTTTATATAAAGTAATATATGCAATTTTCTTTAATAAAATATTAGAGCTAATTAGCTAACCAAAGCTATTGTTTTATAGGTGTTTAAAGAAGCATTGTTGAAAACAATAAAGAAGGCAATGGATGATAAATGGAGTGAGGAATTGAGTTGTGCTTGGAGTATACCATATGATGAATTGGCAGCTTCAATTAAGAAGGCAATGGGCTGGTGAAGTTGAAAACCAATCATAAACAAGTTTTTAATATATGATTTTGATTTCTCTAAAACTTGTTAAAACAAGTTTCTTTTAAAAATGTCAATTAAAAATAAGTTAGTCACGGGCAACCTTAAATTATTTTTATGCTCTCCACCTCTCAACAAAAACTTATGTCATCTAAACACTTATGTATGTGAATTTACCTTGTAAAAAAAATAATGTATGTGAATTTACCTTGTAAAAAAAATAATGTATGTGAATTTAAATATATGTTAAAATTAATTTTAGTGGAAGATGGTGACAAAACTTTCATAATTTATGAGATGTTATATCATTTAACAAAAAGCATGGCAAGCCACAATCACTATGCTACAAAGAATTGATTATAAAAACACTTTCATGGATATATGACAGAAGATATGCATTAAAGGAAGCCATAACATAGTCAATATTATTATAATTTTTTTAGGAATATACGATCAATACAAACAATTTATGGTGTTTTTGAAAATTATTCCTTTTTCTTTTTTATCAAAAAAAGAATATACAGTTACATAATGCTCACTCATAGGTTTCTTAATTAATGAGTTAAATAACAGAAAAGAGATCATAAGTCCAAATCTAAAAACTAACATAACTTTACTAATTCATACATATTTGTCTATAAAATTTAATTGCATAAGGTTATTGTATTTTTCATGATAGAGCGTTAAAAAGAAGTTTCAAGGTTTGACACTAAAAAAAACTATATATTAACTCACACGTTAATTTAATATATTAGTGATTATATAATAATTAATAATAATAATAATAATAATAATAATTATATCAAATTTATTACTCACATTTTCTAATTATTTGGAAGGTCTTGATGTTGCACCTTTATTTGCTATAAGTGATCCTATTTTATTGGTTTTTTTGGATTTAGAAACAACCAACCAATCATCATATTTTGCGGGTTTAAGTTCACTCTCGCATGAGATTGCGGAAATTATTTTGATTGTGTCATTTACACTAAAATTTTGCAGAATCATATTCTGTATTATAAAATTTTAAAATGTCGAATATTTACTTTATTATCTTTTAATAACTGTCTGACTCCACACAAAAAAAAATACTTCCGACAACAATCACAACAGCTTTTGGCACTCTCCAAATTTTCTCCATAACAAATATTAGATGTATGTGAATTGTTGCATCATAGAATAAAAATAACACCAAATAATAATAATAATAATAATACCATGGATGCTTTCACCGAGAAGCAAGAGGGTTTGGTAAATAGTTCATGGGAAGCATTCAAGAAAGACATTCCTCACCTTAGCATTGTGTTCTATTCATCGTAAGTCTTCTTTCGATCTATGGCCTCTCCTTTTGATCTTGTCTTTTTCAAATATACACTTAGATAGTATACGTGACACTTTAATTTTGGTTTGATTGAAAAAAGGATATTGGAGAAAGCACCGGAATCAAAGGACATGTTCTCATTTTTAAAAAACTTTGATGGAATACCACATCAAAATTCAACTCTTGAGGCGCATGCTGAAATGATTTTTGACATGGTAAAAATTGTATCAAAATCCTATTAATATGTTTCCATTTATTATTCCGTTAATTTTTGGCTATGTTGATTATCGTGTCATATGATACACATTTCACAAGAAAAAAAATGTGGCATGATACTATATGGTTTATGAATTGTAGACACGTGACGCAGCTGTTCAACTTCGAACAAAAGGAAAGATAGATTTGGCAAATGATGTTACATTAGAATATTTAGCCTCTGTCCACGTTCAGAAAGGAGTAACTGAACAACATTTCTTGGTATACTATTCACTATTTTACATAAAGTAATATCCATTATCCAATATTATTGGTTACTCATGTTCAAAGTTTTATATGACCAGTTCATTTCTTAGACAAATGTTATGGACACTGGTTAATAATGAATTAATTATTTAATTTATTTTTTTGTTGCTGAAAACATAGTTTTTGAAAAAAATAATGCATGGAATGATATGATTTTCAATAAAAAATTTCTAGAATTTCTTATTATTTAACATTCACCTTTAAAATTTTAGTTTTTCTAAGGAACCGATTAAGGAATAAATAAACATTTTTTTTAAATAATAGAATTTAGTATATTATAATATTACTAATTTTAAAAACTATGTTTTTCAATATAACTTATTATTTTAATTTATATCTTTATTTAGTGCACAAAATGTAGGTTATTATTTTGCTTGAAAGCAATATGAGAGCAAAGCTAATCTTTTGTAGGTGTTAAAAGAAGCAATGTTGAAAACAATAAAGAAGGCAATGGATGATAAATGGAGTGAGGAATTGAGTTGTGCTTGGAGTATACCCTATGATGAACTGGCTGCTACAATTAAGAAGGCAATGGGATGGAAAGTTGGGAACTAATCATAAACAAGTTTTAATATATTTTTTTTTTAATAGATGATTTTGATTTCACTAAAACTTGTTAAAAACAAGTTTCTCTTACAAATGTCATTAAAAATAAGTTAATCACAAGCAACTTTTAAATTATTTTAATGTCTTTTTGTACAATTGCAAAGTTTTAAGTTTAAATTCGGTATATAATATTCAACTTAGCAATTTATAATTTGTGTATTTTAAATTTTAAACGAGAATAGAAATGTTTTAAAAAAAATACAATTCATACAAGTCGAAATTGAATAAATGTTCCATTTCATTAACATGGCAACATATCAGATGTTTTTTTTATATATTTTGGATGTCTTTAATTTTTTTTTACATTCTTATAACTTTTTCTATCGTTAGATGGATGGGGATTAGTAACTGAGTTGTGGAAACAACGACCGGCCTATAAAGCTTCAGAACCCATCTTTCCCACAATAATTGATGAATTTTATCTTTGCACACTAATTAAAAAAATATATAAATAAAAGAAAATGATATTTTTATTAATTTTTTTTTTTACCAAATATCAGTGTATTATAATTACTTTGAATGCAAAAATAAGAGATATTGAATTGAGAATGGTGTAAGCAAAATTAGAGAGTATAATTAAAAAGAAATATAATATCACATTGAAAATATCAACAACAAAAAAAGTTTAAATAGGTGAATTATGGTAGATCGAATGAATGGTAACACTCAATTTTGTGTGAAAAGGGTTTTAAATACGTTAGAAAGTATATATAAATGCAACACCTCCCAATTTTGGTCACTATTGTTCGTATGTGGTCTTTTTTTTTTTCTTCCTATTTAGATGTTGACAGGCTAACATTATTCCCATGTGGCAATGGTTACATATACTTCTGCTAATCACATAATAACAAATTAACGAAGATTATTTCATCTTTCAAGGGACAATGATGGACATTAAAAAAGATCTTCATTTGATTAGGATATTTAATTTTGGACTGCATTACCATTGATCCTTCATATGAATGAAAATGAGGAAACCTAACTAGTTGACAAAAACTGGTATATTATATATAATTGGACCGCACAAACATTATAAGTCAAAATTCAAAAACACTTTCAAATTATGATTTCCAAAAGAAACCTTCTCAAGAGAGCAAAAGGCTCTTATTAAACGAAAATTCAAAGTGTAAGTTAACATAACACCATATCTTATATATAAGCACTTCATTTTTCTTGTAATATGTTATACGTATCTTTCTTCGGTTCATATATAGAAGCATAATGGCCATGTCAAGGTAAATGTCCTCTTTTCTTATTTCTTAAACGAGGTACATACATAAGTGATTTTAGCATGAACCATGAAATTTTAGATGTTAATCTTTTTGTGATATAATGTGAAAATCATTTCTTATAAACTAAAAGAACTGAATGCAAACTTATACTCTTGTCTCCTCACAAGTAATTTTATTATGAATTTAGTCAATGCACTGTCTATGTAAATAGTTCACATCTAACAAAAACCATTGATTGTGTAGTTATTTCATGATGGCGATTGCAATTATGTGGTGAGATGAGATGATAAAATCAATTACTTTTATTAATTGTCTGTGTAAAAATGATTTATATTAACGATGCACAGTCTTTTATTGATATATTATTTTAACACATTCTTTAATTGCTTCATACAAATTTTCTTAAATAATAAAAATATTACATTATAAAAAGAGTATTACTAAGATTCTTAAATTTCCTTATTTATAAACAAATGTTGTGGCATGATATGATTCAATGGGGCAGTGACAAAGCTTATCATGAAAAGGAGAGACAATTGAAGGATAGAAAAGAAAAGAGGAAAATAAAGAGTTCTAGTAGTGGGCATAGCAGAGATAAATTTGAAGAGAGATTGGATTTCAAGTTCTATGACTTCAAGGCTCTTGAGGTTTTTCTCTTAGTCTCACTCTCTTACAATGATGCTCATCTTTACAATTATCTAATTCAAGTTTTTTTGGAGTCATGTGATCAAAATATACTAGTAATAATTGTTGAATTTTCTGTTCTTGGATGTGATGATTGTTCATTTTGTGAATTTGATAAATTGGATAAATTATGTGCTCCAGTTTTTTTTTTCTTTCAAATTTAATAATTATATGTATTGCTTGGAAATACAATATTTTGGTTATCATTTTGTTCAATTAGTAATAATGGAGTTGTTTTATTTATTTATTATGTAGATTGAAAAAGGGTGGAACCAGCTTTTTGTTTCTATTATTTCTATGGAAACTGGGGAAACCATAGCCAAGTCTGGCAAAACATTAGTTCAAAATGGTCAGTGTCATTGGGAAGACTCAATGTTAAGTACCATTTGGATTTCTGATTATTCTCATGAAGATAATGAAGCCTGCCTCCTTAAGCTTCTTGTAGCAATGGTTTGTTTTTCAACCTTTGTTGCTTACTTACATTTCATTTATATCACAAAACATTTTCTATTTTCACTGTTAACTACAAAAATGCCACTTTAAAAATAGAAGACAAGAAAAGAAAAAAATAAGGTGACAATTTCATAATAAAAAATGTTTTCAAATGATATTGTGATAATTACAGGGATCTCCCAGGTTTGGGACCCTTGGGGAGGCTACCATTAATTTAGCAAGTTACATTGTGCCAGAGACTTGCACTGCATCATTGCCTTTGATACAGCATGGTTCACATGGGGCAATCTTACAAGTAAGGCTTTTATTGTTTATATTTAGTTTCATAGGGAGTAAGTGACAATATTTTTACCAACTCTGGGAGCTATATTTCCAGCTACTATTACTCCAGTACTACTCTAGACAGTGACATAATGAATTTGTATTGTTCATATGTTAATGCTTTTTTATTGCCTTGATATCGATTATCTTTCGACTAAGTAGATGTTTGATTTCACTTTTGGAGGAATCAAAATTGATTCTAGATATGTCAAATTGATTTGGACATGTTTGGATGTTCTCAAGTAGAATTAATCTTGCTTCTAGAATTTTTAACTTTCGGCTTTATAATTGAATTTTAACCTAAAGTTTATTGTTCACCTCACTTTCACATGAATGTACCCGAACATAAAGTTATTACATTCAACTAACTTTTAGCCACAGTCAATTTTACAAAATCATTTCATTGAAAATCAATTGTTGTTACCGCAAAACCAAACACACCATGAAGCTACTATATAACAAAGCATATAATATGTACA
The DNA here is from genome assembly GCA_037974735.1 of Cicer chorassanicum. Classification (NCBI taxonomy): domain Eukaryota; kingdom Viridiplantae; phylum Streptophyta; class Magnoliopsida; order Fabales; family Fabaceae; genus Cicer; species Cicer chorassanicum. The sequence goes on along the minus strand of JBBPBP010000001.1, from coordinate 8,668,455 downwards.
TCTTTATTCTTCTTTTTTACAGGTTAAAATTCAGTGCTTGACACCAATAAGAAATTACAGGTCTGCTGTTTATGGAATAATGGCTTTATTCGTCTATAACTTAATGTATGTTTATGAATTATGATAATGAAATATGCATTCACTCTTATGAGATAGAACAGAAAATATACAAATTCACATGGGGATGAAATGAGTGTTGGATATGATGATGTGGACAGTATATCCAATGCATCTGACACTACATTCAGCAGGACTAGTGTCTCCTCACATTGTGATCAATTAGAAAATATATTTTATCCAGGAGAACTTAGCACTAAGGTAACATGATTGTTTAGTTACTAAAATTTTATGCAACCAACCTTTTGCACAAGAGTGAAATATTTAGTGTTCCTAATTGATTTCTAAATGAAAAGTTTTATGAGTACTGATATGCTTTTACAAACTCACATTCACTCCCCATGTGCTCCCGATGTTTCAGAGAAGAGGTCATCAGATGACATGTTCAGATCACGACGTTGGCTCTTTGGACAGTTCCTTTCCTTCTTGGATTGAAAACTTTCCCCAACAAAGTAATGTCAATGGATGGAAGACTAATGTGCAGGAGAAACAAGATACAACTTGCTCTAAAGATGGCCCCTATTCACTCTATGATACCTCAAGTTTAGGGACACAGATTCAAGACAAAATGGAAGACTTTGGGCAAGTTTCGCATGCCAATGACTCGGCATCAACAAGGAGTGTTTGTTCATCTAAGGATATGCTAGCGGCAGCGCAAGTAACAATTGAGTTACTTCATGGCGAGGTGAAGATGTGGGAAGAAAGTACTAGAAAGCTGATGACTGATGTGGAGAGATTGCGGAAGGAGTTACACAAGAAGTCGAAGCATAAAAAGAATCTGGAAATGGAGTTATCAGCATCACGCAAAGAGAGCGGTGATTTGAAGGAAGAAATTCAACGGTTAACCGCTATGGTGAAACAAAATGACAGCAGAAATCTCAGGCTTCAGATAGAAGAGATGGATAATGTCATAAAGGAGTTGAAAGATGAGATCAATGATCAGAAAGGACTTAATTATGACTTGGAAGTGAAGCTAAATAGAACACAGGAGTCAAACATTGATATTGTCTCCATTTTCCGGAATTTCGAAAAGATGGGAGAAAAGCAGAAGATGGAGATTGCCGAACTATCAAGGACTAATCTTCGGTTTGATGGTGAAAATAAAAGCCGTGGGATCGAAGACAGTGAGGAAGAGGACTTCAGTTTGAGCATAGATGTTTTGCCAGAGAAAATGAGAAAGGAGTTCTATGGTTCAGGTTTTGATCTCAGTACTAATGAAAATGCAATAAGATGCCTGCATGAAGGGATTGAACTACAAGAATTCAGGAATGTGGAGATTGAGCGCCAAGTCATGCGGGAGAAACAAAAAAACATGCAAAATACTAACCAATTTCTGGAGAAAGCTCTGGATGAAAAAGATCACGAGATGCAAAATGCCAGACGTTTTATGGCGCAAACGTTTGAAGAAAATGATGCAAAATGGAGTAATAGACTGTTTGAGAAAGAAAAACAAATTGCAAACTTCGAAAATAAGTTATATGATGGTTTTAATGCTTTTAGCAATGAAATCTTAGCTTTAACACAAAGGGTGCAAGATCTTGAAGCTGAATTTCGCGAGAGGTATGGAGAGTCCAAAGAGGATCTTGTCAGTTCCTTTCCTTCCAACATTCTGCTCTTTAACTTTGATACTGCTATCAAAATCACTGAAGCATTCCTAGAGTTATATAAGCAGCTTCATGTTTCAGTAAAAAACCTGAAGGGTCAGAAATCTCTTCTTACATTCACCAAAAATAAGAGTCGTTTCGATATATTAGAGCTTTCGAAAGATGCAGATAAAATAGATTTGAGGGAATTGACTGATGTAATCTTGTGCACCACTATCCAGTTAAATAAACTGCTTGAATCAAAGGCTACTTCCTTAGAAAATGAGATTAATCCTCACAATGAAGTAAGGAATTCGTCCGAAATAGAAAGTTCAGACGATGACCAACATGCTTTATTTGCACTAAAAGAAGAAGTTGCACAGTTATCAGAACAGATATCTGGCTTGGAAGCTGACGTGAGATATTTGAATGAAGAAAAGGAGTTAACTCATTTGGCGTTGGAGAACTCTGAAAATATTGTCACGTATCTCAAAGCTGAGATCAAGAGAATGGAGAATATAAATGAGTCACGAAAAGTTGATTTGAAAATAATGGGGGAGAGCATGCAGAAAAGATGGACAGAAGCTCAAGAGGAGTGTGGATTTCTCAAAGGAGGCAACTTAAAATTACAAGCTACTAATGAAAATTTGATTCAAGTATCTAAAACTCTTCAGGCGACAAATGGTGTGTTAAGAATGCAAAACTTGGCGCTGCACAACCGATATACAGTATTGGAATCTAAACTAGGGGAGTCACAGATTGCATTTTCTGATATAATGAAATTGGTTGAAGACTTGGAATGCAAATTTACTTCAATGCTGGAAGAAATTGCTTTGAAAGAAAAAACCATAAACATAGACATAGAAGCACTTCTTCAGGAAAGTGTAAAGCAAGATGAAAGGTTTATTATAGAAGAAAGATTTTTAACACAGATGTATATGGAAAAAGCAGCCGAAGTGAGTAACTTGCAGAGAAAGGTTGAACACCTAACAGATCAGATATCTGACATATTTGATAGACACAAGATAATAGCCTCTAATGTTGTTCTTCATGTCTATGATTTATGTTCTGATAAAGCTATGACAGAAGCTGCTCTTCAAGAAGAACAGGAGAAAGTAAAGCTGTATGAAGCAAAGCTTGATAATCTTCAAGCAGAATATGAAGTCGCGGTGCATAATTATAATGAAGAGCTAGCGGCTATGACAGAAAACCAAGAAAATCTGATGGTTAAACATGAAAAAGTAGTTGTTTTATTGGGAAACTCCAAATCAAATGAAGAGAAACTGAAGGGCATTGTTAGAAGGCTCGTGGTGGAGCTGAAAACCTCAGAATTAGAGAGGCTACAAGCAACAGAAGAAATTTTTGAACTTGAAGTTCAACTTCAGAAAACTGAAGTGCTTCAAAATGAACTCTTCATCCTCAAGAGATCATTATATGAAGTAGAATTCGAATGTAGAAGATTGGAAACTTCATATAAGATGTTGTCCTTAGAGTACGACGTGCTGAAGGCTGAGAAAGTATCCTGCATGCAAAGACTCTCAACCACTGAGGAAGTTACATCCGAGTTGGAGGACTGCAAGCGTAGTAAAGTTGAGCTTGAGGACAAAGTCTTCCGGCTGGAATGGGATTTAACCACGAAAGAAGCTTCTTGGCATAGTAATGCTCAGTTAAAGTATGAACTTGCCCAAGTGACGAGAGAAAATGGTGAGCTATTTAAGAAGAAAGAGTATCTTCAACAAGAGAATGAAGATTACCAGAAGAAAGTTAAAGTTCTTGAAGAAAAGTTGAAGCAAAAAGATGAAAAACAAGACGAATATATTGACAAAGAATGTAGTACTTCTACAACTGACCAGGATGTTTTGAAGTTCCTCCAGGTATGTACCAGTAACTGATTATTTATTTGAGCTGTTAAAATTGGCAATGGGGTTCATAACTTTTGCTTTCACTCGCAGCAGGAGGATAATTGCAGCAGTATCAAATCCAGTGAGAGGCAACTTCTATCTACTGCCACATTTTTCCAAAATCACAACAAGTTTCTCACTCAATAATATTCCAAGCTGGACTAGTTACAGTTTACACCGACACAAATCTCTTGCTTCAGTTTTTGTTTTGACCTACAATACTATTAAGTCACTCTTTGTACGCTTTTTTTTAACGTACAATCTTAATAGTCATAGGAATATTGTTAATTCAATGTTTTATTGATTGATTTCAAAGACTGATTCTAGATTCATTTTCTCTCTTTTTTTTAATAGGCAAACTATTTTACATTAGTGGTTGTTAATTTTCCAAAGTTTGAATTTGAGATCTTTTTAATACTCTTTTGATATCTTCTAACTTACTAACCTACAAGGGACCAACAAGTATTCATTTTCTCTTTTAACTCGATACCAACAATTATCTCTGTTTACACTTGTTAATAACGTTCATGTTACCCGGCTAGTCAGCTAGAATTATTCAATAGAACTTTTAACCAGAAAGTACCAAAGTTCAATGACAATGATGATAATAATAACAATAACAAAGATAATAACAATAATAGTACTAATAATAATAATAAAAAAAAATTTATTATTATTATTATTGTGAGTTAAAGCAAGAGTAACCATCGGAAATTCATTCACAATGTCAAGTCATTCTGGATATATTGGTAAGAAAAATCTGGCTTTATAAATTTTTTATTTATTTCTCATTGTCCTGGCAAAAAAAATTATCACCATCACATCATCAAGTAACTAGACAAGAAATTAGCTTTGGCTGGGGTAGTACCAAACAGGTTTAGATGTGTGCTTAGGTATATTATTATCAAGGGAAATCAATGTCATTCTAATTAAAGCCAAGGTTGACATGTATTATTTTCCACTTTTCACATTGATTAGTTGAGCCAACTATCTGTTTTGGAGCTGTTAAAGTTTGCATATACAAGGTCAGAAATTTCAAGGAAAAATATATCTACAGTAGAAGAAAGACTTTTGTAAAGAATAATTGGGCCAACTATTTATTTACTCAAGAATAATGAATTAACAGCGCCATTTGCTAATCCAATTATACAATTCGTGAGGTTCCATATGTAATCAGAAAAACAAGACATCTACTGAACACTTATAAATAAGAACCTCGAGACATCAAGAACTTATATTAACACCCTCGAGATCTTTTCTTTTTCTTTCCGTGTCCTTCCGATTTTCCTTTTTACAGTATGGAATATGCTCGAACCACCTCAACAATCGGAGCTCGGCACAAAGGACACTTACCTCCTCCACGAACCAACTCAGTGGCACATTTTGAACAAGTGCACATGTGTCCACATCTGCAAGAAATTGCAATTCGGAGAAAGAAACAAATAGAAAACCACTGATCAGAAAAAGCAACCAATATAACTTGGAATTTAGATCCCCACAAAAAGTATGGGGTTGAATTTTGTTCATTAGCATAAACTATGTATGCATAATGTGTAAATACCTGTACAAAAGCGAATCAATGTGGTTATCACAACAAACACAACAAGTTCCTTTTTTCACATGCCCCCATTTAGACCCCTCATCAGATGTCTCAGCAGCCAATCCTACAAATACATTGACATATGATAATGAGTGACTAGAGATAAAAGAAAGGTGAACAGAAATAAGAAACAAACTTTTGAATAAATGCAACCAATAGGGTTTCACTATTTCAAAAATAATAAATTCATCCAAATAAAACACAAAACAATGACATCCAACTGCATTGAATAAAGCAGAAGAAGAAAAAAAATCACACCATTTTCACCAGCTGAGCGGTTCAGAGCTGCAGAGACCTCCTGCCTGACAGATCTCTGCAATTCCAGTTGCATATCCATGCAAGCCTCCAGCATCCTCTGCATGTGATTCATGCCTTGCTGAAGTCTTGCCATATCTGATCTCAAATCATTCATTATCTCCCATTCCTGCTCCCAGAGAGAATTCAAAACCAGTAAATTAAAAAGGACCCCAAACAAATATAGTAATTTGAAAAGGGTACACTTAAGTATGCAAAACTAAGAACACAAGAGAAATGAAAGAGAGAGAAAGGTAATAAAGTTGGTATTGTCAGATAGGCCAACTTAGAATTTAAAGCTACTTAGAATTTCTATTTCACCTATTCAACTCAGAGCTACTTGGATATCTTATGAAATATAATTTTAATCATTTAGCATGGTACTAATCAACATAAATATTATGCCAAAGTAACATTAATTAACGTCCTGAACCAGATCAAACTTAATAATTTTCTAGCTTCAATTGGTACCTTAGCCGCAACTACTAATGCTTTTGCATAGAAGCCTATTGCCAGTTAAAGAATAATGTTAATAAGCAATATACTACTATATCCAGTATGCAATTCCATAGGTAATGCTGTTTGTTAAGGATTCGAAAGCGCTATACTATGAAGTATGAACACAACCAAAATACATGTAATTTAAGGAATTTATATTAGAAAATTGCTCACAATTTCAGAGCGATGCATGTTATGACGAGACCATCCAGTTTGGTGCAAATCTTGGTGCCACAGTGGTTGTGGCGGGGGCACTGGTGGAGAAGGCAACACCAGGGAAGGTCTGTTAATGGCTTCGTGCTGACCCTCATTATGTTCATCACCATGCTGATCAGGGTCTCGTTCAGGCAAAGCAGGAGTTGGTGTTGGCAAGTTACGATGCAAATCCCAATCAATTGGCGCACGACCTTGCCTTTCAACATACGACTGAATTAGTTGATCCAGACTTTCACGAAAACCGCTACGAAGAAGGTTAGATACACTTCTCCTGAAACATGAATACAAAAGATCCATAACTATCACAAGGCATGGTGCCTGGAAGAAATAAAAGCCAATAAATGAAGTATCAAGCCATGTTCTGTAGAAAAAGCCAATTTATTTTCGTTTTGAAAAGGGTTGAACAAGCCTTTCCACATAAATCAAGACACATTTGGGAATGCATCTTTTATTTTCATCCCTCCAACACCCAGTGGCAATTAAATAAATATAAGCCAAACAGGGTCAAAGCCGTCTGCAAGACAAAATATCCAAAAGGGAAGAATTACCTGCTAAGAAGTTCTCTAAGCTCCATGCTGTATACATTATCATCATCAGGGGGATGAAATCTATTGAATCTTCTAAAAGGAACACCACGGCGATTCCTTGAAGCTCCAGAAGATTCTTCAGACCAATTACCAACAGCTTCCCTTGTGTTATCATCTTGCCAAATTCTTTGAGATTCCTGTGGATGAGGATCTTCCCCACCTGAATTGCTGGGAGTTTCCTGTGGCCAATCACTGGCTTCCCTTCCATCTCTGAGCTGATTTAATGGACCATTAATTCTCTGCGGCCAGTTCCCTCCCCCATTCTCGGCAATCTGTTCCTGCCAATCCTCTCCTTCATGACTAGCTTCTTGCCAACTAATAGTCTCAATTGTACTACTCTCCAAAGTTCCTGTTTGATTAGGCAACTGACGTGCATTAGTGTCTGGGCTCCTAATCTGCTCTTGGTCATAATTTTCTTGTTGGGCATCTATCAGATTGTTTGATTGGTTCTCATCACGTCTTGTTTCATCAATGTTACTATTTGATGTGGCATCAGGATTGGTTCCTGCTTGACCACGAACAATATTTTCTAATCTTGAACGAAACCCATCTCTGCATCACACAATAAAGTGTCAATAATAAGCACAGGTTGTACTCGACAAAAATCAACATATTTGAATAAATGCATGATCATGAACACATTTAGCACAGTTGTATAGAATAGCTACGTAAAAGTTTTAAAAAAAATTATAAAGAAAGAGAAGCAAGCCAAGGAGACACACTCGGTATAACCCTCTGGCTCATTGAACTGCAGAACATAGATGAGCCAATTATGAGCAAAAACCAAATTTTAAAATAATATGTTAATAATAAATATATTAATTTAAGAGAAACTCATAGGAAACCTAAAGTGTCCTGCCATAACATAACTAGTAAAAAATTGATGAGAACAGAAACACCAATTTTTTTGGCAAAATAATAATAACAATTCATTTAAAATCAATAATAAACGAATAGCTAAATTTCAAAAATCAATAATAATAAAAAATCTGCTAAATATATTCCTATATCAAGACTAACAACAAATAACATAATGACTAAAATGAAAATCCACTGTTGTGTCAAAGTTACTTATTATATACAAAGCATAAGGGTCAAATAAAAATCCACCAATGTGCCCATAAGTTACTTTTCCTTTATATAACGTTACACCAACTAAACCACTTACTTCTGTACCAAAATGTCTAATATTTGGTATAAGACAGAAGTGCTTCCCATAACATGGATTTAAGGTAAAAAATTGATTTTATTAAAATTATAAGATAGCATGATAATTTCCTTTTATATCTTGGAGGGATCTAAGACACATAATCAATGTTTTTCTATATCATTATCATATCAGTTTAGATTCTAAAAAAGTATAAAATAAATAAATAAATAAATAAATAAATAAAATATTTCTAATTAGATTAACAAGTGATGAGCAGAAAAAAATGAACATCTCTGGAAGTAACTCTAGAGTTGCATACCTTAAACCAGAGACCGTGTGTCGTTGTCTTAATTGAACTAATTCACTTGCAGCTGTAGAAGGAGGCCTCTCATCTTCAACAGTTTCATTTCTGAGGAATCTACCTCTGAGCAGTGACTGAAAATGGTAATTATGTATAAATATTCAATTTACAACCAGAGGATACTTGGTGAAAAAAGTAAAAACAACCAAGTGATAGCACATAGCTATCTTTTATTAATTTTTTGGTGAGGAAGTAATCAAAGATAAGAGAATCAACTGACAGAACAAAAGTGAAACATGCAGTAGTACATGTAACAACAAAAGGAGATATATTACAATATGCATTCATAACTCAGCCCATTTCCCACTACAACTAAAACAGAACAACAATAAAATAAAGTATATAATTTTGTTATTCCTTTCTGAGTAAAGGTTTGATAATACAGAAAACAGAAATACCTCTCGAATAATAGTCTTAAAAAGTAATTTTCACTCACTCACTCACTCTTTTAAGGAACATATTATAGTAATTTTCAAGCCAATACTACAAGGATGCTTTCCATTGATAAAAAGTCAATTCAAAGAAACAAATTAGAGAAAAGAAACACCCAAACACATTCTATCAAATTTTCTGGTACATATAACAGCCTTAAACCAAACCAGACATATCAGAGAACAGAAAAATATATTCAAATCATACCATATTAAGGCAGAACATAAAGCATAATTAGAGAGTTTAATAAAGTTGAAATCCCAACAATAATATATATTACTGGAGCCTTGAATTAAATATGAGTTCTTGTGAGACTTTGTTGCTTTCATAATCTGCTCAGGTTTTCCATTAAGTGAAGTAAAAACACCATGAACAAGAGAAACATAAATTACAAGACAATTCTGAATTCTGATAGGGTACCCAACAGACCTGAATACGATTGCGATGAGCAAAATCAGAAACAGCTCGGTGCTCCAACAAACCCTGCAGCTCTCTTTGTCTTTCCCTTTCTATCCTCACAAGTAAATCAACTAGAGCTTGTCTTCCACGCAACCTCATCATGTCCCTCCGAACATGCTCTGGCTGACCCTCATCACGGTCGGCTGCCGTATCATGGGTCTGATCAGCTTGAGCAGACTCACTTGCTTGAGCATCCCTACGGCTCCCACGTGAACCTCTCTGCTGGCTAGTCATTTGCACCCATTCCCTGACAATTCTCACCCTCTCACGCTCTGTTTCTCCAAGCCATTCTGACCTGCGATTGTTATTTCTCTGACTGACATTAGATGAACGATCACTAATACCACTTTCCATCCATCCCCGAACAATCTGTCTAACTCTCTCCCTCTCAACTTCGCCAAGATCAGGAGATTGTTCCCTGCTAGACCCATTATGATTCCCATGTGCATTTCGTGATCCAATCTGATCATGTGACCAAGTACCATAATCATTTTCACTTTCACTTGCATCCCCCAAACTCCCTCGGTTCTCACTGCCTCGACTATCAGACATGGTACTTGACACATTGGTATTAGCATCAGAATTCCTTTGCTGCCTCAACCTTTCTCTCATCCTTTCACGTGCTCGGTTCAACAAATGTTCATCCTCTAATTCGCGCCACATCTGCAGAATGGAAGATGCCTGAGTGCTCGGCCTCTCCACAGTCCCCTCCTGGCCAGAGGTAGGAGACTGCGACCCCCTCAGAAAAGAGGAGTCCAACATGGACACCGTATGTAACCCTGCAAGTGCCATCAACTCTGATTCTCGATTCCTCCTCTCAATAGTTGTTATCATCTCCTGCGCCTGTCGGGCAGCCCATCTGCTCAAAATCCGTGAATGGCGCCTCCGTGCTGCTGATGACTCCGCTAAATCGTCCCCTTCAAGATCAGACCTTCGTCTTCTCCGAACTAGCTGATCACTCTCATCATCCTCATCATCTGGTGCCCGGGAAGAGCTACACGAAGCAAATGACATACAATCATCCAAATGACCGCGCATAAAATCCTCCAACCCACGCTCAAACTCAGCATGGGCATCAGCAGATTCAGGCTTCTGCTGTAGAGGCTGAAAATCTGTCATCCTCACAGAATCCTCACCACCACTACACTATACAGAACCCAACCAACCTCTATCCTTGTATCAACCCACAGAGCATAAATACACCCAAAGCAAACTTCATTCCTAAGACTGTAATAAATATACAATCCAATTGCTAAACCAACATTTCAATCTCTCGGAAACCAAAAAGAAAAACAAAAAAGAAAAAGAAAAAAGGGAAGCCGAATCTCAGAGTCAAACCCATGGGAAAAAAGGGGGGAAAACAATGAAAGTGCTTCCCTAATCAAATCAAAATTCAAAGCCCCACCACACATGCCACCTGATAAACGATACGAGTCAAAATCAACATACACAACCATCACACACAAAAAATATGATTAAAATTTAAAAACTAAAACAAAACGAAATTGTGAAAATCAAACGCATAATTAAAATAACAAAAATCAAAATTGGGATCACCAAAAAGGGGAATGGGGGGATAACGTCGAAATCAAGCTAGTAGGGCACGAAATTGAAAAGGGGACGTACCTGGGAGTGCGTTAGCGCGCCTATTGTGTGAAATTGTGATGAAGGAGGGAAAAAAGGAAACCCTAGATTTGGTGGCAATGGGGGAATTGAAAGAGAGAAAAAAGGGGTGAGGTAAAAATAAGGTGAAAGAGCAAAAGACGCAGAAACAAACAAAGGAAGAAGGGAGATGAGAGGAGCATATGATGTCAGAATTTATATATAAATAAAATAAATTAACAGAGGAGAGAGAAACAAGAGAGAGAAAGAGACTGGCTGTGGTGTGGTATGGTGTGGTGTGGTGCTGTGGCGTTGCGTTGCGTGGTGGTGTCTTCTATTAAATCTAATCTTCTAATCTTAACACACAAAAATTTGTGTTTTTCACTAACCATTTTTTATTAAATTAAATTATTGCATACAAATAAATAAATTGTTTTTTATATTAAAAAAATTAAAGCAAATTAAGCTATAAAGTATTTCCAATTCTGCATTTTAAACTTAAGAGTTTAATAAATAGACATGCACAATCAATATAAATTGTTTTATATTAACAATTAATAACTGTTGGTTTTGTATAGTGGCATTTTTTGAAGTGAAAAGTTTGGGGTAACATTTTTAATGAAATAATAGCACTAAATTTATAATTAAATTAACACTTTAACTATAATAATATTGTGAAAAGTTAAAAAAAAAACTTAAAAACAATTATTTGTATAAAAAGTTTTGGGTTAAAATAATTTTTTTTTTTTTTGTTTTTAAACTAAATGAAATTTAAGGTGAAGGGAAGTCTAAGTAAAAGTCATTGGAAATCCTCAATTTTAAGGTGATTCACCTTCACCCAACATCTTTGAAAGTTTTAGTCTTTTTATTTATCATTTGTATGCAGCTTTGGTCGGCCCATCTTCCTTCACGTCCTCGTACGAGGTTCAAGCAATTGGTCATTATTCATGTTCGATTGGCCAAGGTCGAGTCCCTCCCTTATTGATAATTTATATGGTTTTCTTGGTCTCTATTTTTTTATTTTTCAATAGCTAAAAACTTGCCTTTCAAGTCTACGAGAGGTCAGTGTCCTATAGCTCATGAACATATAGGGGCTTTCTTTTCTTTTGCATGCGCCTTCCTTGTTTATTCATTCAAATCAAAGGAAGTTTCATTAGGAAGGGATAGGAATGGCTCATTGGCTTGGTTGGCGGCTTGACTTCGCTATCGCTCATGACTTGGTATAGAGTCCGTGTAGTCGGTGAATACGAGTACAACCTATGAAACAGGCTTTTAGTTCCATTACATCACAAAAAATAATTCTCGCCACTCTCCCTTCCAATGAACCTCACGTGTCTGCCTCCAGCTTCGAAGCAAGGGGAGAAGAAAAAGACTCGACTTAACTTCACTTGAGTTTAGTTTACTTTGTTACTATTGAAATGATGAAAGTCGTCAAGAGTTCATTGAATATTTATAAATAAATTTACATTTATCTTATTTCAAAAATAGTAGCGGAAATTAAACCTGCAACCTTTTAAATTTAATATATATATTTTTACCTCATACCAAATCATTAGAGCTGGCTAAAATACTTTTAAGATGGAGATAAAATTACTGAAAAACACTTGCAATATTTTTTTTAAATGGCAAATATTTATGTATTTTATTATGTGTGGAAATTAAACACTTGACTTTCTTATCCGTCTAATCTTTAACTTCTTCATGCACTTGTTTCTCAAATCTATCTTAAATTTCGTAAACAACACTTGCAATTAATTGAATCACTTTGCAACTAATTGAAAAGATATAATAAGTATGCATTGTTTAATGTAAATTTTTACCTATATTTTTTATTAAATAAGTTTTTAGTATTATAAAATTTTAAAATTTTATATTTAGTTTCAATAACAAAAAAGTATTTTTAGTTCTTATAAAATTATTATGTAAATAATTTTAGTCTTTGCTGAATACCAAATATTTTTTAGGAATTCTTTAGTAATCATTTTTACGATACTATAAAAAGTTCATCCAAAAAAAACGAGTACAAAATTTAATTAATAGGTTCATATTTTTGTCTTGAGTAAAGGGTTAAATAAATTTTTTGTCAATATAAATATATTATATTTT
>JBBPBP010000001.1:8637821-8648828 GCA_037974735.1 Cicer chorassanicum | reverse complement strand
TATATATATAACATGATAAAACTTTTATGATTGATGCATAAAATAATAAATTTTTATTCGGAACATGATCAAAATGTCTACAAAATAGTCATTTTACAATCAATCCTAATCGGATTTAAATTTCATTTATTGAAGTTACAAAGTCAAACACATATCACTAAAATGACATTTCATGGACATATCTATTCAATTATTAGTATTTCTATTAAATATTATTTAGATAAAAATATCATTGAAGTAGTTATGCTCTAATTATAATTTATTGCAAAAACCATACACATGATAAATCATTAATACCACATAAAATGGTTAGTTTTTGTTTGAAACTTGAGCAAAACAAACACTATAGTCATAGATAATTCAAATAGTTTACTCTAGTCGTAAAAAGCCAAACATCGAATCTATAAGTTGTAGGTTCGATCTCTTCTAATATTATTGAAGGAAGACAAATATAAATCTATTTATAAATGTTATGTGAACTTTAAGGTCATCCTTACCTTAAAGTGAAACATTCTCTTTTCATCTTAAATTTACATTGTCCAACAAAATTGTAATCGAGGCATTAAGTAGGAAACAATTTTATTGATTAAAAAAAAACTTCTTTTAGAGTATTTTTTTCATTGGTTGGTTGATTTTGAAGAGTTTTTCAGTGTCATCAAATTGCATTCGTTACATTTATTTATCATTTGTTTTTGCTAAAATTATTTTTCATATTTTTCATTAATATCACAATAGTGTTTTGTAACAAATTTTTAAATATTTTGACTCTAAGTTGCATCCTTAATCTGGTAACCAACCTTACACAATTCATGTTGTGAATTACTTTAAAGCTACAGATAAGATGAAATTCAACTTTACCAATATTAATTATATCAATTTGATTGATATAAATAAATTATATTCTCTTGTAAAAAAAAATCTAAATCACCTTTTAAAAACTATTTTTATGTTGTTTCTATAGTGATCAACCGAACTCTACCGTAATATTTGATTGGTTTAAGTCATATAGCAGATTTGACGTTAACTTCACGAAATAATTCATTTTGTGACGGTATTATCCGACGATTGTGATTCAACGTCAAAAACCATAGTGATTTTTCATGAGTAAACTATTCTCTCCATCTCATCTCATAATAATTGTATCATTTGATTATTTGTAACAAATTAAAAAAGTGTCAAAATAAAAGCGAAAAAATTATTGTTATCAAATTATTTTTATTAGGTATTTTTGCATTATAAAGGTCATAAATGCATAGTGGAATATATTGTATTGGAAATTTTGCAAGTAGTATTAATTAACTAATACAAATAAATAAATAAAAGTGCATAGCAAATTAAAAGAGTCATTCATTTTGAGACAATTGTTTTTTCTTTAATTGGATCATCTATTGTAAGATAGAAAGAGTACCATTTTTATCATGAAATTATAAGTGTCAATCAATTTGAGACTTTAAATTTACAAAATACCACATTGCTCCTTCAAATTGTTTATAGTCATTCAAAATGCTTATGTCAACTATTTTAAGGAGTTTTTAGCCTACAGGTAAAAAAGGTCAAGAAACATTTTGACAGACATTAGACATTTTGAGAGAATTGATATTTCATAAATTTGAGAACTCAAATTGACTGACACTTACAATCGCAAATAGTGTTTTACTCAGTTTTTCATGGTAACTTTGTTTTTAATTTAATATGACATGATATGATATAATTTATAAAGCTAGGCAACAGGCAGATTTGATTAGATTCGGGCCCAAAAAGGCCCGATCAAAGAAAATTGGACACACGTAACTATGATTCATTTCTGACCATGGCTGGGCACAGTTTTGGCGAGACTCGGTTTATTCGAGTGAGCAGGTCCACAGGGGGTTTATTCGGTTTGGGTTGAAGCTTTCAAAACCTAATTTTTACAACAAGAAACAAAATTTAAAAATACATAAACAATTGGGTATTTAATTAAAGCTTTCAAAATCCTAAATTTTTCATGAAGAAAAAAAACAATAAAAATTTCATGAACAAAAAGATCTTTCAGATCCTAATTGTTTCAAACTCTAAATTTGTGTTCTTACTCAACTGAACCAAAGATGTACTTAAAATGAAGATCCTTCGTGTTTCTAATTACATGGACAAAATAATTTACATCCTTATGCACGTCTTTGAAATGGGACAAAAGGAGAGAAACTATTTTATTCTATAAACCTAATGGGAAGTACTATGGCTTCTTCGTAGAATTTGGATATGTGAAAATCATAAATTTCAATATTTCTACGTTGTAAAAATGTTTGCGCCAAAAGTTTATTATGAAACTTAAATTTTACGAAAACTATTGCTCAATATTATAGAACCTAAATCGCGTCTTCTTCTGCATCGTTTTAGTCATTTTCCCGTTGTAGAATTCCTCACGTCGTGTCGCAATTCATAAAATAAAATAAAATCTGAAAAAGCATAATGAATTTGATTAAAGGTTCAACTCTGTCACCAGGGCGAATTCTGTCATCACCCCTTACCATTACTACGTCTAGGACTAGAACTTAGACTTTCTTCTCTGCCCATCTTCCCTCTGCAATCAAATTCTACTTCCACTTTTAAACTTTTCTATATACTCTCTAAAATCCCTTAATTTACACGCCAAGATGAAAAACTCTGACTCAGAGCCAATTATAGAATCTACCATTGTCCAACGAGTATCACTAGACGAAGAAAATGAGTATGGTAACGATTAATTTGAATATGATGATGAATCTCAAATAGATGAAGATGTTGATGATAGTGATGAGAGTTATGATGAGGAAGACGACTAAAACGATGAAGAAGAAGACGCGGTTTAGGTTTTTTTAGAGAAGACTGAAACTTTTTGGATTAATTGTAGGTTAGAAAATATCATAATTTAATTATATTTGGATTTTTTTTTGGTTAAAAAATAGATATGTTTTAACGGTGTTACAATTTTTGTAACATATTTTAAAATGAAACTATATTTGTTGGGAGGTTAACTAAACAAAAAAACTTACGAGAATTAAAATAAAATAAAAAATTATAATTGCAAGTACCAAAGATATATTTAAATCATTAAAATTTTAAGTAAATTTGTTTTACTTAGGTTGATTCGACACGTAAAAATTTATCGAATTTACTTCATATTAAAATTAATATATATATATATATATATATATATATATATATATATATATATATATATATATATGTGTGTGTGTGAGAATTATAAAATAAAAATATATAAAATCACTACATTAAAGATTCATACTCATAATTTTATATCAAATCAAATTAAATAAAATTATCTCACGAGTTCAGTAGCAAGTAGAAGATGGGTTTGTTGAACAAACGAGTGTTTGAGAAGACAAACTAAAACTAAAACATGTTGGTATGTGGAAGAAGAGAAAAAAAGATGGTATTTTTGAATTGAACTTAAAAAAACATATTTTAATATTTGTTTAAAAACACTATATACGTCGAATTCACTCGCATTAATTTAGTCTTCAAAACGAACTTATTGTCGCGGCCTAAAATTTCGAGCGTTTCTCGAATTCAATGGAGTCGCCACCAAAATTTATTTTAAAATAGGGAAAATCTTGGGAAACCCCTTAAAAATAGAAAATAAAAAAAATGGTCTTTGAAACCAAATTTTGAGCTCGGGAGTCGATTATGCGTAGGGAAGGTATTAGCAGCCTACGACATCCGTTAAAAAAACGGTTACCTATAATTAATTGTGCAAAATTAATATTAACTTAAATATATTTATTTCATTTTATTATTAAATATGAATAACAATTATTATTAATTTTTAATATGATTTTGGAATAAATATGTGCTTAAGAAATAAAGGACAAAAAAAGAAATATTTATTAATGTGCTTGACAAGAATGTGATCTTGCTCCTACGTATCTCCCGGTGCGATGGAGAAATCAAAGCTACGTAGTTCTTTGGTTAAAAATAATGCGAATGCGTTGATCTTTTTTTAAAAGAAAATTCGTTTGTTATATATATAAAAAAGTTTTGACGAAAAAGAAAATGAGCTTATTTAAATTGAATATTTATGTTGAAATGTAAGCTTTAGGACTATCAAGTTGTACAACTTGTGTCTCAAAGACTCAGAATAAAAAGATGTCTCATCTAATTAATCCTTTTAGGAATATTTTATATATTTTCGATTTTAAAATTGAGTTTTAAAACCACCAAGTAGTACAACTTGTGTCTCAACAACTCAAAAATTAAAAAAGATCACATGTAATTAATCAACTTTAAAAAATTGATTTTATATTTATTTATTTATAAAAATAAGAGTTACAATTATCAAGTTGTATAAATTGTTTTTTGCTACTCATGGATTAAAACATGTAATTTCTAGTTAACCTTTAATAATAATTTTTATTTATTAATTTGTTTATGAGTGTTAATTTTTTAATTTATCTATGAAGATGAGATTTAGAACCACCAAGTTGTCGCAACTTGTGTCCTAATAACTCAAAGATAAAAAAAAAATATCACATCTAATTAAATAAATTTAAAAGCTTTTCTTATATTAAATTATTAAAAATAAATAAATGAAATAAAATAAAATAAAAGTTTAGAATTGTCAAGTTGTATCGCTTGTGTCATAAAAACTTAAAGATTAAAAAGATGTTGCATCTAATTAATCTTTAATAAATATTTATTTGTATTTTTTATAAAATTAATATTTAGTTATTGAAGCCATATTTTTTTTTAAAATTATCTCTAAATGGACTGAACCTGCATTAACAAATTTACTCTTTTTTTTTGTTAAAGCCCGAGCCCAACTAAACAAAACAGGAAAAAAAATTAAAACCATACTAGTGAAACCCTAATGGCTTACAAGGGGAGCGGCCGCATCAGTTGAAAAAAAAAGAAGGATGAAAACCTAATTGCGTACAGACTGAAAGGAGGGGGGCGGCCGATATTGGTGTCCATCAGTAAAAAGAAGAAAGAAGCGCGTTTAGAAGAGGAGTTACCTTCTCTACAGTCGTCTAAAATCAAGCTTCGTTGCAGCGATGGCGAAGTTTGACGATGTCTCCAAAGTCACGGACGATTTTGATTGAGGATCCCGATCGTTTGCTCGCAGGGAAGTCCTTTTGTTTTCTGTTTGCTTTTTGTTTGTTTATACTCCCCTGATTTCTTCTTCCTCTCTTTCTTTCGTATGTGTTTTTTTTATCAACCGTGGTCATTCCCCCCATGAAATTTTAAAGAAGGTTTATTTATAGAGTTTTTTTTACTTGTTTAGTCACTTTCTTGCTTTTGCTTTCGTCCCCCTCCGATGATTTCCTGTTTGATGTTTTAATCTGCTTTGCTCATTATCTGAATTTTTTCTGCATCTCTGATTTATTCAAAATTTTAGCTTATGTTTGTTTTTATCTATTGATGCTTATTTGCTTGACTTTATTTGTGTGTAAAGGAGATATAGCTGGTTTGCTGGGTAAAAAACTTTTTTATATTTGCAGCTTTGGGTCTTAGCTCATTTTCTGCTTAAAACTCAGCAGTTTGTCTTTTTGTTCTATATCATGTGTACAGAGGCTCAGGCAAAGAGAGTTTGACTTTTTATCATATCATCTTTTGTGCTTGTTTTGTGTCCAGGACAAAAACCTTGATGTAAGTCTAGTGCATCAGCAGCAATGAGTAGCAGCAATGAGGGCAGCAATAGAACAGAGCCAAAACAGGCTGGCTTGAAAATTAAAGTTTAATGTAATCTGATTTGGTTTGAAATTTTAATGTAATTTGATTTGTTTTTTTTATTTGATTTGAAATTTTAATGTAATTTGATTTGGCTATGTAAATTGATGAGATATTATTGTAATTATTCTATTTCCTTTTTTATATATGTCTTCCTTTTTTGATTTATTTTTAAAAAGGTTGGACAAAATTAGGGTACTACACTTAACGATTTTTAAATCTATTAGGGAATTAATACATTTTTTGCACCTATATACATAAATACTTACCAATTTATGTATGAACACTCGATTTTGATAACTTATTTACAAATATGTTTTATTAAAGTTTTGGGTTTTAGCGAAGATTTCTGCCAAATCGGTGGAGCAGAAACAGGATTCAACTGAATAAAATACATAGTGGTAGGCAATTTGGCCACAATGATCTTCAATCAAAGGAATGATAGAGCTGAGAATCGAAGAACAAGCAATAATTAAATAGAAGAAAGTATTTGCGAATCATGCGATGTTTCGTTTACTAACTCAACTCAGCCATTAGGTTTACCAACTCCATAAGCACTAAATATTACCAATTTACCAAATGTTTGGAAATTCTATGGGTGGTAATAAAATATGTAAAATATTCTATTAAACATGAAAAAGAGGAAAATAAAGATAACTATCAAATGAAAAAAAAAATTATAATCATAGATATAATGAAGTTTATATGTCTAAATTAGACCAACTAATTTCTAGAACTAACTTTAAATATGTCTAATATGTGGTAATATTATTTTTAACAAGTCAAATTTTTGGAAGTTAATCACTAACTAAAATTGGGCCAAATTATGTTCAGCATGCAGTCTGTCTTTAAACCATGAACCTCCAGCCAATTTCGACCCATCACATTCATCCATGATTTTGTCGTTGGTCAGGTACTATTGTTTGTAGACACGAATGTCACACATTGACAACTCCAACCATTAGGTTGTTGGCACTCCTTCTAAATGGGCAACCTAGCTAGTGTTACAAACCTCCCATCATCGTTGAACAAAGGCATAACAATCAAGCAAAGAGGTAACTTTTTGAGAAGATGGACAAACAAAAAGTGGTATTCAAAAACTGTAGTTAACAAAATGAATACTGAAATATTTACCATCATCCATAGACTAGGGGAAAAGATAAGTAACAACATTAAGATAACTATTTCAACACCCAAAGCAACCAAGTACATCATGTTAAGAAAATAGTAACACTGAATTAATTATCAGTTCAACACGAAGAAATAATTAGATGCACATTACATCCCAAATATTCAACGATTAACCCAAATGTGGAAGTCACAGGTATATCAAACTCTGCAGCTTGTGTGGTGCTCACAACACCAAGTGTTTTCAACAATAAACCTACCGTTTTACTAGCCTCAACTTATTCTTAAAATCTATTGGCTTCCCAGTTAACTTCAAAATTAAGAAACAAATTTCATGGAAACTGTCAAAAGCCAGAGTATATCAGATAAAGAACATAGTATTGACAATGATAGCCATGAGAAGAGTTTTAATAGTCTTAAGATTAATTTCTGCTACTCTTCAGTGAACATATCCTAATTCAATGAAATGTATGAAACTGTAACAAAGACCTTGTGCTACAAAACATCAACGTCTAGTAGATTAGATAGAATACATGCCTGCATACAGCAATCCTCATCACTATCAAATCCAATCTTTCCCTGCAATTTAATCACTTAGCAACCAAGTGCTTGAACATAATAAAATTATTATAGTTTTGCTCCCATAACTTCTATCAAGAACAGTAAAAAATATGATGTGAGCAAAGGATTAAATGCATGTGGCAACAAAAATTTAGAACTAATCAATAAACTAGAAAGTTTTTCAATCTAAGTGCAAAAATGAATCAACCATCAATTAATAAAATCAATGCTGGTAAACTGACTCAAGAATGATTGTTGCAGTTCCCACACAACAGAAACAAACAGATCCTTGTTAATCCATTTGACTTTTGACGAAAGCAACAAGAGCAATAGAATCTTTTATGCAACTATTGTATAAACAGAAAACACTGCGACTTACGGTCATTACATATAGGCCAGCATAGCTCAGTATCATCCCTAATATTCCGAATCAAATGTGTAGGTCAGTTTCGCAATATAGAAATAACAGTTTCATGCTATCGCAGGTCACAACAAAAATAAATTAACGTTCAAAAGACATAGTATGGAGCAAAAAACTTGGTATTGGCAACCATGAGCAGAGTTTTAATAGTCCTAAAATAAATTTCCACTAGTCTTGACTCTTCAGTGAACAGATCCTAGTTGACTGCATTATGCAAAATATTAAAAATAAAAACAAACATAAATTTATGTGGCAAGCTTCACAATTCTTGTTTGGAATATCACATTTTCCACTGTATGGATTACTGATTATCAAATAGTAGTCCATTTCTTATTCAACACAGTACAAAATAAAACTAGAGTAGTTTAATATTTAATTTCATCCAACGATAGCCCACATTTTAAGACTTCAAGCAATTTGCTCAACCTTGAAAGATAGAGATATCCCATAATTTTGCATATACTACACAGATTCTCAAAACAATAGTTCATCACACCATCCAATATAACAGCAGAAAACAAAACCCTAAAAGAATGTAGTGATAAAACATCAAAATGCAAATCACAAAGACCAGTAGACTTATTAGAGAGGAAACTAGAAACATACATGCATTCACCACTCTTCCCGGGATTACCAGTATCATCTCTCCCTGCAATTTCATCAATAAATAGACTCAGTAGTTGTCAAAGCAAATAATATTCGTTTTAATCCCACACCTTCTACAACAGATGATAGGTACAAGGATAAACCAAAATAAACCTAATTACTAAACTCCGGTGGCTACAAAATCTCTAAATGAAACAATAAACTGGCCTCTTTAGATCAATCGAATTAAATGAAAAACTGTCACCAGATTCACTAAATAAATAATAGCCTGAAACAAAACACAATTTTGATTGTAGCTGTGGCAAAACCAAACAACTGAAACAACCAGCTTACGTATTTAACAATGTCTTTAACATTCAAGAAAATATTTATTCCGATCATCACAATAAATAAGACAATGGCAGAAGACAGACAAATAATAATTTAAACAGTGTAAAACGCTAAAAATACAAAGATTCACAATCAAATGCGTAAGGCGAATTCGTATTATACAGATAGCAGATTGAAGCGATCACAACAGAAACAAAAGCATTGTAAAAAATAATAAGGAAAAAATATTGCAAACAAAATTAGGGCAAAATGAGATTTCATTAGAGAGGTTCCTCAATGTTACATCAAAACGATGAGATCCAAAATATACATTATATGAACCCTAAATTAGAGAAATGTATGAATTCAAGAGCTGGTAAATTTGGTGACGGCTTTGGTTCCCTCAGAGACGGCGTGCTTGGCAAGTTCACCAGGGAGAACAAGACGAACAGCAGTCTGAATCTCGCGAGATGTGATAGTTGGCTTCTTGTTGTATCGAGCGAGTCTGGAAGATTCCTGAGCGAGTTTCTCGAAAATATCGTTGATGAAACTGTTCATGATCCCCATAGCCTTGCTTGAGATTCCGATGTCAGGGTGAACCTGCTTCAAAACCTTGAAGATGTAGATCTTGTAGGTCTCGACGCTCTTCGACTTCTTCTTTTTCTTCTTGTCGGATGAGGATACGTCCTTCGGGATCTTTTTTTCTGCCTTGGGTTTCTCCACTGGTGACTTCTCGGCGACGGGTTTCTTCTCCGCTGGTTTCTTGTCTGCCTTTGCCATTGATGAAGGAAATGGATAAACGGAAGAAAAGAGGGGAGGTTTTAAAGTGAGGAACGAAGAGGAGAATTGAATTGTGATGTGAGTCTTGGGGTGTGGAATAGTTTATATAGGAATGGTTGATGGGAGCTGATTGGTTGGGTTTTAGAGTACGCGGATCGATGACGTGGATTCTTATTTTTGGAGGGAGATTTTCGAACATTCTTTTGTCATGCTTTTGCGAAACTCTTTTTTTTATTTTTGGTTTTCTGGCGGGGATTTGTTTTTCTCAACAGGCGGGGATTTTTGAATTTTTGGGATGAGGCTTGCGGGCTTGCGAAGGAAATGTGGGCCGGATTCTATCTTTTTTGGACTTTTAAGACGAACAATGTTTAAAATTATATCATGTACCCTCACACTTATATTTATACGCCACATTTTATACAAACTACTCATTTTATCCCTTTTTAATTTTTATAAAAAAAATACCCCAATTAAATTCAACTTGGTTCCAAAAAACTTTAAAAAAAAAATTCGGAACTCATGTGTTTTAAAAAATTTGACTGTGTGCCGAAAAACTTTTTTCAAATTTTTTGGTACACAAGTGTGTTTTGATAGGATTCAGGGTTTAAACTCTAAATCCAAATATTTGTGTAAGGAAAACTTTTTTCAAGTTTTCTAATACACAAGTGTGTGTTTGGTAGGGTTTATAGTTTATATTCTAAACCATCACCTTTATGTACAAGAAAGATTCAAGTTTTCCAGTACACAAATATGTTTTTTTGTAAAGAATTACTGCAAATGTATGTTCCGTCTATCTCTAGTATTCCTTTGCTACAAGGAATGACTTGGGATCCGACCTGGAAGGCCACACCATCTAAGATGAAGCCTATCCGATTGAAGGGTTCTCGTCGTAAGAAAAGAGTTTCATCTGTCTTCCGAGCCTTCCCCTTTGAAATCCATTAAAGGTTTCAACTTGCTGAGTCTCGGAATAAGTTATGTGGGCGTCAACAAGCTAATTGGTTAGGCGCGTTGTGGTTTCCTTGGACGAGGTATTGTTTTGACCCTAACAACCAACTCATCTCGCAGATAGGTTGTTCTGCACTTGAGGAAGCTGTTAGAGTCAGACATCCTTGTCCAGAGTTTGTTGAGGTTATGCAAATATCTGACCCACATAATCTCGCAATTTTAAGATAATGTACTTATCAAATCGCATAGTTAGCTTAGATTTGATCGAACTTTTTTGCTGTAACTAGACTATTATAAATCCAATGCATTTCATCAAAAATATGTGACCAATTAACCAACCAACAAAACTACTTGTTAAGAATAACAAATTATTGTTGGACCGAAAGATATAAATGTTCATTAATCTTATTAAGATTGAACTTTGCAAAAGAAGAGGATTTAATAACTGAAAGAAAAAAAAGATCGTTAAATAATACTTTGTAAATATTAAATTTACGGAATGGCTCATAGGTCCAATGTTTTGTTAATTGAGATTTTTTTTCTTGAAAATT
>JBBPBP010000001.1:8603420-8620448 GCA_037974735.1 Cicer chorassanicum | reverse complement strand
GAAGTCGTATAAGTTGAAAAAAAAAAAACTTCAATTGATATATTTCAATTGCATTTATTGTTTATAAATTTTAACAATTTTTGTAGTTGTTGTTTCATTCGAATTTTTTTCAAAAATTACTAAAATGTTATTTTAGACTAACAATGTTTCAACAAAAATTAAACATTATTAAACGAAACAAAAATTAAATGCCTTAACTTTATTATAGATTAAAAAAATATATTAAATAAATAAGTAACTGAAATCAAATGGTTAATAAATTTTAGTTAAAGACGATTATTAAAAAAAAAACTGAACTTCAAATTATTCAAATTAAATAAAATTAATTTTTAAAATTTAATAAATGATTTTACACTTTATTGTGCATTTCCGAAGGCCAATGCTCTCGTTAATTGTAAATAAAAGAAGTCTTCCTTCCCTTATTTCTGATTTCACTTATTCATCGATTTTTATTTTCTCCTTCTTGATTAATTTCTCTTCTACCTCATGGTTTCTTCACATCTCTTTCCCTCACCTCATCATTTTTCTTAGTTTAGGCAGTATTAATATTCTTATCTCACCATCTTTGTTTGCTATTTTCTCTATATTTCTCATTTGACTATTTTTCATTAATTTTCGCTAGAAATACCACCGGTACTCCTAACATTGTTGCAAGTTAGACTCACCACCACTAACTTTAAATATTATTTAAAAAAAAAATAGTATTATTAATGGTCTCAACCGTCGAAATATCACTCTGACAATCACAAACTCTCGTTACTTTTTGATAGTCACAATTTTTTTAAAATTATTAAAACCGATTTAAATGGCCTTCGAAAATAGTCTCCGACTTACTGATTTTCGAAGGTCACACGACCCTCCCAAGATCACTGAGAAGTGGCATTAACAATAATTTCTTAGACTTTTAATGGCTTTTGGTGATAGCAATGTTAGTTTTTTTATAGTTAAAATATAATTATGCTAAAGTATGTACCCAATTAGATTTGAGGTACTTTGTTGGAGTATTACATACTTATGTAATTCAAGAATACAAATCTTAAAGCATATTTAGAGAGACTTAAAATACATTTAATCCTTATAAACAAATGGCTATGGTCCTAAGTTGTAAATAACAAGAATATATCATAGTATTTTTCGTCCCATTAGAAAATAAAATCGGACAAAACTAAGGAATATACAATTAAAAGACTACTTCATCATATCTTCGAACATCACTTTTATCAAAACTTCATGAATTTTTCAAATACGCATCTTCGTTTATCGTCTTAAATTGATATAGAATTACATAAATATAGTTTTAGAAATATGTGTTCATTGATGTTGATTTTAATTATACGATAGCTAAATGTTAGATACATGTAAATTATAAATAAGTAAGTTTACTTTATAAAAACATTTCTTGTTTTTATTAATTAAAATTTGACTTTATTTTACTTTTGTTAATAAGAGCGTAATAGACTTTTGAAATGAACAATTGTCTATATTTCTAAATACAATGAAAATATCAAAAAAACTGTTTTTATTATCTCTAGAAATACATTTTCTTTAAATAATTTTTCATCTTCGTAACAATAATTATCTTCAAGAGTATATAATCAAAGTAAAATGAAAACAAATTTAAAAAAATGAAAAGGTGAAATGTTTTCAAAAATCAAACGGACCGTAATTCTTTTAAAGATCACATTTCCACACAACAATTACTTTCAGCTTTTTGGGGTGCTGTCTTTGTGCTTTTAACTTGATTTCTTTTAACATTTGTGTTAGATCTCGATAATTAATATAGAACAAAGTCAGAGAGTATAATTAATCTTGTTCCAATTAAACATTATCAAACCATGATCAGATTTTCAACATTTCAGAGACTAGCATCTCTTATTGATGAATTGTTCCCCTGTTCCTCCAATTTATACTTTTAGCCAAACAAAATATATGTTAATCACACATTGTTTACTTTTCTTCTTCTAATGCAGAGTATGAATGAATGAATATATTCACACATTAATCAATAGCAACCCCAAATTGCACAAAAATCAGATGGGATAAAACAACATCATCTCTCTCTCTCTTGATCATAACAAAAAAAAATTAATAAATATCAAAAGGAAAGCAACATATATAAGTTGTCTCAATTTTCTTTTGATAATAAGGACAATGTATACCCATGGCTCTCTAGATACACAATACATAAATCATATATTATATATAAAAATGACAATTTTGGTTAAATGAAGGAATGATTCCATTAAGCAGGAATATGATTAAATTGATCACACCTGCTCCTGACTTCACCCTTTTTACCAGTCTTGACACCAAACACAGAAAGTTTCTCCATAGCCTTAGCAAAATCATTAAAAAAAACTTGTTCATCTTTAGCATAAAGTTCCACAATTGGCCTTGTCCTTGGATCCACAGCCAAAAGATAATCAGTTGTCAATAATCCCAAACCCTTCAACACATTTTGAAAATAAGCATTATCAAATTTTCCTGGTGACCTAACATCATTAAATGCAGCCATTGTGGGGTCAGAAGTGTAATTTTTACAAACATCTCTTAAACCTGCAGCCAATTTAGGGTGCATTGTAGGATCAATCTCAGATGTACTACTGAAATTGAAAATTCTGTTGCTGAATTCTTTACAATGTGTGAAACCTATGGTGTGTGCACCAGTTAATGCAACCATTTCTTTAACAGTGAAATTTTTTGATGTAAATTTGCTTATGATAGTATCCATGTTCATGGTTGTTTTAGGAAGATTTGCTTCAGTTCTTGAAGCATCTGAAACAAGACTATCTTTTCTACCTAACCTCACCGGATAATAAGGACCACCAACCATTTTAACAAGGTCTCTAGTTGATTGTGCCACGATATCGGAACACGAAACCACGCCGGGACATTCTAGTTCCAGTTGGTTTTTTATTTTAACTATAACGTCGAATGCGTCGCCGGAGAGGGAGAGGTTGAGATCCGCATCGCGTTCTGCGTGCGGATTGTAGGCGGTTGATGAGACCAGGATGGATGCATCGCATCCGTCCGTTATGCAATCGTGGAAGAAGAGACGGAGGATTCCGGGTGCAGTTGCGGGGGTTGAGGATTGTTTGTTGTAAATGTTTTCATTAACGATTTTTTGGAAGTTAGGACACGTTGTTTTGTAGTAGTTTACGTTGAGTTTCGCTGTGGAAAGTGGAAGGGCAATGAAGAGAAGGAATAGGATAGGGAAAGCCATGGGGTAATTATGCATGAGATTTTATTTATTTATTTATTTTATTCTAAGAGAAGGTTATTAAAGAGCTTTAAGATACCAACTCTTTTATTTTTTCCTTCTCTTCGGTTTGTAAATGAGAATCCCTTTTGGGGAAGGAAGATATTTGGGTGAGGGGAAGAGAATGGATATGTGCCAAGTTTGGGAACAATGGGAGGTGGGAGTGAAGGGGATGGAAGGTGTGGAAGAGAGGTGTTTAAGGACTTTTTTTGTTATCATTTTCTCATTTTGGATTTTCAATTCAATTGTTGGTTTTCTCATTTTGCTATTTTTGTACCCTCAAGCAAAATAAGGTGTTTTGGAGCTCTTTTTGTGGGATGTGTTTTATTACTTTCAATTCAACACATCAATTTTTTAAAAATTTAATTGATATTAATTTAGTGAGATCTCTAAATCAGAGAACAATGAGTTGAACCACAATTAAATTAAATTAAATAAGATGACAAATAAATAAATATTTAAAAATATAAAATGTAATCTGATATCAATTTCTAAATTAATTATTTAAATTAAATGAAATACCAAAAGCTATTGAAAACAAAAAAATAAAAATTAATGGAAGTTAGTACTAACTAGAGTTATTGCCGCATCTTTTGTTCTGCTTTGTGTCCGAAACAAGTCTCACTCTCGCACGAAGACTACGTTTCGACTGATATCTCGACGGTGGCTCTCGATCTGCCACCGTCTAATCTCCTCCCCCGCTTCAGACGACGCCGTTTTCAGATCTGAAATCTCTCTCCGATAACAGGTTTCATTCCCTTTCATTCTGCTCACATTCAATCCCAATTCATTCATTTCTACGTCTGCCAATTTCGAATTTCCCTGTCGTCGTCTTCAATGTAATTTCACCGTTAGGATTTGGAATTCGCCGTGATTTTATAAGGTATGCTCGATTTAGATTTGCAATTTCAGATACTTTGAGTATATAAACATTGCCGAAAAATCACGTCACTCTGAGAATTGTATTGGATTTTTTTTTTTATTTTTAAATTAAAGGTTTCTCAGTTCTCTGATTTTCTTTCTGGTAAGTTTATATTGGGAGTTGAAACTTGTTGTCTTGTTGGTGACTTGGTGTGGACTATGGAGTAATGCTATACATTACGCATACTACGTGAATTTATTTGTTACTAATACTAATGCTAATACTAACAGGAATACACTATAAGTAAGTAATTAAGTTAATGATAATATTTTAGTATGTACGTAATTATTAATGCTAACATTTAAAATGTCGATTCTCTCTTTTAATTTAAGATTCGTGTTTTTGTGTTAATTTTATTTGGTGCATCATAGATGTGTTTTATATCTTAACATTTGGTGCATCCTGAAGCGTTAATCGAGTATAACCTGAAGTGACAATCGAGGTTATTTTTCTGGACTAAAGAAGACCCGGAGAGATATGGAAGTCAACAATTGGCATAAAGAACTTACATATGATAATTGGGTACCTGTTACTGTATCTGGTGCACGTCCACCTGCTCGCTACAAGGTTTCTTTCTCTCCATCTTACTCTTTTCATTTTTTTATTAGAGGATGGAAGAATACAAAATTAAAATGAACTCATGAAAGTAACTAATGATTGGTTGGGTATTGTCATGAGCTATTTTGCTTTGAATGCTAAAATTTATTTGTCATTCTTGGCTTCTTAGCTGAAAATATTCCTTAGCCTTGGGCCAGATTCTTACTCCATTTGTTGTCCTTTCACTGTAGCATGCAGCAGCAGTAGTTGATGAAAAGTTGTACATTGTCGGTGGAAGTCGTAATGGTCGGCATTTATCTGATGTTCAGGTATATCGTATGATCAGATGCTGCTGAATGTTGGACTCTTTATAGTGAGTCACGTGATTTAGCTGTTTGCAGGTTTTTGACTTCAGAAGTTTGATGTGGTCTTCTCTAAAACTAAAAGCTAACACCGGAGAAGATCATGGCAACAGTTCACAGGAAACTCTACCAGCCACATCTGGTCACAGCATGGTAAAAATTTATGTGGACATGTCTCCCTGCATGCATATATGTTTCAGTATGAAATCTTACTTTCTTTGGTTGAGTTTTAGTGACCATCTGGATGTTTGATTTATTAGAGATTTGGAAATTTCTGCAGATTAGGTGGGGGGAGAAACTACTAGTTCTTGGTGGCAATTCAAAGGATTCTTCTGATACAGTAACAGGTTACTATCTGTAAATTAATTTTTAAAATGAGGAAGAAATATGTATAAGTGCCTTTATTTCCTATATGTGCATATCATATTATAGTATGGCGTGTTACATAGGAAACTCACAATGTTCTTTGGACTTCTTGCAGTTCGATACATTGACATTGAAACATTCCAGTTTGGAGTTATTAGTACTTCTGGAAGTGTTCCGGTAAGTGTGTACTGTGTCCATTGATTTTAAAGCTTGAAGTTCCATCCTTGGATGTAAATTTTTTGTTTGGTTTGGGGCTTCAATATACTACTCTAAATGGTTTCACTGAAAATTTGGTTTATGAGAATTGAGAGGCTAACAGTGTTGATTGATTCATGTAGCAAACCCTAGTAATGAGGTAAGGGTTGGTTGTTTCTGATGTGTTTATGTCCTCTACCCTACTTCTTATTCTTTTTGAATAATATATTTAGGATATTCAATTTGTGCCGTATTTCTTCTTAATATCCATTGTGAAGTGTGGGAGTCACTTTGATTGTTTTTTTTAGTCATATTTTTTTTAAGCTAAAAGTTTATTAAAAAAAACAAAAACAATCCTAACACTGCATCAATAACAATAACATTTGGATAAGTCCTACTTAGCACCGTAGGCTTTGAATGTAAATTAACTGCCGAAGCAGAAGAAATTTGATGGTTTTAAAAATTGTTCTCCTCTAACACTGCATCACTTTGATTGTGGTTAAAATAAGTTAAATAGACAATTGAATGTTTTTAATCTATTTTTCCAGGTAGCCCGTGTGGGACAGTCTGCAACACTGGTTGGTTCAAGAGTGATATTGTTTGGTGGAGAAGATATGAGCAGGAAGCTGTTGAATGATGTCCATGTTCTGGATCTTGAAAGTATGACTTGGGATGTGATAAAGACTACGTAAGTAGTATCTATTTTACACTTCCAGAAAATGTGTTTTCATGCTTTAGAGATATTTCGTTCGACCATACCACTTTCTTTCATTTTGATAGGCAGACACCTCCAGCTCCTAGATATGATCATGCAGCTGCAATGCATGGAGAACGCTACCTTATGATTTTCGGTGGTTGCTCTCATTCTGTCTTCTTCAATGATCTTCACTTATTAGACTTGCAAACTGTGAGTGAATGTTATTTTCAAACTTTTTTACATGTTTAATTAAATCAAAATATTAATAAGGTTGTTTCTTCTACTCTGGAGCATTCAGTTATTTCTGTATGTCACCCATATATAAAAGCGATTTTTTATATGATAGTTAGACTTAGACCTCCCATTCCCCAAGTGTACACTCACAAGAAAAAGGACCGTAGAGACTCAAGGGATGTGTGCCTTTTCTTGTGATGTGATAGCATAATCAGAGGAATGTGTTAGTGAATTGATATCTCCTGTGATAACAGAATGCCTATGTGGCATTGAAAGAGAGAAAGAGTGAAAATTAATTTATAGAGGAGGTTCGGGTAAACATGATGGGGGGAGGATTGGAAGAGTCAAGTGAGGATTGAGTGGAAAGGTTGGGATTTGGGAAGGAGGCAGCAGACCCCATGAAGATTCTGTAGTCTGTACTATTCTGTTTGATAGATTTTGTGGCTTGGTTTTTGCTTCTATGGCCAAAAGGGATGGGTGTGTTCAGTTTGAGTGTTCATTGATTGGGCTTTCCTTTTCCCCCCCAGTTTTTGCCATCAAGTCTGGGTGCTAGCTACTGAATTAGAGAGGACCTTCTGTTCTTCAGACCTTAATTTATTTCTGATATCATATCAAAATCAGTAACAGATATGTGGGAATTTTCAGTAGTAAAACCTTGAATCCATTACTTGTTTGTCTAGTATATTTTCAGACACATAGTTCAGCTCTTTTCTAATTTTGCAGTTATGGGATAAAGATTTTTATCTGCCTTCTTTGTGGATTACTGTCAATGGATAGACTTTTGACTTATTTTTGTTTTATGAAAAATTAATTGTATCTACCAGGTTGTTTTGTTTAGCATGTCAATTGTGTTGTCTTGCAGAGATTGAATGTCTTGTGACCTTTTTTGCACTAGAAATGATTATTTTATCTATATAATATAATACTTATTCTAGGTAATTATTTTGGTGAACCCATTCAATAGCGTTTGATGGTTAAGGGAATACATGTTATTATAAGATTGTGCAGCAACTACAGATGCTGCTAAAATGGTATTGCAATCTTGATCTTTTTTTCCTGGTGGTTGGTTAAGAACAAAATAAAAGCCACTAACCCCAATACAGATGTTTGACCAACATTCACCCTCAGCCCTGTAATATTATGGGCTTACAAACTGTCAAGTTTAAATTAGCTTTATACTTTTAATATTTCTTTATCCTGAAAAATGCTTAAGCTTCGGTGTGGATCTTCCAAGAAGTTGTTTTTTTCATTCTTACAAGTTTAGCATCAACAATCTAATGATCTAACAACCTCATTTGGTTCAGATGGAATGGTCTCAACCACAATCTCAAGGTGATTTAGTATCTCCCAGGGCTGGACATGCTGGTATCACTATTGATGAAAACTGGTTCATAGTTGGTGGTGGCGATAACAAAAGTGGTATGTAGTATGTACAAAATTTTATGTGAAAAGAAATGGTATTAGAGAGAGAATGGAAATATATTAACTTGAGGGAAGCAGATAACATATGCTCCAAAACATTAAATAAAGAGAAAAAGAAAATAGTGACAAAGAGAGAATCAACAACGTTGCATTGAAGTCCACTCCATGTGAATTTTAGAAGTTATAACTGACTTTAAAATGCTTTGACCTAAGAAATGGCATGAAACTTCAAATACAATCCTATCTTGAAGCGCTGTCTAGGGGGAAAATGATCCCCTCTAAGGATGTGTAGGCATCCTGCTCCAACCAAATATATTGGAGGATTGCATAAACCCCACGCTCCAAAATAAAGTTTGCTTCCTTGTTTCTAAATGAACCATACCATAAGAAACTTCTTAAAAGCAAGGCATAGTTAAATTTATTATTGACGTCAATTATGCATACATTATGCTCTCAACATTAATGAAACCCTGTTTTTATGGATGTATATTTGAAACAGGTTGCCCTGAAACCCTGGTCTTAAACATGTCTAAACTTGTTTGGTCAGTATTGACTGTTGTGAAGCCAAAGGATCCACTTTCTAGTGAGGTAATTACTTTATGCAATCTATCATTTTATATTTTTATTAATATTTCCAAGAATGTTGTATGGAGGATTATAGTTCTCTCTTTTGAAGACCTGTTATTTATAAAATTATTTTATTCTTTTGTTATCCATACTTCATTCCTGCGAGGGGCAACAACCACTTTCCTTTTTGACCCATATTTGAGACCTTCTGATTAACTCCATGTTTGCCCTTCTCATTACCTAATTTGTAGAGGATACATCCAGATTAGGTTCCATTGCATGATAGGATTGGATTTTGAACCTCGTTCTAATCATCTTGGATTTATTGAAAGAAAACACACAAACTATACAAAAGAACAGAAATGACGGCCACATTGGAGAGGTACAGCAACAGCTGCAAAGGGGAACTTTGAAGATGAAAACTAGAGCTAGTGGGAAGAAAGTGGGACCTTCACTTTTATAGCTTGCTAATTAGATAATCAATCAAAATGGGTGGGGTATTCGTTTTATATAATTAAATATGACAGTAGTTGTGTGAGCAACTGGTTTGACCACCAAAAGTGCGATAATGATTCACGCCCTTTATATATTGATTTATGTGACTTAAATCTGTGACTTAATCATTGATTTCTTATCAGGGTCTTAGTGTCTGCTCAGCATTGATTGATGGAGAAACATATCTGTTTGCTTTTGGTGGCTACAATGGGAGGTATAGCAACGAGGTAAGTAAGAATCTGTCTTAACATTGGATATTTAATAATTAATACCATTTGTATTGTCAAAATCTTAACGAAGATTCTTTTTGTTATAGTATATGGATGAAATACTTTAGCAAATTGATTGAGTTGAATTCACGTAAACTAGGCTCTACTATGACATTAGTCCCAATTAGTTTGTGAAGGAAAACCCTTGGTTCAGGTTGTTATAATTGGTTTCTTGGAATTATCTATTTATGTCTGTTAACATTGGCTATAATACCTTTGCAACTTGAATTATTTTTGCCGGATAGCTACGAGACTAGTTATTCTCTGTGGTAGTCAATGTTGGGCAGTAAATGACATTTCCACAAAAGCTAAAACCAAGTGCTGTGGAGATCAAAATGCTGAGATGGATGAGTGATTGAGTGAACGTACAAGGAAAAAAAACAAAAAGATTAGGAACTAAGATAACAGGTCATGTTAGAAGATGACCATGGAGGCATCATTAAGAAAAGCCGTTCAAATAGAAAATAATCCAATTAAAAAGACTTCACACTAAATGGTTTAATTGAAAATTTGGTTTCAATGCTTATAAAGGCTGGTGGCATCTATTATCCACATAGGAAGCTAGTGAGGTAAGGTTTGATTGTTATATCATGCAAATTGCAAATGACATGCTATGCTGCAAATTCTAATTTGCTAGTTTTACATATTTTTAGGTGTTTTTTTTTAATTAAAATTTTAGTGTATTCCATAAAGTGGTTTCTGTGGCTGATGGTTAGGGACCTTGCAAATTTAGGTTTTTGTTATGAGACCCAAGGCAAAGGACACTTTGCGTCCCAAGATTTTCCAGTCACCAGCTGCCGCAGCTGCAGCTGCTTCTGTTACTTCTGCCTATGCATTGTCTAAATCTGAGAAGTTGGATTTCATTCAACTAGATGATATAAATTCCAAGTCATCTATAAATGGTCATCATGAAGACAATGTCACTGTTAAAATTGATGCCATTAAAGAAGAAAAGCGGTTATTGGAATTGTCAATTACAGAAGTCAGGGCCGAAAATTCTAAGCTTGGAGGTGAGATACATGAAGCAAATAGTACTCATGCTGAGTTGACCAAGGTATGTATTACGATTTCTATGCGGAGTTGCACTAAAGTTTAATTGATAATTGTAGTTTTCATAACTGAATATGTATTTTCAGGAACTCCAATCAGTCCAGGGACAACTTGTTGCTGAGAGATCGAGATGCTTTAACCTGGAGGTTAAAATTCACTTTCCCATCTTTGAAGTACACTTTGGATTTATGGTTGTGTAGGATTTGAGTATATTAGTATTGTTTGTTTTCAGGCCAAAATTACAGAACTCCAAAAGTTGTTGGAATCAATGCAGTCTGTAGAAGATCAGGTAAATGCTCTTCGGGAAAAGAAGTCTGCTTTGGACCAGGAGATGGAGCACGCTGCAACTGCTCAAAGGCAGAGTTCTGGTGGAGTTTGGAGATTATTTGGTGGGAGTGAAAAATGAAGATTGTGAGGGCAATACCACCTAAAGAGATTTGGGAGTTTAGTCTGAGAAATTTCAGCTTACAAGCAGCTGATTGTATTGTGTTATTTAGTTCATAGAGTAAATGGCATTTCATTGCTACAGATTTTTTGGGCCGTCATCTTGTATTGCAATACATGATGGATAAGATGTTGAGCTCCAATTTTGACGGACTGCAACTTTCAAAGAGATGGGGTATGCAAGTTTTTTGTATTTGTAATTCGTACTTTAAACAGGTTTACTTTTGTTTGGTTCATTTCATACTAATGATTTCTTATACTCTACAG
The DNA here is from genome assembly GCA_037974735.1 of Cicer chorassanicum. Lineage (NCBI taxonomy): Eukaryota > Viridiplantae > Streptophyta > Magnoliopsida > Fabales > Fabaceae > Cicer > Cicer chorassanicum. The sequence continues at coordinate 8,609,362 of JBBPBP010000001.1, read as the reverse complement.
GATTTACTTTGATTTCATTTATTTGAGTCTGTATATTGACATTTCATTCACTTGTTTTATTCTATTTTAATTTAACTGGTTAGTACTTTGTACTTTGCATTCAATTGCTAGAGGAACACAATTTTAATTTTATTTTGTTTCAAGCATGATGACTTCTTTGGCCACACCTATATTATCATCTTATAGAATAGAACTATTTGATTCATTGACCCGTGGAACTCCTGTAGCTCCTTTTTACTCTTCATTCATTGGGCGGTCCTTATGTTCGTTTGTTCTTGGGTTTTTTTCAATTCAAAGAAGAATGATTATATGGTAAGTTTTAGGGAGGAACTTTCCACACCCCCAAAATCACTTCAGATCTAGACATCCCAAAAAAATGTGATTTTTGTGGCGTGTCCAAAAGTATTCTTTCAAACAAAATAAGCCATCCAGAAGTACACTTCCAAACACATGATTTTTTAGAAATGTGGTGGGGGTAAAGTTGTTTCCTAAGTTTTATTTCGTCATGGAAAAAAATAAGCCATCCGGAAGCATACTTCCATGACATTGTTCTCTTTGCTGGTGATCCTTCCTTGCCTGTCATTGTTTGGTAATGTCTTGAATTATGGTGGTAGATTGATTGTCTATGGCAGAAGGATAATGCTCGTTTTCATATTTGCATATTGAGAATTTTGATAGGATCATTGATCAGAATGGCCCAGTTGATCTCAATTTTCAGCATGGTTTAAAAATATTCATATTGGAGCAAATACTTGTATAATTAAAGCCCAAAAAAGAAACAAAACAATACAGAATTCACAAATGTCACAAGTAGATCAAAATGACCAGCAGCAATATTAATTATTAAAGGTTTTATTTAAGTTACTGATGACGGGAATTCTGATTCCACTGTTTCTGGTGAGTCTATTCCTTTCTTTTTGCCCAAATAACTTTGAGCTAACCCAAAGTTTTACGAACATTGTCTACTGAAGTATTGAAGTTCTTAGTTTGCATGAGTAAAGTCAAGGAGAACTAGCAAATTCAGAAGTGCATCGAAGTAGAATACCATTCCCAACTAAGTTCCTATTGAAATAGGGTGGCTTCTGTTCAGTTTTGAACTTCCCTTCATTAATTGAAGACAAATTAAAACATTCTGTAGCACCACCATTTATACCCAAGCTACTCATAACTTAGAAACAAGTTGGTATTTGCTTTGAGAAACAAGATCCTTGCGTAATATCTTGCCAGCAGCCGACCTTGGAATATTGTCAATAAAGCTCACCCTTCTAACTTTCTTATAGGGAGCCACCTGAAAATTCTCAAATTTAGTTTAACTAGAAACAAATTAAAATGACTATAGGAAAAGAGGAAGCAGGAGCTAAGAATGGCAGAAATAACTCAATGAAGTGAAAAATTTCTGCAGTCACTACATCTAGATCGTCTGATGAAAATCAAATGGTTTTTATCTTAAGTTTGTATCTTGAATCTATTTGGTATAAGTTGAAATATAACTTCACCAAATCGGATTTAAAATACAAACTCAGAATATGAACTGTTTGATCTTCATCCACACGACCAAACAATGGTGATTACACCAACTGCAGATTTTTTTTGACTGCAAAGAATTGGGATCCAAGAGTGGCCTACCTGGCCTGCAACAAATTGAATCACTTGATCTTCTGAGAGTTCAGAACCAGCTGCTCTTACCACATACGCCATCGGTATCTGCCCAGTTTCTTCATCTTCAACCCTACAACATATCTTTTCACATGAGAAAGTCACACAGGGAATGAAAACAAGAGTGAAACTGTGCTGAGGGTAACGCACGGTATAACTGCTGCATCAACAATAAGGGGATGACTTAGCAGCACCGATTCGAGTTCTGCAGGAGCAACCTGACACAAGCAATCCACATATACGTATTAATGAAAATTGAAACCGTTCCAAAATCAATTTGATACCTTATAACTAAAGCAATTTACTGATATTTTAATTTAACTTCAAGAGCAACAAAATAGCCATCATTGAAAACTGAAAGTATTATAGCTTTGAGTACCTGATACCCTTTGTGCTTGATTAGCTCCTTTATTCGTTCAACTATATAGAGGAATCCATTCTCATCAATATAACCAAGATCACCTGTCCTCAACCAACCTTCTGAATCGATTGTCGCATTTGTTGCCTCCACATTTCCAAGATATTCTTTCATAATAGTACCACTTTTCAGCCACAACTCTCCTTCCTTGTGAGGAGGCAAAGGCTTCCCTGTTTCAATGTCTATCACTTTTGCACAAAAAGTTGGAATCAGCTTCCCACATGCTTCTGGATGAGCTTTAGCATCTATATCCGACTCGAAATACGTTGCTCCCCCACAACTTTCTGTTAGTCCATAACCTGGCCTTAGTTGAATCCAAGGAAACATCTTTCTGAACTCTTGTGTCATTTCTTTACTCAAAGGTGCAGCACCTGATCCAACCCTTCTTAAGCTAGACAAGTCACACCCTTCTTTTTTTGCATGTTTCACTAATGCATGGATCACTGGTGGCACTGCCGGTATGTTATTAACTTTGTGCTTCTCGATAGCAACAAGCATAGCGTGAAAATCATATTTCTGCATCAAAAATGTTGTAACACCAACACACAACAACCCGAGTCCGAAGAACATGAGTCCATATATGTGGAACATTGGAATGAAGGCCAGGAAGACATCATCTTGAGATGCAGACACATCAGCAGACCAGCAGAGTAGTTTCATTATGGTAATGAGGTTTGCGTGTGTCAAAACAACGCCTTTACTTACTCCTGTAGTCCCTGAAGAGTAAAGTATAGCAGCAGTGTCTGATTGCATAACAGGAACATGTGGCAACTGTATTGAATCATAGCAGCCTTGTATTAACTCTTCAACTGATAGAAATTTTCCATCAGATGGACTTGAGGTGAGAATTGTAGGAACCCCAGTTGGGATCAATTTGTGTAACTCTTCTGGTGCGGAGATGGCTAGTTTAGCGCCCGAATCATGTACTTGTTTCGCGATTTCCGACTTTGTATTGAGAGGGTTGGCAGTGGTAATAATTGCACCAACTGATAACACAGCTAAGCAAATGGTTGAGTATAAGATTGAGTTTGTAGACAATAAAAACACTACGTCGCCTTTTCTAACCTCGAGTCCGTGGAACAAAGCTGATGCTAAAGAGTAAACAGATCGGCGAACCTCGCCGTAGCTTATACTTTGATTAGTACTTAAATCAATGAATGCAATTCTTGCATCAGCAATGTCTCCTTGTGGAAACTGTGATAGAACAAGACTTGCAGTGTTAATGTCTGGCTTTGTTGGGATTTCATGCTTGGTTCCAAGATTAACAAGAGAGTGATAAATTCCTGTTCTTGAATTGTAGCCACTCCTGTTATCAAATGGAGGCAGAGATTTCTTAGATTCTTCTTCAACGGATGACCAAATTTCCTCTCCTGACATTTTTTCTCCTGCAAAATTGATTGATTTGTTAAGCAAAGAATCAATGGTAATGGAGTGTAGCTGAGGTAAAATAAGGTTGAACTATTAACAACATATATACAAAGTTTTATTTCGTAAAGTACTAGGATTAACATTGTATACTATGTCAGTTCTATTGAGGTTAAGGTTAGTAAGACAATTATATCTTTGTCCTGAATTTTTTGTGGCCGGCCAAGAGAGTGAGACATAGATAGCAATAAGTATTAGTAATTAAGTAGCTATAAGATATATGTACTTGATGTTTTCTACATAGGCCAAGAGAAATAATTGAATAATGAATATTCTTTTCATCAACAATAGAATATCTGAAGCTAAAGGATGCATATTTCGTCCAACTATTTCTTTTATAGGACTATGAAACAATCACAAATACTAGACATGACATTGACACTAACACGTTGACAATTGACACCAATATTAATTTAAGAAAATAAAAATAATTGAATGTAATCACATGTATTGGTGTCGAACACTGACGCATATCCAAGACCGAACACAACTGTCAGTGCTGAATATATTATATTAGTTTTCAAGATTTAAACTGATGATCTTAAAATTCATTAAGTCTCTCAATTAACCAAGTTAGTTGTCCGGTTGGGACATATTTTGTCTACTATTGGTTTAGATTATATTCTTGGATGTTACCTAAATTGATATATGATGGGATGAGTAACTTCTCCTATATCTGCAAACCAGCTAGCTTTTCACTGGCATGTGTCTCGTAAAGGTTTAGAAAGAAAATAAAAACGATATATAGCTCCATTATCTTCTTGAAATAATCTTTTTAAACAAATAATTTGCAATGGAAACATCTAATATTTCAACGAGACAGTGACACTTTGGTATTATAGAATTCAAGTTGAAATTAGATATTTTTGTTTTGAAAAAAATGGGTGTTATTTTTATTTAATTTTTTAAAGTAAAATGGGTGTTTTGAATAAAATACGGGGTAGAGTAGAGGTATGATTAAAGGGGTACGGGATAAAATGTTCTTTTGAACGGAATTAACACGGAAAGTCCTAAAATAAACTAAAACATGGAAAGGAAATAATATTTTTTGGTTGGGTCCACCTATTTCCTATCCTCAAAATTTGGAGAAACAAAAAAGAGGAATAAATTTGTAAGAAATACAAATGGTTTAAATTGCAGGGATGAAATTCAAAAAAATATTTTTCAGGGACTAAAACTGAAAAGTCTTATATTTACAGGGACTAAAAACTGTTTCCTTTTGTGAGTTAATATTTTTGTAACGTCCACTTAACGGTAAGGACCAAAAACAAATATATTTTAATATTACAAGGATATAAACCAAAAAAAAAATATTACTAGAACTAAAGTCAAAAAAGGTCATATTTACAGGGACCAAAAACATATTTAAACCAATACAAATTTACCCTTTCAAAATTTAATATTATTTTCCTTTTTATAAAATATTAGATATGTTACTTGTTCTTAATAAAACAGTAAATTTTTCGAATTCTTATAAACTTTTGCAGGTGAGCATAGACACCCATACCACAAAATAATTTTTTTTTAGTATATTTGACATATATATATATAGGCACGTATATACCATTTAAGAATAATTTTTTATCAGTTAAAATATGTTTAGTTGAACGGTAAACTACCGCTAGCGTAAGTTTATAGTTTCACAGTAATTTTTTAAAATTACAATATCTAATATTTGGTCTGACCTGATTTTCCATCACGTTGTTTGTGTTTTTCAAACCCACACGAAATATATAACTTATAACTTACTATTACAATTAGTACATAATGTCCATTAGTTTTTTCGGTAAAATAAAAATTCCATGAGTTCATCTATTTCAGTAAGTAAGTCTTTTTTATAGTGTAAAACATTTATCATTTTAATGGTTGATTCAATTATAACTTTAAATTAGTTATTAAATAATTAAAATAATCTTTGAATAATATAATTTATTATTATAAGAGATTGGTTTGAGATTGTAGTCCTATAATTATTCCTGCCCTAATTTAACCAATGGGGTCGGTAGTCAGGGGTAAGAATGAATAGAAGGCGACTTAGGACTAGAAGATCGGTGAAAATGGCGTATCTAAAAAATATAATTTATCGTTAAAATAATATATAATTTCTACGACGTTAGCAACTAAATTGATCGACATTTAAATAATTTAAAGACCAATTTGAATTTTTAGTTAAGTCAAATACTAAAGTGACAATATTATACGTTTTCAAATATTAAAAGAATAATTTAGTCATTCTATTTTATTTAATGAAGTTTATGATACAAAAGTTATTAAAGTTGTGTATCATACTCAAATTAACTTTTTACCATTGATATAATAGTATAATATTCCACGATCTTAAATAGGTCACCTATTAAGTAATAAATATTTGCAAAAATGTCTTTCAACAAAGTGAAATTTGTATTAATGCCTGATAAAAAAGAATATATTCAAAAATTAATAT
>JBBPBP010000001.1:8585147-8596014 GCA_037974735.1 Cicer chorassanicum | reverse complement strand
TCCAAGATTCAACAAATAAATACACACTAATACTAAAATTAATTAAAAAATTCTGTTATCCTTAAAGCTATTATTTTACTTTTAATCTCCCTTCACAAAAAAAAAAATAATGACATTCAATATCATTATTAATAGCTGAAACATATTTTTTTATAAGTAAATATTAGTAAATTAGTAGTTATATTAGTTTTATCAAATTTTAGACTTGAAATCTCTTTCTTAAACCTCTTCAGTGTCCCTCACTTAAATTACACTATCAAATTAAAAAGTATATGAAATGTTACATCTCTAAAAAAAGAACTCTAAAAGTCATTATAAATTTTTGGAATATCCTTGTATGAAGATCTTGATGTAAAATATTATGATTAGTTTATTTTTGCTACATAAAATGATAAAGTACAAGTCGATTTTTAAAATGACTGTATAGGATACATTGAAGAAATCATACTCCTATCATTCAAAAGCAATATCTTTTATTATGTGAAAATGATATCCACCGCGCACAATTGCAAAAATTAATCTCTTAAACCAAGTTGGACCACAATAGACCGACAAAATTCTCCCTTAAAATATTTAACATTATTGTATTCCCATAACAAGAAATATATACTATAACACATTTCTACATTTACAATTTAAATAAATTAGATAATCGATTTTAGTTTTTTGATGTGTTATGCTAACATATGTTAGCAAAGAAAAGCTTACAACTTAATTAATTATATTTAAAAAAATATTATAATGATTCAATCTTTTACTATTTAAAAATTAACTTTATTTTAACAATATAAATAAATAGATTATTCGATCTAAGATTATTTTAGTTATTTTCTCCCTCTATTTTTTTGTTAACGGTCTTTTTATTTTATTAATAATATTTTTAGGGTGTCTAAACATTTATAGGTAAATAGTAGTGTCAATACAGTTGAGATGTCAATTAATCACGATGATATCTTTACACTTTTATATTTGCTTTAAAAAATGTTTTCGATCCCGATTCTCTAATTTCAAGTTTACAATACATTTGATTATATTATATTAAGTTTAAAATAAAATTTCCAATATCAATAGAGTAAACCCTCATTTAATCTTTCTTGTATCATTATTTCTCATATTTAACTTCTAAAGTACATAATAATAAATGGCCTCTAACATCTTATAAATAATTTCTAATGTTCTGGAAAATTCATCATTAGTCCCTAGTGTCTTATGAATATGTGGCATTGAGGACTGATGTATAATATATACGGCAAAACATTATAAACTACTTATAAAATATTAGAAGTATTTATTATTTTTATAAACTTTAAAGACCAAGAGAGAAAAATACATTTTTTTATGTACAAAAGAGTGATATCTAAGAGACTAAATCGAGGATTTACTCCTTTTAATAAACCAAATTCAAAATATGAGTCGTTTGGTCGTCATTCAATGGTACCAATTTCTGGACTATAGTAACCGCGTAAAAATTTGCAACGCCCGTCATGCTCAAGTACTCCATATGATATCATCAGATATGTAAACCCTAACAGTCGTGCTGGGAACCTCTATCACCATGGCTAACATCTCCATTGTGGACTCCACCACCACGACATCTCTTAGAAAGACTCATCTTTAAATCAATGGTACTCGAGGTAGCAAAGCGAGAAACAAGGAAGACTAACGAGTTATAGTGATGAAATTGATTTTAAAGAGTTAAAAAATCATAAAAGAAAAAAGTTAGCTTTCTCAAGAAAAATGTGTTGAGGTTAACAAATTTTATTTTAAATGAGGTGGTGGACTGGGGGTTGACGGGGTAAAGAAACTGGATAAATGATGGATAAACCAGTGGATTTGGAAAGAAACAGCTCGAAAGCACCACTGCAATTGGTGGAACCTTGACTTTGAGTCTCTGATACAATCAATAAAAATTGACAAAATCTTCATATGTTAGAGGCTATGTTACAAATTTTAAAGTTAAACTAACCAGTTAACTTTTCCTACCTGATTCAACCTAGTGAATCATACGCTCATAAAATTAAGCATCATTTTGTGGTAGTTGATGCACAAACCCAGCTTCATACTCTGTCGAGAATTTTATCTCACTTCACGGAATGCCAACAGCTCCTACTCCCATCCATACTCTCCAGAGGACGACACAAGTAGAGAAATAAACCGTATTCTTATACCTAATGAATCATATTATATTTCGAACACAATAAATAATGCAAAACATATCAGTTAGAACTTAAAACTATTTAAGTAAATAGTGACTAATATGTATAACTAATTGTACCAACGTGTAACTCTGTTTGCACTCTGAAACCCAAAAAAAAATGCAGGGGGGTAAGTTACAATGAATAATGTTTAGATTGGTATGACTAAATTACCGTAAATAAATCTACAAAGTCATCGGATCCTAGTCATTCAATGAGAGCACCGAACGATACTTAACTGACTGCTAGTCGTCATTCAATGAGTGCAATGAACGATACTTAACTGACTGCGGCTTATTCTACCATAGCCAACCTGATATCTGTCATTTACCAGTATACATGAAGCTTCCGATCTTGAAACTCAGTGAAAGAAAGACAACTGAGAAGCCCGTCAAGAAAACCCAACTATGTGATAACACAAATGCGGCTTTGCTACAGACCAAGCCAGAAATAGGCTCCAAAGTAGCAGAATTAACATCCGTTTGGGAAAACCCAGTAGACATTATGGTATTAAAACCTCCATTCTTGCCCACCATCCAATCCATCGCATTGCCTCTAAAAGTAATGTCTGTTATGCTGATCATACCTGCAGTTATATGAGCTGAACTGGAAGACTGAGCTGCAGGATGTATCCCAAGAGCAAACTCCTTTGTAGGAAACTCTGAAGCAAATGCAGGTGCAGCAGGTAAGCTGGCCAACAATTTATTGGCCTGCTTTACAAAAGGATTTGTATCTCCTGCCAAAGTGATAAAAAAAGTCAGGAGATAGAGTAATAATTCCCATGGTATATAATATTGATCCACAAGAGCACACATCAAAGATCAGCTTGAGAAATCAGGATGTAAAGCGAATGGGACTGTTACCTGAGACCCAACTTGACACCTCTGGATCCTCCGTTGGGATAGCTTCATTACTAGACTGTGCTTCAGAAACATGTTTGTTTGCCAAGGAACTACCATTGGCTTCTTCCTCCACATTCTGTCAATGACCACAAACGATTTTAAGACAGCTATAATACAAATCAGTAAAACAAATAGCCTTACAAATCTAGAGTACACCATAACCTGCTCAATGAAAGGCTGTCCAGGGTTGGCAATAGGGCTTTCACACCCTATACTCAAAGGAGAATCGAAGCATATATGTTTGGAAATATCCTCAGCAGGGCAATTAAGGTACTCTTCTAGCATTGCAGCAACAGATGGATCTATCTCAGGGGGGGAAATCTCGTCAAGATTCTTAACATCATTAGTTTCCATATACTCCTCTCCCAAACTCGTAAGATAACCGGTGGCATCAAAATATAGATCTGGATCATCATATGCAAAATTGAAATTCAGAGGATTCTCGCCAAGGTTTAGCTCACCATAGTCTCCATCTTGCACTAAATCGGTATCCTGGCCATATTGCCCAGCCATATTATCAGGCTGGTCAAGCACTGGATCATACATACCAAAACTGGCTTCCAATTGCATATGATCATTAACCAATGCTTGGGAAAGTTGAGGATGGCTACTAGACTCCCCATAGTAGAAGTTTGATGGAGGATCAGTGCTTCCAACTGTGACACTAGTTTCAAGCTCCTGGTAATTGAAGATATTTTAAAACAAAAATAGAAGAATTAAAATAGGCCACAAACATCAAAAGAAAGCAGATATATAAACAAGCAAGAATTATAGATAAAAATGCTTGGAGAAGAAATCACAAAGAATAAATGAAAGAAAAACCGCAGATGCTTATCATTCAACAGAAAAGACCCAAACAATGACAGAATCTGTGCAAGAACATATCTGAAATACGGAAATCATAATAGATAACAAATAAATAAACCTCCACCCAATGGAGAGTTTAATTATAAAATCAAAGCTACAACATGAATGAACATTAGTACAACAGCCCAAACATGCATCCAATTGACAGCCTAGAGAAAGTTTATAGTTAAACAAAAAAATCAAAATTCCAACTCCAATTAAGTATAAATAATCCAACGTCATTTGGGATATGATACAAACCTGCTTCAGGTCATCGGCTTCAACATAATCATCACCGTTAGCAGCAGGAACAGGCACTATTTGTTTCAAAAGCTCGTTATCACTAGCTGGCACGGATGGAACTATTTGTTTCAAAGGCTCATTAGCCGGCAAGGGATCCACCCGATAATCAACACCTTCCCATTCCGCCTCCACAAAGGGAGCCCCATACTTCTCCCCATTCTTAGGCCCCGAACCACTCTTCTCGAAGATTCTACACGCCACATAAGTATCCTTCTCCACCAAACCAAAAATAAACACAAACCTCATCTCAAGTAACAATAAAATCAAAACAAAACCCAATTCAACAATTCAATGAAATGAATAACAATTGAAGAAAATATTACTATCTATAATAACTGCTATACCTGTAATCCAGCTTTGGCCAACTCCTCATCAATCATCCTGTATTCATGCATCACCCAATTTGTTCTATCACCATGTGGGGCCCGCCCCGAGTGATAAACAAGAGTCTTCTTCATTCCAACAGTGTCCTCTCCGTTCTTGATAATGCGATCTTTTCCAGTAGTCTTCCAGTAACCTCTATCGGTAGCACGATTCGTCCTTATACCATGACCGTACTTCTTGTCCAGCACAGTGAAAAAGTACCATTCCAAATCCTTAGTTTTCAGCTTCGACAAACCTAAGAAACCAAAACAAAAAACAATCATCAAAATGAAGATCGAAAAAAACCCTAAAAAATGGGGAGAGAAACTAACTGGGAAGGTCCCATGGCTCGAACTTGTAGATATCGATGACAGCGAGATGGTCGAAACAGGATGGTAAATTTTTTGAGAGCTTGCGCTTCAGGTAGAAACAAACGAGTTCTTCATCGGTAGGGTGGAATCGGAATCCAGGTGAGTTGTAAACAGCCATTGATTGATTGAACAGAGAAATAATCGCTGAGGGGAGAGAGAGAGAGAGAGAGAGAGAGAGAGAGAGAGAGAGAGAGAGAGAGAATGAAATTGGTGAGAAATTTGGGAATTAGGGTTTTTGAATTGGGATTTTTGGGAGTGAAAAGGAAATAAAAGAAGGTTCTAGGAGAATTGAAGTGCCATGGAAGAGAGCGTGTGGGTTTCAATACCGCTACGGATTGGTGAGTTAGGAAGTGTCACCCGCGTCTCACGTGACAGTGTGGAAGAATGAGAAAAAGTGTTTCGAACACTATATGCAGTTATGCACTATGGTGGGATATGATTGGTAAGGTGATGTTTACACATACAAAAAAGGAAAAGAATGAATGACAAATATAATATAAATCATAATGTGACAAATATAATAATATAATAACGTCAATACAAGGAAAGTACTAGTGCAAAATGTGATAAATCATAATCTGACAAATATAATAATGTGAATATAAGGAAGTTCCGGTGCTAAATAGTGCTTTTACTCGTAGATAATAAAATTAGTTGTCTGTCACCTATTTTAATAAATGAAACCATGGCAATTTTGAAATTAGATTAAACTTCGTTAAGTCAATTATTTGATAAACTGAATTAATAAGAGTTCGCTCATTCGGTTCAATACTAAATTGAGCTAACATGTTAATAAAAAACATATAATTTGATTAACTTTTTAAGTTGATTGTTTGACTAACTGAATTAACAAAATTTTAGTTAAGTCGTTTGTTTGACCAGTGAGTTAACATATAAATCATTTTAAATATTACGAAATAAAATATAAATGTGATATATTTTAATGTTCTTTCATCTTTTTCGCGTGAATTTTTTCGAGCATTACGAATCAAAAATCCTTACGTTATCCTTAGTCACTATAGTAGCCATCGTCGCATCGCCTATCATTGTGTCTTTTTTTTCTTCGCTTGTCGTCGTTGTCCGTTGTAATATCCCTCTTTAACATTAAATAATTTGTAGTAATTATTTTATGTTTTATTTATTAATATACAATTGTTATTTATAAAAAAATATAAAGTGATACATATTATAATTTGTTTTTCGATTATAAGCAAGGGGATTGGAAGAGTAAGCAATAAATGTGGTCTATCTAGTACAAAAGATACAAAAGTTCTATAAAACAAAAGTTCAATTGACCAAGTCAACACTACTTATTCTTTTTCATTCTATTCACACTACACGTACCAACACAAAACACACACCCAAATAAAATACACACATCACTAAACTAATTGAGAAAATAAGAAGAAAAAAAAAAGACAGAAACTTAGAGAAGAAGAAGAAAGGGTGAGAGAGAGATGAGAAGGAGAAAAGAAAAAAAAAAGTTTTGGCAAAACAAGAAGAATAGAATTTTTCTTGCTAGAAGTCAAGTAAGAAAGAGTTGGGAGTATCATCATCTTCTGAATTATTTTGAAAATCAAGAGGTGAGTTCCCTTTCTCTATTTTTCTTACATGCATGTATGAGTTAATGTTTAACATAGATTAGAGATTTGGGATTTAAGGGTTTGAAATGAAGAAAAATATTTTTTTTCCTATGTTAGATTTAGGGGTTTTGAAATAGATTATTAAAATAGGTCATGCATGTAAAGTTTTATAACTGAAATTGAGAATATATTATAATTGAATTGAATTTTCTTAATGACATGAAAATATGCTCTCTAGATGTGTTTGAGATTAAAAATCTTGAATTTTACTATTGCGACAAATTATGTTGAGTGAATTGATATTGTAATGTTGTTTTAATGTATTCATTGTTTGATTTATTCATAATTTGTACCATTTATATTTGCAAAAATTCATTAGAAAATTAGTGTGATTGAATGAATGTTTCCAGCTTTAAATTCGCAGGACATGTGTGTGATGTTTTAGTCATACCTTTTTATATATACCTTATTTTCGAATGATTGTTAGTTTTCTAGAAACTAGACTCAATTACCTTCAATTCGAGTACAAATTTTGTCATAATTGATGCTTAAAAATGAGTTACAAGTTATACCAAAGTTGTTGTCCTGTTTTTATGATCTTGGGTATTGTTTTGATAAATTAAAAAATTTGAGCTTAATTTGAAAAAAAAAATCTATAAACTGGATATCATAAATTTTTCAAGGGGTGTTCGTTTACTCAATTCTAATACTTATATGTTTCTGTCAGTTAACGTTGCAGTGAGACTCGGTTTTGCATTGTTTTAACATAAATTTTGGGCTGTTTTGGGAAAAAGCTATCCTAATCATGTTTTCTTGATTTTTCTTTTACATTATATGATTAATATGATATAATTGACTTAATAGTGTATGTTATCATATGAATGAATTATGTTTTATTTATATTGCTTAAAATCATAAGAATTTGCAAGGTTGAGTGTGTGGTAGTTTTTAACGTTTTCATTAATAGACGATGTTGTAATTAATAAATGGTGTTATATGTGTGTGTACTCTTATATATATATATATATTTAATAGATGTTTCAATAAGGTGAGAAGTATAAGATTCATTCTAGCTAGATGAATTTTTTGCTTATATACAACGGAAGCGAGCGATAAGTGAGGGTAAGTGGGGCACCGCTTATGGACATAATTAGTTTCAATCTTACCAAAATAAAGTTACTAACAAGAAGAAGACATTGGTAAAACTAATGTAGTCTTTATGACATGCTTCTTAGGTAGAGTTTAAGTCGTTAGATTACTCACGTCTAATGGTTTAAACATTTGGAAATAGTCAAAACTAGAGATAGATGATGTAACTCGAGAGTAATTTATAAAGGAAGAGAAACTCATACTATAAATATATATTTAAATTGAAATGTCAATTGATTTGCTTTCATCCCTTAGAACTCACTGAGATGTAATATCATCTCACATTATTATTTAAATGTTTTACTTGTAAAAAGACTTAGATCAAGAACTGGAGAAATGAAGCATAGCAATTTATGTTATAGTTGGTTAAAATTTCTAAGAAATTATTTTGAATCATGGATGTGTTATGTAGTCCATTTTCGCTCTTTCTTTTGAAAGATTAGTATGTATATTGATACATTAACATGATTTTGGCTCGAGATCTATATTAACCACCTTTTTTGTCGAATTATGTTAACCCTCGAGTTATATTCTAAATAATTAACTCATGATATTACATATGTCGCCCTCGTCGTTGATGCATATGTGTCTTTTCCACCACCCTCGTTGTTTCTCACCTCTAACGCTATCTTTGCTTCAGGTAAAACACTCCATCTCCATAGCACTAACATACTTCTTTGCATGTTCTTGTCACGAATCTTCCCAACTTCATTCATATGTATAAATATTTTATATTTAGCAAGTTTTGTTTTGGGCTTGTGAGTACCCTACAAAAAAAAAATCACTAAATAATTGGGATTTTGTAGGTGCAGTTTTTCAAAACCCCAAAAATATGGCACGTTAGCTTGTTGGGAGTTAGTAAACAAATTTGAGGTATATTATTTTACAATTGAGAATACTAATATTCATTGTTTCACCAAAATGGAGATTTTTTATTTTTGTGCCATTGTTTCTTGGTTTCACCTTATAATGACCAAGTTGATTGTTTCGGTTTTAGGTTTGGAGAAGAAGTTAGTTGGCATATCCAAGGAGGGGTCTTGTTTGATGTATTTGACTTTGGATGACATGGTACTATTAAAATCTCCATTTTGTTTAATCTCTTTTTAATTTTTGAAGTTAAGCCCTACAAGTATTTGATATTATAGAGTTGTTGATGGGCCAAACTTCTTTTATGAAAAATGGAAATTTTTCTCTTGCAATTTTTTGATGTTCTGATGTAAAATTTTCATTGGAATATTGTTTCTTTAATATAGGATTATAGGTAGGAAGCAGTTGATGATGAAGTCATGAAAGTGAGTGCAAAGAATCAAAAATGTAAAAGAAGTTGTTATCATGCAAAAGAAGGACATCAAGTTGTAAAAAGCTTTGACTTCTTATGATTTTTCCTTTAAATCTAAAGAGGCATTGTATTTCGATAAGTTAAAGTTTTCACATTTATTGGTTAATTGGAATACTTCTTAGAAAAACACCTGAAGCAATAAAAATTGTGTTTTGCTTTGTCATTACTGACTGTTGTACATGGACAATACTTGAGTTCAAGTTTTAAATTGTGGTTTGCAGTTGCAATGTTGCAAATTTTGAAGTCTCTACAACAACACTGTAATTGTAATTTATGTTGCATTTACATGCAATATAAAGGTTTGCAATGTAACTGCGACTGCAATTTAAAACTATGTTTGAGTTATTTCTTTATAACCATTGCAACATGGTTACCCGATAATTTAAACTATGATCGAATTGTTTATTTCTTCTGGCTTTTGACATGATTGAGAGCAATGAATATGATGTTTTGTGAAGAAAATAGGGAATTAAGCAAAGAGAGCTGGTTGTTGGTGCCAAAGATGATAAGAAAGCAAAAGTAGTTGTTGGTTATAATTCACGTATGGATTTTTTTATAATGTTTATTTAGCATAAGATTTGATTTTAGATAATATGAATTATGAATTACAATATCACATTTGTTTGATATTTAAAGTACATATTATGTTACTATGGTTATAGTTTTAATCACTTCCGACAATCTCCGACTAGTACATTGTCATAGGTTCCAATTAGAGAGCGTTTCAATTGTTTTTATAGTATGCCTAATATTTGAACAATTGTATTAATGATATTTTTAATTTTGTGCACTGTCTAAAATTTTATATTTACATCTTATTTTTAAAATAAATATATAATTTCTCCACCACTGTGAATATGTGGCAACGTCTGCAATGTACAAGACCCACCAAATGTTAGAATCTTGAATTCTTAATTTTAATGTTATTATTTTGTGATATTAGAGTCTAATTTTTTGATTCGAACAGAACCTCCAAAAATATTATGTCCCTAATTTTAATAAATTATTTTGAATATTTATTTCATTAGATTTTATTATTTATATCTTTTATATTTTATTCTTTAAATTGTAACAAATGATTGTGTCTAAAATTCTGATTGTGTGTGAATTGTGGTTGGTATAAAAACATCACTTATGTATTCTGCATATTCTGTAAATGAATTATGATTTGTATGTTGTATCTTCTGCATACATTCACCGGGAAAAATAGAAGAAATTATCTTTTAAGTAAGTTAATCATAACTATTTAAAAAATTAAATTTTATTAAGTCGTTTAATGTAAGTCAGACGCAGAACCGATGTAATAAATCATTTTAATTTAATTTAAAAAGGTTGTTATGCACTAATTGGATTTTCTTCTATTTTCGAGGTGAACTGAATTATTTTCCTAAACTAAACACATTTGTTTAAATGGATGTATTCAATGTATTAATAGATAAAACATTATTAATATGAAAAATAAAGAAGTTTTATGTTAAATAAGAAAGTATTAGAAATAACAATGTGACAAAAATGAAACTGGAAAAGTAAATACTAGGCAAGTCGCTTGGATATTCTCCTATTTTTGAGTCAATTTGGATTTTCTTCCTAAGTATTTGTTAAGTGGATGTATTCAATGTATCGAGAAATAAAAAAATATTAAATTGAAAAATATAAAGTTTTATTTTTAATAAGAAAATATTAGAAATAGTAATGTTACAAAACTGAAAATGGAAAAGTATATACAATGATTTTCTCCCATAAACTGACGACATTTATTAAATGGATGTATTCAATGTATTGAGGAATAAAAAACTAGTAAGATGAAAAATATAAA
>JBBPBP010000001.1:8534517-8549769 GCA_037974735.1 Cicer chorassanicum | reverse complement strand
TATTCATAACTTTTTTTTTAAAATGTACAAAAAAAGCAGGGGCTATGAGACTAAAAAAAGCAAAATAAAAGCTAAAACTGATTAAAATTTATATATAAAATTTGTGTATAGACTAAAGTTAATATATATATATATACACTTAAAACTACATTTTTTTTGACGTAAGCAAAATTAGAGTTAAATATGCAAAATAATAACAAAAATTGAATAAAGTTTATGTATAGATTAAAATGAAAATTTACGGCATTTTATGTATGTTTAAATCCTAATTTTGCTTGCGTCAATTATTTTAATCATAATAATAAAATATATATGTATTTTTGTTATGGGTCTTAAGAATATGTATTTTATTATGGGTATGAAAGAAATATTACAAGCAATGGTGCATAAATAAGCAGTACCTGACATATTTATGCTTGAAGTCGAAGGGCGAGTTCCAAATTCCAATGTCTCCTACTTTCATTCTCTATGCTCTAGCAATTCATAAATACTAAAACTGGAAAATAGTTCGGTTTGGCACCACTCATTTTGATCTAAAGAGCCTCATCACATTAATATGTAAGTTTAGTCGAACTCATTTTATATTTAGACCGTAATTTATCCAGACTGATTCATCTATTTTGAATTACATGGATCAATAGGTCAATTCGATCAATTTTTTTTCTCAATATTTTATTATTTTAATTATTAAAAACTAAGTAATATAAAACTATAACAAAAAAGTGCAATGATAAGCATTACAAAGGATATTAACGAAAAACAAGAACACACATTTGTAGCATTTTGAAGAAATTAAAATTGTTGTGTGTATTTGGCAGAAATCTTCCGTAGTTTAGTGTGAAAATCAACAACCCTCAACCATTCTTGCGTTTATTTATTTAACTACTCCGTCAAAATGAACATTTTCGAATTTAACGGTCACATTTACTAATACTTCTAAAGAAGCAAAAAAAAAAACCTTTTAAGAGCCATTTCAAATTTGCTTATGATTATTTTTTAGATAAATTATTTTAATTTTTTAAAATTGAAGTGGGCCAGTCCAACACAATTCATATTTTTACTATAGATTAAATAGAATGGGTCAAAAAAACTGGTTCGTTTGTGCCTTATATTTTTACGGTTTGACCTATGTTAAAATGTTGTCTAAACAACTCCCCCAATAAACTCAGTCCATTTTGATAGCTCTAATAAATATTAATTTATTATAAGAAAAAAAAAAGTGTATGCACGACAAGTGTCTTGTAAAGTTTTATGTATATATCAACGAAAAGATAAGAGCGAAGATCAAGTAGTTATTGTCCTTACTTTAAACCTCCAAATAAAATATTGAGTGAATAGACATCTTAGTCTCTAAATTTGTATCCATCATTCACTTTAGTTTCTAAATTTTAAGATTTTTAGAGATATGAGAAGAAGAAATACACAAAAATTGCATATAACCTATAAGAGAAAATAATCATTTACAATTATAGGTATCAAACTGGTCCTTGTATACATGGAGGTGACGTGGAGAAAACATAAAATTCCACATCAACTTTTAACGCAACACATCGTGGTGTTTAAAGTCTAGACTTGGTAGATAAATATATTTGATGGATGAAAAGCAAATTGAGAGACTATTATGCTATTTTGAAAATTCAAAGATGAAGTTGACCGATTGTCACAAGTTCAAAAACAAATATGTTTATTCACTCATAAAACATTTTTTTTTTCAAATGGACTTAAGAACATTAAATTAAATTAATATACTAACATGAAAAAAAAGAGGGAGACTCTTAACGATTAGTTAAAAAAACATTTGAAGTTCACCAATGAGCTCAAATGTTCAACACAAGGTTGTTAATATTTGTTTGTTGGGGAGTCCGAAATGCGAGAGTAGATATCTACCAAATACTTCGTAATTTACAAGAGACATTGACACTATATTTCTACAAAAAAATTTAAGGGTGTGTTTGGTTCAATGGAGGGATGAGATGGATTTTAATGGAGGGAATGAGTGGTGTGGTGAGGTGAGGGAAGGAGGAAAGTAGAGAGATGTTTAGTTCAAATGAGGGGAGGGGAGGAATTTTAATGGTTTTCTGTTTGGTTCAAGGGGAGGAGAGGATTTTTAAAAGCTTTTTTTTAGTTATAATGAACACCTCCCTTCCCCTCCAAATCCCCCATGAATAGAAGGAGAACAAAAATCATTGAAGGAGGAATTTCACTTCTCTCATCTTCTAAAATTTGAATCAAACACAAATTTAAAAATCTTACATTCCTTCCCCTTTGTTTACCCCTTCAACCACACACACCATAAGACAATGAGTATATGTGTCACCTCTCTTATACATCTAACTTTTATCGCTTTCATAGCTGATGTGGAACTTAACCGCTCACACTTGAACTCAATAGTTTCTCTCTCAAGTTCGAGTCTCTCACATCTTATACTCACCATTATTACCAACGAGACACACCTCTTGATTGACTTTCAATACAATGATCCAACACTAGGATCCACTTCTGCCCTCCCACCAAGCCGAACAACGACTCTTAATTATACCACTTATTTGGGTGTTCGAAGGCACGCGAGAGCAACAATGAACCAAATACTTTAGGATCTACAAAAGATTTTGACACCACATCTTCACTGAAAACCTTTTGGCAATGAGTATTAAGTGGATCATCTCTCTTATACATCTGACATTTATCGTGTTTATAATTGACGTGAGACTTAACCACTCACACTTGAACCCAACATTTTTTCGAGAACGAATTTGTATGCATCATCTTAAATTTTGTTTTGCTTTCCCCCCCTTAAATTTTGGTTTGAATGATCGATTCTCATACATGTCTGATCATATAATTAACCACTAATTATGTAGAGAAATTTTGAATAGGTTTTCAATCTCAAGTATGTATGGAAGAACATTTGTTAGAGATATTAGTTACGTTGAGGACCATGATGGCATGTTACACAAAAAATTTATGAGTTTGATAAGATTAGATGAACCCTACTTAACTATCATGTTGGGATTGTATGACAGTAACTTTTTAGATTTAATAATCTTTCATTTTGTTTATCTTTTAAATTAGACAAATAGAGGTTTTGACCTGAATTATATCTAATTTTTGTTTTTAAATTTAAACACTTGGTGTCTAATCTATCAAAGACATATATAAATTGAAAATAGATTTTGATTCTATCATGAATATGTTATGTATTTCCTTTGGCTAAATCATTATATATTTTTAAACTCTATTTGCAAACATATTATTTAAGAAGAAGTCTGCTCACTTGCCCCGTGTTTTGCTCATCCACTCCCAATACACTATCGAAAGTTAGGATATGATAGTGTATTTTACTCAATTTTACACTATCGAAAATTAGAATCTGATAAAAAGCTAGGGAAAAATGAGTAAAATAAGTAAACATGGCGCTACGGTAATTTTCAACGAAAGAATAAGAAAAAGCCAACATTAGTCCAAATTTGAGGTCTTGTGTTGGTTGGCCGGCTGCACTCTATGAATTTAACCGAACTTCTTGTACTTTTCTTCCTTTCACTTAGCAATTGATAAATCCAAAGCTATTTAAGCATTTAAGGTCTAGTCCTCAAAATGAACTTAACATCTAAGAGGCAATGGTAGTCACATTCACATCCAAAAGAAGAAGTTAAGGTCTTGTCTCAATGGCTTCTTCTGGTCTTCAAATGAAATTTGTTACATGTGCAATTGTGCTGCTAGTACTCTTTGTTACAATAGCTACTAGTGCTGATATATTCCTTGATTGGCACGTTTCCTTGGACTTCAATATTAAGCCAGTGTCTTCAGATCAACCGGTGTAGATATTGTAGCATTTAATCCTTTTCATTTTTTATTTTTTTTCTATTTCATTTCACACACATTGTTGCCTAATCTCATTGCTGAATTGATTGACAGGTTATAACAATCAATGGCATGTTCCCTGGACCCCTTTTAAATGCAACTACAAATGATGATATTCATGTTAATGTTTTCAATGATTTGGATGAACCCTTGCTATTTACATGGTATATGCTGCTTTCCTTCTTTCTTTCTCAATATTATTCATTCACTTTCTTGATGTAAAGTTGTAAAACTAAATATACAAGTTTACATGGTATAAAAAGAGTTTTATTTTGATACACTGTAACTGTAAAAAGTTTTATACTGCTAACAAATCATAACCAATCATACGTGTGACTTTAGAAATAGTTATGATTAAAGTCAAACGATTTTAGAACCAGGGTTATGAACTAATCATGCAGATTTATGGTTCTGTTGTAGGAATGGCATACAACAAAGGCTAAATTCATGGCAAGATGGAGTATCTGGTACAAACTGTCCCATCCAACCTGGAACAAATTGGACTTATGTTTTTGAAACCAAAGACCAGATTGGCACTTTCTTCTACTTTCCTTCAATCAATTTCCTTAAAGCTGGTGGAGGGTTCGGTCCGATTCGAGTTAATAATCGCCCGGTGATAAGTGTTCCTTTTCCAAAACCTGAAGCTGAGTTTGATCTTTTAATTGGTGACTGGTACAATAGTAGCTACAAGGTAGTTTCCTACTTTCTTATCATGTGACATTTGATTCACACCATGGCATGATCAGTTCTACCTTTAAATTATCACATTAGTTATTTGTTTATACTATTTATTTTGGATTTGCTAATTCTATTTTATATAATTTCAACTAGGATGTTAGGTCAAGGTTGGACAGCATGGATATTGTTTCCCCAAGTTGGATGTTAATAAATGGCAAAGGGCCATATATGAATCTTTTTTCAAAATCATATGAGACTTTCAAAGTTACACAAGGTAAGAAGTTTACAAAAAGTGTTAGTGACTTAAACTTTATAATTTCATTCCATTAATATAACTCCTTTATGATAATGTATCAAAGGCAAAACATATTTGCTTAGGATATCAAATGTAGGGACAGCTTGGAGCTTCAATTTCAGGATTCAAAATCATCAATTGCTTTTGGTTGAAACTGAAGGATCTTATGTGAATCAAATAAATTTGGAGTCTCTTGATGTTCATGTTGGCCAATCCTACTCAGTTCTTGTCACAGCTAATCAAAATGCTGCTGATTACTATATAGTTGCTTCTCCTAAAATGAGTAATGCTACACAAAACAACAGTCTTGTTGGTATTGCTATGCTTCATTATGATAATTCCAAAACACATGCTAATGGGTCTCTCCCAAGTGGTCCAGATCCATTTGATTTGGAATTCTCCATCAGCCAAGCTAATTCCATTAGGTAATTACACGTATTAGATTCATTATATTGGGCCGAACTTATCCTTACAAAACTAACTTGTAAGATAAGAAATGTCACTTTTTATATATTTTATTCCAGGCCTTATCTCTTTTCAATAGCATATCACAGAGCTTCTAATGTCATCATACTGTGATGTTAGCAATAGCAATGATTCTAAACAGTTAAGAAAAACTAATCCAATCATATAGAAAATTTCAAACATTCACATTATGGATCTATTTAATTTGAAGGTGGAATTTGACAACTGGTGCTGCAAGGCCTAATCCACAAGGAACCTTCAATGTAACAAATGTGACAATATCTCAGACTTTGATTCTACAAGCATCAACAGCGACGATTGATCGATTATCTCGCTACACTGTCAACAATGTGTCATACTTGACCCCAGATACACCACTGAAGCTAGCTGATCATTTTTCCAATAGTTCTGGAGTATATCAACTTGATGCTTATTCCAAGAACTCTTCGAATGTTATCGCGGTGCGAGATGTTTTTGTAGTGAGTGCAGTACATAAAGGGTGGGCAGAGATAGTGCTTAAGAACACTCTAACCACCATTGATGCTTGGCATTTGGATGGATATAGCTTCTTTGTTGTTGGGTAAGTATAACATTTGAATATACCAAATAATTTGCTTAGTTTAAAAATTTGTGTTACTGTCAAACTTTGTCTATCTTGTGTACTACATGTGACAAAATTTGGATATTAAAAAATGTAATTATGTACATATTGTTGTGTTTACTCTATTTAGATTCCAGTTGCAAGTTACAAGAAAATGTTTCTTACCATTACCAATGTTTGTTAATAGATTGGGAGAAGGAGAATGGAAAGAAGAGTCAAGGTCAAGTTATAACCTTTTTGACCCAATAGTTAGGTCTACTGTGCAAGTGTTTCCTGGAGGGTGGAGTGCAATTTATGTGTACCCTGACAACCCAGGAATGTGGAACTTGAGATCACAGAATTTGCAAAGTTGGTATTTAGGTCAAGAGCTTTATGTCAGGGTTTATGATCCTGATCCTAACCCTACCAAAGAGAGACCCCCTCCTCAGAATCTCCTCTTGTGTGGTTAGTTAGTTGTATAGTTCATTTGGAAAGTTTCTTTTCTTCTACTAGTTTCTCTGTTTCTTTTCAAACTTTCATTCTTAAACAATGATGAAAACAAACAAGGATTATGGTATTGATGTTAAGATTTAATTCATAGACAGAGTCATTTTAAAGATTTTTACATTGTCAAATAATTATAATTGTTAGTTTAAGAATAACGTTCGACTTTGATTCTATCTACTCATACAATCATGCATATAAAAATTATGATTTGTTCACCGTATAATTTTTTTTATACTAGTTTATACAAATTAAACTCTTGAATAATTATAGGTAAATTTCAACCTTCAGCTCCACCTCCACCTCCACCTCCTGCTTCCTTAGTGTCCCCACCACCCCCATCATCTAAGGCATACAATTCACATACAACAAGGTATATTATTAACTTGTTTTGAGTTGTGATATAATTTATGTGAAATGTTTATAAGCTAATATGAGTTCTTCTTTGTGTTTTTTCCTTTGTAAAATTTAATAATAGGTCTCTAATTGCTATGATCACCACTGCCATATGTTTCCTCTATATTGGTTTCAATTGAGGTGTGCACCTTTGTTGAGATTGGAGATATGCAAATTGTAACATCAAGAATGAAAGCAATTCCCTAGATTCTTTATCTTATTTTACAACAAATTAATTATGAAAGCTATATATTTAGGTAACAACATTGGTTAGTTTTCATTGTATACAATTAAGGTTTGCAATATCAATTTTTGGACACACTTTATGGATGTTGCTTTAACAACATAAAGGGTAGAAAATGATGCATGTTTTAGTGTCAACATCATGCAATTGCAAGGTCGTCTTGATTGGCATGTGATTACTAGCAAACACTTTTTACATCTTAATTCATTCCCCTTTCAATCATGTATAGTCCTCTCAATTTATATGATTAAATAATTAAATAATGATGTTTCCATTTTCTTTGATAGATTCTGAGTGTCCGTCCACTCTCACTAGACTGAATTATATCAACTTATAAGCTATTGCTATTGCAACTTTTGCTCCCCTGCCCCTTCTCTTTGGTCTTATATTAACAAAATTGCAATTATATTAAGCCTATACTTCCAATGAAATCAAAGTGACACTTGGTATCTTGTTATTACTGTTTTTGATGATTTTTTCCACAAGCTTTCCTATCCGAAAAACCTAAACCTAACTGGCAACGAATTCTTAGCATGTTAGTAGGATATATATGAGTTGAGTTGGATCTTTTTTTTGATCAAACTTAATATCCAAATAGATTAATTTTATTTGAGTTGGCGAATCATAAAGAAAAAAATTATTTTAAAAAAATGTTATTAAATTTAAATACTTTAACATATAAAAATAATAAAATTATGTCACAACATATCATTTAATACTTAAATTACGTCCACAAACACAACAAAACAGTTAAATTAATTAAATTAATAATAAATTCTCAAATATAATTCAACAACTAAATTTTAACTATTCATCAATAGTAAAAAATAAATAAATATATACGTCACGTCAATTAGTTGAATTCGCGGATTCAAAATATTAAATCCACTACCCGAATCAAACATAAGTGGTTTTAAATTGATTAGTTCGAGTTAGACACAAACTTTAATGAATTGATTCAAAATGTGGATAGGAATGAGTTGAATAACCGAGTTTGCGAGTTTCTTCGTACCTATGAACACCCTTACATGACAATCAACCATAGAAAATCTATGACCGCGACTAAAAATAATTAGAAAAATAAAAAACCTGATGGAGATAACAATTTTACCTTATTGACACTTCACATATTGAAACAAACACAATTCATAAATTAAAGATTATCAACAAACATGACCAATTCGTGATTATACTTACTAAAAATAAAATTTAATTTATATATTATGTCGGTATAAATAGTTTATTAAGATTTTGCAAAATGTTAACAATACACTTTCTAATATACATTTTATTTGATTGGTTAATATTCACATATGTTCAACTAAATTATGTGGATTCCATATAAATTTAGTATCACTCATGTGAATTTTAACTAATCAAATAAAATGTGTTGAAAAATATGAGTTAAAGAGTGTATTGTTAGCCTTATTCTAAAATTTTAATTAATAAACTATATATAATTATACTTACTAAAAGTATGATTTAATTTATATACTATGTCAGTGATAACTTTTAAATTATCAGAGATGTTTATCTTTTATTATAATTATCTTAAAATTATGTCAATGATTGTGATCCGGTATAAAAAAATTTACATCAAAACAAACTTTATGGTGAATAATTGAGAAGTGTCCAGTTAACATTTGAAGTGTGACATTAGACGTACGGCATGAAGTAACAGATAAAAGAGGTAGATAGGTAAAGTGTGGGGTAGAGGCAAGGTATATTAAAGTTCGATGTATTGCGTATACTCTGCGTATAATCTAAAGGCAAAGAGTACTTCAACACAAAGCATTTGTCTATGCAAGTATGGCAGTAGCTGCACAAGCAAGCTCTTTAATGGCACCATAGAGGCTTTTCTAATTAACTTAAAAAATAATGTTAATAATACATATTTTTCAACACAATATTTTTTATTGTTAAATTATGTAATCTTACTAAATTTATATGAGACTCATGTGATTTAGTGAAATTTATATGAATATTAATAAATATGAAAAAACGTATGTTAGAGAGTCTGATACATGCCGTCATTTTAACTTAATATATAAAAAATTATTTGAAAAAAAACAATTTATATATATCATTAGTATAAAAAATCTTTACATTACAAAACATTAAAAATATTTAATTAATGAATGACAATTAGACTCTTCTTTTTATTTTTGGAAAATATGATAGTATAAACCAATAAATATGAATGAATGTATTCATCTAAACGACATCGTTCCATGTCAAGTAGTATTGTGTATTCTCGATGAATCAAGTGGACCACATGACACCAATTAAATTTGTCACTGAAATTTAGACTTCATTTTTTTTGGGGTTCTATTTAGACTTCAATTTTGATCCACAGTCAACGGTAACTTTAATTATTTCAAAAGAAAAAAGTCATTCATCTATCTTTTTAATACTAGTAACTAAATTTACCTCTAATAAGAAAACTACTAAATCAAGTTTAAGTTAATTTGAACCCATTTGTTTTTGACCAAACAATTTCTTCTAAAAAAATTTGATCCAATTTGACTCTCTGTCATCTTTTCATGACCAACAATGAATTGGTAAGTGAACCCCTGAATTAGCAACCTACTCAATTTGGCAATTACTTTGCTTGTCTCACCCGTGCAACCCCTATTTCTTTTTTAATCATATTTATTTTATTTTACTGTGTTTTAGTAATTTTTATTAAAAAAAATTATTAATAAAAATTATACTAATGACTATTTTATGTTGAATATCTTAAAGTTATAAGACTAAAAACACCTCAAGTTGCATTTAGACTTTTGACTTATACTAAAAAAAACTTGGGTTGTTAATGTTGATTAATTATAAACATACTATAAAATACAATGACCCTACTAATAATAGGTTGAGTGTAAATCTATATTTGTAGTGGAACTCGGTTTTCTTCAACGCCTCTATTTTTTCACTTCATCTAAAAGTAAAGAATAGTATAATTCGAAATCTTTGCTGTTTAGTTATGTGATGATGTAATAGCTTAATTCAATAGAATTGCATTTTTTACTTTTCTTTTTGGAATTGCCTTTCTAATTTTGGCATTTATTAGCTGTATACATCTATACCAAGTTTGAGGAAATTTGAGAGTTGTGAATAACGAATTATTATATGATTTCTTGAGTTGCTTATAAGGTGTAATGAGTAGGCAATTAACTAGCACAGAGATGCACAATACCAATAAAATAATAAAACTGGCTGAACAGTAATATTTTTTAAGAGTAAAAGTAATAATTTCAGGTTTTAAAACATGGTCTATTAATTTGTTTGAATTAATTAAAAATGACTTGAATGTAAAGTAATTTATATTTATATATATTCGCGTAAAAGTGAGTTTAATAGTAAATTTTAGTATAAAAATCATATTTGTATTCAAAAACTACAAATCTTAACTTCAAATTTAAATCAATTTCAGAGATATAATCAACTCAACTCGACAACATCTAAACATACTAACATCAATTTTACATATTCAAAATTGATTTTGATCCCTCACATAATTGAAACCAAACATATACTACATCAAATGATGCGACCATAATATTACAATTGAAACGGTGTTTATGAACGCATTACATCACAATTGTGTATAATATTACAATTGAAACGGTGTTTATGAACGCATTACATCACAATTGTGTATAATATTACAATTGAAACGGTGTTTATGAACGCATTACATCACAATTGTGTTGTAATTATAAATCATATAAAAATTAACCGCAACATTATTAGAGCAATGGTTGTATCAACCTGCATTAGGTTACAATAGACTATGTAGTTCTCACACAAATTATTTTTCTATTTTTCTTTTTATAAAAAATTTAGAGAGTATTATAAAGAATAATACATGTTTTAAAGAGTTTATAATAAAACAAATAAGAGACATTTGAATTATAAAATAAGTAATAAATTATAATATTTGATACTAAATAAAAATTATTCACGCCTCAAGTCCTCAACAAGTGCAATACACATTGTAACAATCACAATATCTGCAATTGCACAATCTAAAACATTGGTAGAAACTCTTGAGAAAAAAACACATAGACCTACTTGGTCTCTCACAAATGAAAAGTATGAATTTAGTGCTTAAAATTTTTAAATGCCAATCAAAATAGTTTCTGATATAAATTATGAACTAAAAAATCTCTGAAAATTATTCTAAGAAGAAATATTTGATTAATATGAGAGATTTTTTAAAAACCAAATTGGTACTTTTTATATTTTTCAGAGATTATCAGAGACCTGGTCCCTATCTTTTACTTATCCCATTTAAACCTTAATATTTTTTAATGTTAAGATATTGGTAAAAGAGAAAAAAGACAGCATGAGGATTCATGTGGAAACAGCAGTTACTTACTGGCTTTTCATACTTTTATTCCATCTTCAAGACCAATATGAGGGAACACACTTTGTGAGAGAGAGAGAGAGAGAGAAGAAGCATGCTTTCTTGTACACAACAAAACAATGAAACTTAAACAAAACATTTTTAACATAGTACCAAATACCCCTTTTGCCTCTCTTTCTCTCTTCAGTCATAATACATCATCACATTCTTTGACACAGAAAAAAGAGCAAAACAAAAAAAAAACAAAAAAAATATTAAAAAAAAACAAAAAAGATACCCAACATGAGCTATACATGAGTGGAGGACTTTTCAGAGAAAAAATTAAATTTTTTTTCCTTCAATAAACAACTGAATTCATAAAAATTATCAGGTGCTTGTTCAAGTTGATAAAGAATGAAAAGAATAATAATGTAAAATAATAAGATCATACAACAACTGTAATAATTTCTAAAATTGAATGCAATCTGAATTTGGTGATCATCTTGTAGAATTTGTCAGTAATGACAATCCACCAAAGCTGGTGCAGAAAAGACAAGACTTTGTTGCTGCTGCTGTTGTTGTTGCTGTTGTTGTTGTTGTTGTTGCTGCTGCTGCTGCTGCTGTTGTTGCTTGTTTCCAAAGGCAAACTTTGATTCTCTTTGATCATCTTCAGGTGCAGGAAGATTAAGATCCAAATCCAAAGACAAAACATTCCTTCTCTTTCTAGCATGATCTTCATGAACCAAAGACATTGGTGTCAATGAAAGTGTGGTGTTTGCAGAAGAAGTACCGACGGGAGCGCGGTGTCGCCTCATATGACCACCAAGTGCTTGTCCAGATGTGAATTCAGAACCACAAATGGAACACTCATGAACCTTAGACTTATTGTTGTTATTCACATTTCCCTTATTCAATTGAAGAGAAATTGATTTATGATTATTGTTGGTTTTGAATTGAAATTCTTCATCATCAAAAAATTGTTGCTTTCTGTCTTGACCAATTGCCAAAGCTTTAGGCTTTTTATGACTTGCTCTGTGTCCACCAAGTGCTTGAAATGAAGGGAATGTTCTGTTACATGTTTTGCATTCATAAACATAGTAACCTGCTCTTCCTGAATCCAAAGTAGCAGCTTCCATGAATTTTCTACTGCTGTATTTTGTGTAGTTCATTCCACCATCTTCCTCAGTTGTTGTGTTTTTTGGTGATGATAATTCCCTTGATTGTCCTTGTGCTAATAGGATCAAACAATTTGCCATGTCATGTTCTTCATCAATCATACTACTTTCTTGTATTAATCCTGTTACATAAGAAGTTGTTGGGGAGGTATTGTTGTTGTTGTTGACAACATCATCACCATTGTAAAAATCTTCTCTTTCTCCTCCTCCTTCTTCTGCAGTTGATGAATTTGCTGTAATTGAGAAAGGAATAGGAGATTGTGGTCTCACCCTTTTGGTTCTTTTTCCTTTTATGATATTTGTGTGTTCTTTAGAGCCTAAAGAAACTTGTTGTTGTTGTTGTTGTTGTTGTTGTTGTTGTTGTTGTTGTTGTTGTTGTTGTTGTTGTTGTTGTTGTTGTTGTTGTTGTTGTTGTTGTTGTTGTTGTTGTTCAGGGGGTGTTTCCATGTTGATTTTGATTTTGATTTGGATTTGGATTTGGTTTTCTTACACCAACAAAGAAAGAGAAAGAGAGAGAGAGAGAGAGAGAGGGGGTTAGGAGGTAGAAGAGAAAGAAGAGTGGTTATTTATATATAGAAAAAGAGAGAGAGATAGTAATAATAAAAGAGTAAGTGTGATTTGTGAATGGTTTTGGTAGTGTTTATTTATAGATAAGTGAAGGATAGGAAAAATATAGAAAATGAAAGGAGAGAATATAGGTAAAACTAAAGAGAAAGGAAAATTAACCAAAAATAATGAAAAAATGTAACAGAAAGTGACCAAAAATGGGGAGTGTGGCAGATTGGAATTTGAGAGAGTGAGTGGTTTGTTGTTGGACATATATAGAGTATAGTCCGTCTCACACTCTCTTTCTCACACTTTGCCAACGCACTTCACGAAATTCAAACTACTCCAACCAAAGCTTGGTGCCACCAAATATTACCATCCTATTTTTCTATTAATTCTTTCAATACTTTATTGTTATTTTACTCTTCATCAGTTATTAGTAATTACTATTTACTATTTACTATTTACCACCTCTAATCTTCATCAATTTTTATATTTATTTTCACTATATTTAGATTCCATCTTACACCAACCTCTCAATCTTTTTCACTTCACTGCCTTTCATCATCTATAAACCACACATGCTTTAGTAGGTTCTAGTTTGCACCATTTTTGGGTGAATGCATGGAAAAAACTACCTAGCTAGATCATCACCTATTCGATACCAACAAATTTTATAGTGTGTAAACATGTGATATCAAGGATATTTTTGGGATTCAATAATTAATTTACCAAAGCTAGTAATTAGTTTTCATATATATGGTATTAAAAGAAAATTATTTTTTAATTAAGATGCATTTTAAACAATTAATATTTAATTTTAATTAATATTTTAATTAATAGAATTGCATATAATTGTCTCTATATTAAATCTTCAAAAGAAATTTTTTAAAAATAAATAAGTAAAAAAGTATCTTAATATTATATGAATTAACATAATTAATACGTTTTGTGACACAAGATATGAAACTTATTTTCATACAATTCCACACTACTTTAATATAAACGTGAAGTATCATATTTCATCTATTATTAAGTAATTGAATTATTTGATTATTTTATATAAAATATTTATAAATAAAATAGAAAATATAATTTTTATTAAATTATTTTTATTAAATATTGATGTATTGTTAATATTATAAATTTATAGTAAAACGTATAACATTAAAAATAATACGAGTAATATTAATTAAATGATATTTAAAAAAAGTACATTAAAAAAATAAAATATCAATTATTTTAAGATAATTTTTTTTAATAGATCAATGATTTTTGAACGGAAATCTTTTGAAAAGTCTGTTTTTGGTGATGACAGTGCTGCGTGGTGAACACGAACTATGCATGCAGAAGGTGAGTCGCGTGGTGGATGGGTTTTAATCGTGATTCCAAAGGCATTGTTTCTCAAAACGATGAATGTTCTAATCAACGCCGTGTCTTTTATAAGATTCATACGATCTTTAAAACTTGTAAATGTCACACACATAAACTACCTAATCTGTCATCATGTCTAAATGGAGTGAGTTGAGATTTTAAAAAATTTCTTTTATATAAAAAAAGTTCTATAAATTTTAAAAGACCATGTAAAATTCGAACCACTTATAAGATTTTTTTGAAATACTTTTATAATTAAAATTTCAAAAGAATTTGTAAGATTCAAATAGACTTTAATTTTATAGATTTATAAGTTTTTAAATAATCCATTCAATTTTTTACCAAGCATTCAAAGTTACAAAGGGTGAATGAAAATAACTAATAGTTTTAAGTATAATTTTGATCATTTATCTTTTATTAAATATTTATTTTAGTTTTTTTATATTTTTTTAAATGATAAATTTTAATCTTTTTCACTATAACCCTTTCAAATAATTGTCACGAACTATTGAGGTCTAATCTTAGATTGCAAAGTTAAATGTGCAATCTTAATAAACACGAAATGAAAATATAATGAATTCTAATTAACGTCATTTATTTCAAATAGTTAACATATTTTTCAAAGCATGCAAAAAGAGTTTTTTCAAGTGTAAATAGATTATTGCGTTAAATAGATTTTTTTTTAAATAATGTTATAAGAAATTTCAATTGTTGAATGTTGTTATAGTTTTTGTTGTAATTGTAACAAGAATTAAAATATGTCACTTATAAAGATAAGAGACAAAAATT
>JBBPBP010000001.1:8502282-8530700 GCA_037974735.1 Cicer chorassanicum | reverse complement strand
ATAATAATAATAATAATAATAATAATAATAATAATAATAATAATAATAATAATAATAATAATAATAATAATAATAATAATAATAAAGATACATGAAGTATAATCAATTTAATATTTTCTGTTTTGCAAATAGTAATTAACAATGTTATTTAGGTATGACTCCATTGCTACTATCAACCACATTTTATGAAAAATAAAATATAATCCAATTGTATCTTACAGTATTGTATTTGTATTTCATTTTACGTAAGTCATGTGTTTCTCGTCATTACTCAAATGTTATTTGCTTAACTCCTATATCCATGTAAACCCAATATATTTTATTACTCCATGCTCATTTTCTAACATAAATTTTCTATCAATTGTATCCTCAATATCATTCTTCACGTCATTCTTCAAATTGATGATAGTTTACTAGGTGACCATTAAATTCTGTCATGCATCACGATCTAAAAGTCCACTTACGACGAGTACTTCTTTTTATAGGGTACAACTACTCATCTTGTTAACTTGGAAATTTTCCATTCAACTTGCATTTTTCTTTGCTCAAGATTTTTTTTTCCTTTTTATCAAGACAAGTATGAGTGACGTACGAGTATGAATATCTAAATACAAGTAGGTAGTAGTAGTGTCATAATCATATATTTCCTAAAGTACAAGTATAAATATCTAAATGATGTGGTTCCCTTCCCCAATTTATAAAAAAAATAAATAAAATCTAAATGAAGTGGTATAATTTGATATACGTGTAAAACTTATTATAGAAAGAAAAGGCAGCTAACAAGAGAAGCTAAAATATTAACACTTTTTTTGGTTGAGAAATAGTAGACAAGTATTTTTCAAAATAAAGTTGTTAGTGTAAATTTTCAAATTTTGATGGAGGTAGAAAATAAACTAAACTTTTTTTTTGTTCTTTTGATAGAAAAAGTTAATGTCCACTCAACATTGAATTGGGCACACAATTGATGAATTTGCTCCACCATTGATATTTCGTAGGATTAAATGAGGATGATACACTTTTTAAATACAATAAAATAAAATATCAACCTCTATTGAAACATCAGATAAATTTTAACTTTGAAATTTCATTATGCAACTAATTTGTACTTCTTTTATACTTTTGATTAAACTGTTTCAATGAACCTCACATAGATAAATATACTATATATCTGCACACATTCTTAAGAACATGCATGCATTGACAATATTGGAGGTTTGTTTTTTTCTATTTTAAAATTTTGTGCCTAGCTAATCATTGGAAGGATTCAGATAATGAGGCCCAATTATTGACATCAACAATTTTTTTGCAGCTTGATGTGTGTAGTAAGCAAAACAAAACCAATACCAAAGAAATCATTCTGTGAAGGAAGAAATAATTCTAGTATATGTCTTCTTATTCTTCTGTACCTCCACTACTCACACTAGCTTCAACCAGGAAAATATATATTATTGAGACGGGGAATCTTAATAAAGAAATACCTTCATGATAAATGATAAAAAAAATGTGAAAACTAAAATCTACCTTCTAAGCACTAAGCTCTTGCTTCAGAAGATTGTGAAGTATACTACTCCAGTTAATGTAGCTGGCTTACAAATACTTTATATTATTGTGCTGTTTGTACTTCAGGAAGTCATTGATTAGAGTATTAGACACTCAAGAAGGCACTATCTCAGCTAACTAAGAAAACCAAACAAAAATAATAACTAATTATTAAAAAACAGATAATTCCAAGTCATATAGTACAATAATGCCCTGTTGGGTATAAATTACATGTTCATTGAACTTCAATGTGTGATTGGACTCTAAGTTAGAAAATAGCAGCAAATTTTTGTTTGACTTCTAAGTTAGATAAAAACATACAAGAACTAAGAATATGAAAATCAAGAACCACAAAAGCATCACTCTGATTCATCAAAAACTATGTCTGTGTGGTAGAAATACATACATGTATGTCCAACACTACAAAAGCATAATGTGACCTGGTTCTTGACATCAAAATGTACCAAGCTTTAAGAAGCGCATATCATCAACGAGATAAGATCAAATTGAAGCTTGTTATAAGTTCCCAAAATTTTAGAGATGTGCATGTATGCTTTAGTTGAGCGTCATGGAAGTCTAATTTGAAAGAAAAACTAAAGAAGAGAGATTTAATCACAGATACTTTACTAGATCTATATGGAGAGAAAGAAAATGTGCGATAGATCTAACATTCAAAATGAACCACATAATACTAATATTTTAACTATCAGTATTAAGGAACAAAGAGAGAATGGTTAGAATCCCCACACCCAATACCCTTAGGAACATTCTAAAGTAGCCAGACAAAAAATGAGTCATAATTTTATAATCTTATAAAATAGATAAAATGTCTCAACAGAGATAATCTCTAAATGATACATATCAATCATATTAAAGCAAACGAAAATGCTGTTATTTGAAACTTGATTATCCATGATGCTCTATTTAAGAATTCTAACACTGAAATTGTTCAAAGGCTAGAGGAAACAATTCTGCAAAGTCTAGGCAATAGCCAATGTGCACCTGATTCGTAGACTTCATGAAATCGACTAAGATTATATGATCATTTAGACTTCTTTCCTTGTTTTTTCTTGATAACTTCGTCAGTATACATTATGCCTTTCCCTTTGTAAACTTCAGGTGGCTTACAATTGCGAACAGTAGCTGCAAACTGATGCACCCTTTGCTTGTCTATTCCAGTACAACAAATTACATTGTTTTTGAAGCAGAAAACACGGACAGCAGGAGGCGCTGATAATTCCACCTCGTGACTGTACCCCAATTTGAGATACAATAGACGCCCTGCAGATTCAGCTCTAGCTTTGTATCCAACACCCACAATCTTAAGAAAGCGAAAAAATTTGGCCTCCATTAATTCCAAAGCAAATCAGTTTCCTAAAATTGTCAGAGAACGAAAAATCATGGAAAACTAAAAAGTATAGATAAATGAATCAAATTGGAGGCAAGAGAAAAGGTCGGCAATTGCATTCTATGCTGTATCGATAATGCGATACTAATTATAACATAAAATACATCTGTCATCATCTGGGAGCCATTGCAGACAGGCACACACAGGTTAAATTGTTGTATACATAATGTAAGAGTTAATGTAAATTACTCTATGGCACTAACTCCTCTGGTCGAAGGCATGTCGCGGTGTCCGACACTAACACCTTGATTACATTCAATTAATTCATTTTCTAAAATTATTACCGGTGTCTACTGGTCTGTTCCAGTGTCTTTTCTGGTGTCCGTGTTAGTATTTGTGGTTCATAATTACTAC
The DNA here is from genome assembly GCA_037974735.1 of Cicer chorassanicum. NCBI lineage: Eukaryota > Viridiplantae > Streptophyta > Magnoliopsida > Fabales > Fabaceae > Cicer > Cicer chorassanicum. The sequence continues at coordinate 8,527,399 of JBBPBP010000001.1, read as the reverse complement.
ACCGTGTTAAACATATCTATTATTGAAATTGCATAACCAAAGATGTTTATAAATAATTATGGTAACAAAAATGTGGGTACCGCTCATTTTAAACCTACATTTTTTATTGTTAAAGAATGCTGGTACAGAGATTTAAAAACATTTGTTTGTTTGTTCAAGGTATATGTATCGATTTGTTAAATCAAATGGAAGCTGTTCACTCAATACATAATTTTTTGAAAAGCATACATAAATACTATACATAAACTTAAACCTTCACTCGTTCTTGAAATGAAGGAATTCATCTACCAAGATCATTCACCGTGTACTCAATAATATACTAAAATTTCAGCACTGCACCAGCGCAGAATCCCGGTGCGGAGTGCAATTATCCGGTGCGTTCGCGACTGAAAATCGTGATGGAATCGCATCCTCGCGCGGTAGAGGAAAGGGGAAGGAAAATCAGGATAAATAAAATAGAGTTAAATGGAGAACCTGGAGTTTGTCACTGTTGATGGCGGCTGAGGACCAACTCCGACTGCGGTTTCCGGCGTGAGTGCGACTCCAACTTGTCTAATACAGCAATGGCAATTGAGTTTAATTGTTTTATTAGGGTTTTTAATTGAAAATGTGTTTAATTTTCTCAATCCTATCGGTTTTTTTCTTTTATCCCAAAAATATATTCATGTCTTTAGTACACTAATTTTTTTATGTATATATTATAATTTCTCAAACTCATTTTGGCAGATGACACAAATTTTGATGAGAAAAAAAAAATATATTATTGTTTGACAATTTAAGGGAGTTGGGATGACGAGATTTATGAGTTCAATTTCTTTCTAATAAAATTAAAATTAATTATTAATATTGATTATTTAAAAATAAAAGTATGCGGTGATTTAAAAAAAAAAAGTTGTCACAATATATAGTTACATGATGATTAATTCGTATTGAACTACACCGTAAATACATAATATAGTTTTTTTAGGAATTAAGAAATATAATTACTTAAAAAAAAAGAAATATAATTAATTTTATAAAAAATGACTCTACAAAATTTATCTTCTATTAATAATAAAGAAGTTTTACTGCTATCATTTGTATATAAATGATATCATAAAATTAGAGATGTACCCTAATTCAAATTGATTTTCCACTCATTTATAGTTTTTAAAAACACAAAACAACTATAAAATAAGTTAAAATTTTGTTTTATCTCACAAACTCGATTATGAAATTCTAAATTCAAATCCAAAATATAATATTAACATTTTCAAGTAGGTTTGCAGATAAAAGTTATTTATTTTTAATAAATCATATTATCAAATCAGGACGCCTAATAGTTAAAACGTGTTAGCATTCATCCTAATGAAAATGGTCGACAAATTGAAGAAGGACAATGTGTCAAAGATGCGTGATGATGAACTGAAAGTCAAAAATTAAGTTTTTGGGAATTTACTTGCAATTTCCCGAGTGTTTATAATTGTTTTGGTCATCATTGTACTCATGATAAGTGTCTGAAACATTTGAAAAGTGACCTAGATTGGTATTTTTCTCCTGTCAAATTCCATCTCAAATCTATGATCCAAAAGTGTTGGGGGTGTGAAGGTCACAAGAACCATCCCGCTGAACCAAAACTAGCATCATAATCACCAGTAATATACATAGCCTGCAATTATTACATAATTGGCTTAACATCCATAACTGAAAGAATCATTCACATCACATTTTCCTACATTTTCCTTGGCTCGACAAACACAGCTGTTGTTCTTCGAGGCACAGTGAAACAGCCAGAAGAAGACTCATATTTTGAGCTCTTAACAAGATCATCAGATGACATTACCTACAATACAGTAACACCATGGAACTGAACACCTCATCTAATCTAAAAGTATAAATGGACAAAAATCTAGCAAAGTTATCCAAAGAAACATTCACCATACCGGAACATTACATCAAAAGATTATTTATTGAAATATTCTAATTTTCATCATTTGAATTGTTAAGCTTTATTTGTACCTGAATGGGATGCAATTGAAGACTTCTTGATTGTAGGGAAGGGCTAACAAATGATACCTCTTGTGGACTTGCATTGAAAACGACGACAACGAACGAATATCTGTGCAAAACAAATGTCAACAAAACTAAAGCATGTTCTATTTATCAAACAAAAAATATTAAAATATGCTTCAACATACATGGGATCCAGCTGAGACAACCCAGGAAAGCCATCGTGTCCATCTTCAATGCTCATCACTATGACTCCACAAACCAATGACGGTCCAGTGTTGTGAAAGCGTACTCGTTGCTGCAAATGACACCGGAAATTTAATGTCTTGTGTACCAAAAATCTTAGGTCTTGGAACAGATGTCACTATTTAAAAAATTTAGTCGCTGATAAAGAATATTCCTTAAAATTGATTAAGAACTTCAGTATCTATGTATTAATTGATGAAGTAATTTTATATGATGATGAAATTTATAATGTCTCACCTGTATAGCATTTGCCGTCCTCAGGCGGAAAAGTGGTGAAGAATACCTTATACGCAACAGGCTTAAGAAATTGTCGACGGTAGCAAGGATGTCAGTCCTTTGAGGCCTGAAGGACGGGTCTGCAAGTCTTGGTTTGATTCTGAAAAGTCAAAGGTTACTTGAGATCATCAAATAGTAAACTGATGCAATAGAAGTGGTAAACTAAAAATGATTGCCTTACATCACAATTTCTACAACCCAACAACAGATCATAATTTTTATGAAGGTAAATGCCAAAAAGTGCGCTTAGAAAACATCCATAGATAAGTGTAATACTTGATATTACTAATAGATTAAATCTTAGAGTTTTTAATAGTAAAAAATATTTCTTATTCCTTAATCAACTACTCTTTAGGGGCGCATATGCAGAACCGCTTTTTAAATAGCGATAACGAAATTTTTAAATGCTTACAGTGGCCAGCTTTTTTCATTTTTCTCCTGTGGAGGAAGACCAACACCCCAATTATTGGAATTGTATGTAAAGTCGAGCCTGAAATTGCAAGGTTAAAAGTGAAGTTAGGTACAGAAGGAAGCACATTATAAGTGACACTATAATATCTGTATAAAATAACAGAGCAACAACTATAAATATTAGAATATTATAATTATAATATAGATGATATTAATTTTTGCAAGGTCAAAACAGTGACAATGATAATTAATATGCATCACATAAGTTGAAAGTGTAGAGAATACCTGTTGAACCAATCCCCAGAATTGTATGAATCTCGATCCAGTGATTTTGAGCGGAGTATCTCATCACCAGAGTGAAAAAATGGTATGCCCTAAGAACATAAATTCTTTAGTACCAAAATAGACTCATATAATAAAATGAGAGTTATAATATAAGAAATCGGACTGGTTAGTGTGGATGTAGTACAGGAAACTGCTAGGACTGAATTTATCAAAACACACTGGCCACTTGTAAATATTTCTCTAGATTATCAGGTATAAATAAAATAAATGCAAAATCTCGTGATTTTAGCAGTGAATAGGATCATTTAACTTATTACCTGTGATAATGCTATTACACTTGTTGCCAAATGATTTATCCTGCATCTCTCGGCTACACTGATATCCATCGGAGTCTGAAAGTAAAGAATGAAACTGTGCCAGAGATGCAGAAAAAATTGCATGAACAAAATAGAATTTGAGAATATTGATCATATTGTGTTACCTTTAAGCTCACAATGTCAAAGAGGGTTTCATTATCATGAGCAGAAACATAATTGACCTGCAAAACAACTAAAGATGTTTAAAATATTTCTATCACCTGTCACATCCACGTGGTTGAAAAAGACGTCCATTACTGATAATTTATTATCTTGATCATTTCTCAAAATGCACAGCATGTTTAGAGGAAGTAGAAAACTGGGACCAGGGAAGGTAATACACTTACAGTCTCTATAGGGCATGAGGCAAACGCAACTGGTGTCCCACCATATGTTAATACTTCTGATCCTTTCACCTGATATCATCATAATAAGTTATTAGGGAAGATTTTCGTAAAAAGAGTTTTTATGCTGCCTACAGGTATAAATCTTTTATTGATATCAACTACTACAAAAAAATGCAAGTGTTCGCCTGAATGCAGAATAACAACCCATCCAAGCTGCAAACAGGTATCTGCATGCTATTCCCAAAATATCACAAAAATTATTTATGGTCTGCAATCATGACCATCACCTTACCACTGGACCTTCTTATTACCATTGACCCTATCTCTACCACCACCAGAACCCACAACAGTCACCATTCTCAGCAGAATAAAATAATATTAACAATATTAAATTATTTATACCTCAATTTTAAATATACATTTTATTTCCTAAAATAGAAAACACTAGATCATACACATCCAAAAATCAAAATAAGAATTAAATCAGAATTTTAATATTATTTCACAATTGCTTGTGCAATTCAATTATTCAAATGCTAAAATTTGAGTTCGTGATCCGATTTCAAATGAGCAAACAGAGCCACACCACGGTGATATTTGTTCAAACAGTATGCACATAGTACACATTCAAATCCAGTAGACAAAGAAAGTGGACCAACGTCAATACCTCTTCTCCTTTAGAGTTGGTTAGCACAAAATCTTGCAAGTTTGCAGCCATTCCAATCTAGAAAACATGAAAGAATATGGATGACTAATATATATGCCAAATTTTTGTAAACAGAATAATATCAAATTGATCTGAATAGTAATAACAAGATACTACATAGGTCATAACACTAGCAGTCAAAATGCATGTTTTATTTGTGTATAATTTTATGTATTACATCGATACAAGTATATACAACCATATATCAAAATTTACAAGAAATGCAGCCAGGAAAATATCAACTTTGTCAGCAGGCACCGCAATATTCAATAATTCCAACAGTATGTTCCAATATTTTTAACTTGAAAATTATACAAAATTTCATAAAGCCAAAACCTGGATGTGATCCATTGATGCGGAAAGCATGGATTTCACATCAGCTTCTGTTCCATGGTCATGGTCATTAGGCTGCATAAATAGGATGAAACACTCAGAAGTTTTCGAATTAAAATTGCATATGCGAGCATTCAAAGGGATTTCTGCGCATCTTTTTCTGGATGTTAATTTGTGGCAACGAACCACATTAGAATTCTGCTAATGGAGCCAATGATGTTTACTATGAAGTGGTAAATGAGCAAGTAATAGCAGGTAGGAATGGATCCAGAAATAAGTGATCCAAGAAAGAAAACAAACACCTGCAAAAGTAGACCAGTCACAAAACCCTGTTGAAGAGGGTGGCCGAATGGAGATCCACCAAGCATGGCATCTCGAATTCGATCATTAAATCTGAATATTATATTCCAAAGTGACAAATTAACAAAAAAATTATTATGTAGAGTATTTTGAATTAACAGTCAAAAGTTTAAGCAATGGCAGGAAATTTTTAAAAGTTAGAATCTAACGGCCATATCAGTTGAACTTGCATCAATAGACGCATGTTCGGATTGGCTTCTTCCATATTCAAAAAAATGAAAACAAAATAACATTTAAGGTAGAACTTCTATCTTGTACATTTAGAAATAAAATGTTTTGAAAGATTATTAAGCAACATATGGCGGAAATAGACAATGCCTACGTCCCAATATGTGTTCCAGAAAGATTGAACTGAGAAGCATTTATCCCACGCCCGTTTTTGGCAACTTCACCAAAGTCCCATCCTTCACCATATCTGTTTTCCAATTAAATTGAAAACAAAGAAAATTATTGACAGAATATGAGGAAAAAATACAACATGCAAACGAGTAAAATGAAGAGGGATGAAGATCATAAAGAAATTCACCAATGCATGTAATTCAATAAAAACCAACATTGGAGAACAAGTACATGTAGATGCTTGAACCATCAACTCCATCCTTTTCTTTTGTTAAACAATGGAGAGCATTTTTTGCTTTCACCTGCATCCATCTCATGTAATCAATATTTTTTTCATGTATTTTTATTTGCATGACATAAATTATATATGATGCCAAATTCATCTTTTATTAACGTTTATTTGGGTTCCATTACATCCATAATCTGAAATCATGAGGGCCTGAAACTATTGAAGTTATATTTTGTCTGTCATCCCTATCACTCAATCACCATTGCAGCATATACTCTGTATTTACAAACTACACTTACCACCCAATCACATGAAACAATACAACATATTTATAGGCTCTTATTTATAGTCTATCCATATCTTGTACTCATTTAATAATATATTTTCATATTAAATCGCAGCAAAAAGCCAAACTGAGTTACATACCATTGTGCTCTTCATTATATGACCCATAAGGTCAAATCTGAACCCATCAATCTGAAAAGAAAACACATCACATGTTCAATGAAAATCAATTTATGGAACCCCATAACATATTTTTAATTTTAATTTTTAATTTTAATTGAAAAGGATACAATTAAGGCGAGGACAAAAAATCCTTCAAATCAGGATACTTGTACAATAAAACAACAAACTACAAATCCTGCAGGCTGCTTAATCTCACTACAAATCAGAGATAGCAACTCCCCTAAAGCATCCATTAGCAGAAAAAAATTCTATAAAAATTGTAGACCCCGCATAAAATCAATAATGTACTATTAGGAATTTAGAAGGCATGTGTAATAAACAGAAAAACAGAAAGTTTGTACATCACACAAATCTAAGAGGTAATGAGTGAACACAGGTGAAAATATAAACAATCACCTTGTAATTGACTGCCCAGTGTACAAGATCGTCAAGGATCAATCGCTCAACCATAAAGTGCTCACTGGCAGTATTGTTCATACAAGTACTGTTCTCAATGAAACCATCTGTGTTCCTTCTTAGATAGTAACCTGGAACAATCTATAAGATACATTTTGTCACACCACAGAAACAGAGAGGGTTACAAAATAGTGAAGAAATACTCAATAAGACAGCTACGCATAGACTTTTCCAAACAATTACAGGTCAACTAAAGAAAAATTCATGATAATTTCTGACCTTATCAAGGACAGAATGTTCATCAAAGGGCCCACTTCCTTGCAAATGATTGTAGACAACATCCAACACAATGCGAAGGCCAGTATGATTAAGAGCCTGCGAGGTATATAAATTTCAATAGACAGAAGAAAAAGAAGAATTGATTGAACCAACAAACGATAATGGTATTACTCTTCCACATTACAAAATTAACTACAAATATAGATCCATGCTACTAACATCGGGTTGAATTCATACCTGAACCATCTTACGAAACTCAACTGCACGATTTGGACCATTTGGGTTACTTGCATAGCTTCCTTTAGGGACACCCCAAAGAACAGGGTTGTACCTTTGTAAGACGAGAACATAAATAAGCAAACTTTACCGTATACAAATGTCCGAATTGTCCATCACTGTGGTATTTAGGAACTTACCCCCAGTTATATCCATCAAAGTTTTGGATGGCTGTAATAAGAGCTTGTTGCTGATCTGAATCAGGTGGGAAGCTTTCCAGTACCGACGTATCTATCAGAGTGGCTTAAGTCAGATAACATAAGACAATTCAAATCAATATAATCAAGAGCATGTTATATCACAGATCTCAGCTAAAAAGCTTCAAAACAAAGAGATCAGAAATCAAGTTTCCAAAAGTTAAAAAAAAAAAAAAAAGAGAGAGAGATGTCAGTTGTGATAGGTAAACATATGAAAAGGCAGACACAATCACATAAATTCACACATACACATATGAAAAGATGAGTCTCAAGAGCAAAGAAATAGCACAGTGATATATGTATGTATGTATGTATGTATGTATATCATTGTTTTGATTTTATGAAATATATATAAACCAGATAACAAGCCGCGTGATGGAAGGATGGCACAAATATTAAATGGACCTTAGAAATGCCTACATAGACTCATAAGTATTCAATTCATCAATTGAAGACAAAGTAGTAACTAAGGCTAAGACAGAGTTAACCTGAAGACAGTGGGAAGCATGGCTTATACTCACACTAGATATTGTATCAAATTCCTTTTAACATTTTAAAATTATATTCCCAATTCCTAATTTGCAAATGATTTACAAACATTGAAAGAAAGAAAAATCAGTGTTATAAGAGTAAAAGCCCAAATATGACCCATTCAAGTTGAAGTTCCATGAAATAAGCTTGAAAGAGGGGGTTTAATCGCGAAAAAAAGGTTTTATTCAGAGGATAATATGTTATAAATCTTACCAACATTTTTCCAGTTCTCCTTTTGATCATCAACCCCAGCAAACTGAAATGCTGGCAATAGATGGACATGGGTAATACCAGCACTTGATAATTTCTTAAGATGAAGTACACCTGCTGAATCCTTCAAACATATGCTCGTAGATAATTCAAATAAGAATATTGTAAGACAGCAAAACAAGCAAAAATTGAGTTATTTTTAACTAAATTCTTATACGATGGAAATTTTTATTCTTATCGAACTCCATCATTAGAAAGACTAAGATATTGGAATTACCGGAAAAGTAAAGGCCAGATAACCACCACGAAATTCAGTTTGCACAGAGAGGTCATTGACACTGTATAGCGAAAAGCAATAGGTAATCCGAATTTAGAATGAGAAAGAAAATATAGTATCACATAAAAACTAAGACAAAGCAGCAGTACCACATGATATTTCTAAAAACTAAGCACAATAATAATTAACTACTTTAAAGATTATGGAAATTGCCTAATGTGTATCAATAACTATCAACTGACAAGCAATATAAGCCTAAAATCATCTTTGAAATTTGAATAGAATCAAAGATGTCAATAAATAGTTACCTGAAATCCCTTATATGCATTTCATATATGCTTATATCAGAGAAAGAATGTAAAATCGGTTTCTCATTTGCCAGATTATCCCATCCATCAGGTTTTAACTCATCAGAGTCGAGATCAAGCAGAAAAGTCCGCCTGCCATCTGCTGAAAGTCTGCTTAAATACAGAAAAAGAAGAGGTTAAAACAACAAAATCATTTGAGAAATTGAATTTTATATTTAATTACATAGAGTTTGCATTACTAAACTGTTCTTATGAATTATAGAATCTAGATTATAGAGATAATTTGGAAAAGATAGTTGATGCAAAACTGCGCGTACCCTCTAGCATATGGATCATTTGCATAGCATTTTTCAACCCTTGAAGTGCTAGGGTGGTATACACATACTTCATAAACATAGTAACAGCCTTTCCAACTTTTTGGCCCTTTCGTTCTCCAAACACCATGTTCCTCCTCAAGAGGAACGATTTCTATGGGATCATCTCCTGATGGGTGCTTAAAGATGTAAGCATGCACAGACTGTTTTCACCCCAAAAAAATGTGCAAAGATCTATCTTAAATCTTAATACGCAGATAAGCTTGAGGAGAGTGCCGATAAAAATTTTATGTTATATCAATGGAAGAAAATATACTTGAGCAGTGGGCGCCCACAAGTAAAGTGACACAGCTTCCTCTGAGAAAAGTGCACCAAGGGGGCCATTATATGAGAAAAGCTCATCTAAAACACCAGGTAGCTGCAAACCAGTACAATTCCTGCATTTCTCATCAGCTGTGCCAAATCATGAAAGGAAATGCTATTAGTAGACACTAGTAACTGCAAGGCGCTTCTTCTTCACACATTTACAAAGAATACTATGATATAAACCCAAATAATCGTCAAGTATAGTGAAAAGCACATGCTGCATAGAGTTGTTGTTTTACACAATCTAGTGCAGCATAGGTCACAAACTAACTGAACTATGCAAATTAAGGTGTTGCTGAACACAAATGTATGCTATTCTATAACTTTTAAAAATACTTCTATGTGCTATTGAAGACAGAAAGGACTTACAATCACAAATAACAACCGCCAACTGGGATTTAAGAAAAGATTTAACATCCGAACCGGGTGGCAGTTTGAAAGCTCTGTAACCTCGAATATGCGGAAATTTCTCCACTACCTATAAACACAAAGTTTGCCGTAGTAACTAAATAGTGCATATTTGAAAGCCACCACATTGTCAAAAAAGAATGGAATCATAAAGCAATAAGAGGTATTTAGCAGTGCTTTCTATTTAGAAAAATCTTAAATATGATACAAACTAAAAAGGGTATATTACATTTGCAGAAAGGCCAGCCTTATCCTCTTCAAGCTTAATTTTCAAATCCTCACCTAACAACAATTAGCAATATAATGAGTCAATGTTCATTTGTAATCAATAATAAATAATAATTTGATAAAATTAAGACGATGGAATGTATCCACATGTGTCATGGACCAGAAGTCCAAAATAAAGTAGAAAAATAGGCTTGAAAATAGAACCTTGAATTTGACCATTTGAAATGCTCAAAGAAGCATATTTACTAGAAAGTAGGTAACAAAACCCATTTTCAACACCAACATTCCAAGCAATAACAAATTCACTGACCCAATAAGCTCTTGAGTACAACAGCAAACTATTCTCCATCTGGGTCACCATCATATTTAAACCAACAGTTAGCAATTCCAATAAAAAAGAAGGGTTTTTCAGAAATGAAACAGCGAATGCAACAATCATAAAATGCAAAGTGTGGTTTAAATAAACAAAACCTGAGAAAATGAAGCAGATTCCTTCACAGAAGAAGAAAGAGAACAAGAAAGAGGTGGTGGTGTTTTGATGCGAAATGAAATAGTTTGGAAAGTGGAAGAAGGAAGGTAGAGTGAAGGGCGAGGGAAGGATGAAGGGAAGGTGAAGATGGAAAGTGGAATAGGAAGAGAAAGAGAAAAAGGTGAAGATGTTAACCGAAGCATTGTTGTTGTTTCTTCCTCACCTCACAGTGACAACTCACACAGTATGTGTGTGAGTGTGTAGATGAAAGAAGAAATAACATGCATGCGTGTCGTGAAAATATCAATCATTCACAAAAAGTCAAAAGCCTTTTCAATTAAACATCATTTCTTCTCGAATTTTTTTACTCCCTCACAATGAAATTAATATCTTTTTAAAAATTTATACTCTAATTAATATTATGTTCAAGGCTTGCATTAATAGATTTTATGTAACTATTCAAGTTATTTATTTATTTTTTTTCTTTTTTCGTTTATTTAATTTTAAGTAATTATTTGATAATTAATGTCTTCAAATTTCAATAATATTTTTTTTTTACATAAACATATAAAATTATCATCATTTTCGAACAAAACCCATAAAATTAATTATCATTTTTAACAAAATTCAAATTTTTATCGAATTCATAATTCAAATCTTTAAATTAACTCATATTTCTATCTCCAACAACAATGATATCAAATTCATCAAATAACCAACTTACATTTTAAGAACTTTAGATGTTGGAGCAAATGACTATAAAAATCTAATAGAAGACCATAAGGCAATTCCATATACTCTACAGAGAGATTCCGTCAAACACAATATGTCTCTCCGACTTGATGGAGTCTAACTTCAAATAACTTTTATAAAATCAATGTTGATGTTGCGAGTCATAAAGATAATGTTTGGGAATTAGCACACTTATTAGAGACGATGAAGGTGTGCTTTTAGTTGCTGCAACTTGGACAATTACTATTCTACCTGACTCTCTGACATGGCTAAAAGTGTTTGATTCAAATTAGCACTTTATTTTACAGTTGAGTTAAACTTTCGACGCATTATAATTATAATTAAAGGAGACTCCCTTAATATTGTTAGAGTTATAAACTATCGATGCAATTTACACCGTTTATCTACTTTATTTGTAGTGCAATTAAGCATAAATTCTAAATACACAATTTTCAATAAAAATTATTATTTTAATCTCTAATGTCGTCGTGGCTCTCTTTAGCATTTCTCATTGTAAGTGCGATTGATTCAAGCTACAGTAGATTATTTGTTCACAATCAACTTAAAAAATGGTACCCGTGGATTCTGCAAAAATAAGTTTACCACTTGATCATCATGATTTTGTTTTGTTCTACGTTGCGGGAATGGGCACCAATTCCATTAAATTACAGAAGAAACAGATATGGTAACCTCAGCATGTTGCAACTAATTTGGAATCGTCTCATTCGTTCTCTATTAACAATGATACTGTAATTTTATTTATATGAAATCACACAACAATTAGGAATTATGATTCACTGCAAAACCTAATTGAGCGCTAAATCGATCCATATATATTCATGCTTATTATTAGTTATTATACTTTCTAGGTTTTAATCTTATTTGATACAATGCAGGTGCAAGATGAGAGTGCTTGTTTATTATGTTTGCAACTTTTCTTTGTGGTCACAAATTACTGGTATAATTAAGTTGACTAATATTATTACTACTGCTGCAGAAAACTAGCCATGCTGTTCCATAAGGGATACCAGATCAATGATACAGGATAGGCCAAATATACCACCAAGCTAGAAGTCAGGTATAAATCTTTCATCATTTTTGCTTTTTCGTTTGAGAAAATACATTGTTTAAATCCACTGTTTCTTCTGTAGAAATATAGATCTCCATGTACATTATTACATTGGCCAACTTGGTGTCTTTGATAAATTATTAGGCATGTTGTGGGAATTATGTCATAATACTCTTTCCTTGGATCTCTTTTGTTGTTTTGGTTCTATTTCATTCGTGGAGGAAGCAATGGAATGATAACTAGCTCTATTTATTGTTATATTTGAATCATAAGGATCGGGTTCAGGTCTAAAAATTGGTCCAACCTAATTTTAGAACCGGGTAAGGGACGCACAAAACCTGACCTAACCTGTTCTTTGTTTACCCCCAGTGAAAGTAAACATTTTTTTTCCTATGTGTTAAACAATATTTTGTTAATCTGGATTATTATTTCACAGATACACCTATCATTGGATATGGTACTCCAAAAAAGGCTATTTCCTGCATTGTTCATTGAAGCGCGTTGGGTTTTAAACAAGTGAATTCTTCAAGAAATCTGCCGACCAATTTTCAAACAATTGCAACCATTAATACTCAACAACATGTGGCTAATACGAGCCTCAGTTATGTGGACCGATGTGCGCCACTCAAGTAGCTAAAACAATCAAATTACAGCAGGTACAATATATAATATACAGAAGCGCAGGCTACCAACATGGATAACAATAAAGGGGGGTGTTAACGGAGAAGGTTAATATCCAAAATCCATGAAGAATAAATAAACTCTCCATCCTTTATTCCCCCACAACTATTTGTGAGTAGTAGTTCAACATGCATGCTGAGCAATTAAGTTGATGAACTTTGTTTAACCCCATTACCCCAGAAGATTAGAATACGCCACAACAGATAAATTCCTGCAGCTCACTCCAATAGTATTTTGCGTAATTAAACTATTAGGTGTCAGGAAAGAAAGCAAATATACAAAAAATAGGCAACTGAGAACTTACCATGTTGTGCAGTGATGGAAATGTATTCTACTGAAAATTACTTTGGACGACTAGACAATTGGGTGGGATGTTATGTGCATCAACACTGATTTCCTTTGGCATGTTTGTTAATTTCAACTCAAGCAGAGTGTTGACATTCATTAGTCCATAAGGAAGCATTTTCAATTGCGAACACGATCTGATTTCCAGTTGTCTGAGACAGGGGAGTGCTCCTGGTTCTATAATCCATTCCTGTAGTTGTTGCAGCACCCATAATTTCAAGACATGAAGTTGAGGAAATATTTGAGCTTGGCAATACATGGTTTGTCCCACGTAAGAGTCTGCGAGTAAAGACAGAGTTCGAAGATTTGATAATTCTTTCAAAAGATGCATGGGGTCCACCTCTAGTTTTGAATGTGATAGGGTAAGTTCAACGAGGCTATTCGGAAATTGGGACAAAATAGATGAACTGCTCAATTTTCCTAGCAAATACATGTCAGTGAGATTTACATTATTTTCGAAGGACTTCAAGTGTAAAATCCAAGGTTTCCCTTCTTCATCCCTTGATTTTAGTCTCAGTGATTGAAGGTGTTCTAGTTTGGCAATCCAATCAGCCACTGCCTCAAGTTGTTTTGTCATTGCTTCTTGCTGTAATGACATTTGTTGGCATGCTAATCCCAATTTCGTTATATTGACCAATGTGTCCAAGCCATTCTTCACTGGAGTCTCCTCATCTACAAAAAGACCCCACAATGTCTGGAGATCATGTAGGAAATTATCTCTTAGCTGAGGCAGAAGAAATCTGATGAAAGAAAAATGATCCTTTTGTTGAGGCGGGAGTCTGCTGTGGAAAGTCTCACTCAAGAATAAGTGTCTGAGTTCCATCTCCCAGATGGAGGTAGGTAGAGTATGTATATAAGTATGTTTGAGGTCAAGTGTCTGTAGCTTCAACAACTTGCTTATAAATGAAGGGAGTGACTCCAAGTAAGTCCATCTTAAACCAAGATACCTCAGCTGTGAAAGTCTTGCTATGGTTTTAGGCAATTTGGGCTTGTAAACGCGTTCAAGATCAAGAACCCGTAAGAGTAAAAAACAATCTCCCAAAATAGATACCTTCATGAAGTTGCCTATTTCTTGGCCAGGTTTACTTCCCTCTCGAGCATCGAAAGACAGAAAGGAACGAACATCCTTGTAGTAGGTTCTCAGGGAAGCTGAATCATTTCTATTACTGTCACCATGAATATGATTGTACCAGATATGATCGGTATTAAGATGATCTGTCACCCAACGTATGATGGAGTTTTTGGGTTCCGCATTGGAATCTGTGGTAGTATGGGCTTTAAGAAATATGGAGTTGTTAGCTTTTGTCCACCAGAGTTGTCGTAAAGCATAGGGGAGACGACATGTTTTGACCTTGCCATTGCGCTTTCTCTTGGCAATTTGAACGAGGTTCTGATCTATCAACTTTGTCAAGTACTGTTCTGCTACTTGCTCAGGGAGCTCTTGGTCTTCTCCATGATGCACTCGTTCCTCTGCAACCCACAAAATTACCAGTCTTCTAACAGGAATCCCAAATTCAGCAGGGAATAGCCCAAAGTAAGATAAACATCCCCTTAGATATAGAGGTAAGTCCGCATCGATTGTTTTAAGTGTTTCAGACCAACGCTGTGTTTGATCTTGTTCGAGCATGCTTGACCACTCCTCATGTGTGACATCTTCTTTATGTGAAAGGAACTCACTCATTTTTAATATTTGTAACGGCAGCCCCCCACACTTGATCACAATTTCTCTTCCAACCTTGATGAGTTCTTCTTGGGGAATGTCCACTTTCAAATGTCGTGTGAACAACACCCAACTACTTTCATCATCTAATAACTGTAGTGGGTGAGCAAAAGTCGTATCTCGGGCTACATTTATATTGCGAGTGGTAAGAAGAAGTCTGCTGCCCGTTGACATGTCGGGTATGGCCTCTTTCAAGGTACCCAAGGCATGGGATGTTTCTATGCCATCAACAACTATGAGATACTTTTTATGTGCCAATGTTTGGAGAACGTCGTGATTATTACAGGAGGAGGTTGAGCCGTCTTCTACCATAATTTGCTTGGCAACCTTCTTGGTAGTTTCTTCTAAAAGCTGTGGAGAAGAAGAATTTGAAGGTAATGACACCCATACTCGGTTCTCAAAATTGTTTTCAATATCTTTGTTGCCAAATATCAACTTGGCAAGTGCTGTCTTCCCTGTGCCTCCAATTCCAACGATTGAAGTAATGCTGCGACGTTTCTCACCTGACAGTAACTGAGCCATCAAAACTTGTGCATCATCGTCAAATCCAATGACATCAGATTCGTTAGCAACGAGAGACAATTGTGTGGTTCCACGTAATACTTGAACCATGGTGGACGATGACGACTCGGTACGGCCCCGAAATTGTACCAAACCATATGCCCTTCTTCTTCTGGAGGCATCTTCAATTTTCTTTCTGACAGCATTGATCTCTTTACTGATAACACGCCGGGTCCAGTACTTGAAAGTGTAGGTCAGAATTGACTTATACTTCAACTTAGCATCATAGTGGTTAATGACAGATGCAATATCGCTGGCAATACCTCGCATTTGCTCCACCCAGATTCTAGATCTTCTATCTAGTTCTATCATGTCTCGAAACAGTGCATCCATCAATTCCTCTTCTCCTCTGATTGATTGGACTTCCTTTTTGAGCCCTGTGACAGGGCGATACGAGGAGGAGGCAGCTGGTTCTGGATCGTGTTGTTCAACAATCCTTTGAATCTCTGTCTCTTCTTGCATGCTTATGCTTGGGTGCGAGTTATGGACAAGCTCTTGTTGTGTTCCTTGAGTATTTGCAATGCCATAAATGACCTTCCTGTCGTAGATATTAAGAATCTCTTCCAACAAGCAGTTGATGTCCATGGCAAACTTTAATCTTCTGCTCCAACAACGACCCTTTGGACATGCATCAAGAAGAGATCGGCCATATTGAGCCACGACTTTCAGTTGACCAACCCATACTCGTTGTCTTTCATTCAGGCCTTCTGTACTTTTGGTATCCCTAAAAAACGCATGCATTAGAGCTAAATCTCTTTCGGTGCACTTCAAATTCTTGTCCATAGACCTCGACAACTTCACAGTCCAGGCAATAACTTCATAAATTGGAATAATCAATTGGAAAAGGAGTGCAATATAGAGAGGGAGAAACAGGGACAAGATGAGAATCATTAAATCAATAAAAATGTAAAAGACTATCCTCGTCTTCAGCAGTCTTAAAATTGCTCTTCTTTTTTTTCGCTCCTTCTGATTGGTCTCCAGTTCATGCATTCTTTTGACAATGTTGGGTTTACGCTCTCTTGTTCCTCGTTTTGCAACAGCTGCGAAAGCTTGAGAAACTCCTACAAACAACAAGGCCGCTGCCCAGCTACTACCATAGGGAACAAAAAAAGAAGCAGTATAAGTAATAGAGACAGGGATGAGTTCTGATATTATCAAGCTCTCCGCTGACAAATTTGGAACGGGTACTGTTGTTTGTTTGTCTCTCACTCCCATGTCTAATTGCCCCCCAACTTCGTAAGTCAAACTTCTGTCAAGTGCATCTCCAATTTGAGTTCTAACATACTTCATCTTCTTTTTAAATTCCCGTCCTGGGACACATCCTTCATAAAGGACCTTCTTACTTTCTCTTTTGGCAATGAAATTTTCAGCAACAACTGTCGTGTAAGTAGAAACAACCTTTACCTCTTCCAACCACACACTTTCTCTTTCATTTGTTGACTTCAACTTGGACACAATGTTTTGCAGGTCTTTGAGGCCATCTTTTACTTGTTCCACCATCTTGATCACCTTATTACCAGTAATTAAATTTCGAGTCAAAATGTGATCAAGCTTCTCCATAGCTGCTGCTACTACTGTGGCACTGGAAGGTGGTGGTACTGCTCCTTCTAGAGCTGGATTTTCAACGGAGACACTAACAATATTTGTGTTTAAGGACATTCCGATATGAGAGACAGATCTCATCCTCCTGCAGATCTGCTCCAGCTGTTTCCCGACCTTGTATTTGTCAAACCAATGCAGAACACCAAACCTCCTCCTCTTCACTGATTTTATCACGAACGTTTCTATCACATTCTTTGCATCAACAGCAACGTACGTCAACTTCTCTACCCATTCTGTCAACGCTTGTTCCTGCTCTCCGTCCCCGCGCTGTTCAACCTGTTCTAACAATCCACGCATTGACCGCAGCTCTTTTTCAATCCATTCTACATGCCTCACTGCATCCCCCAACACTGCATACTCTTCAATCAGGAATTTAGCAACCACTGATGCTACCACATCTAGTACAATTTCAGCCATGCGACCTCTACTCTGCTCTGCCTAATTAAAATTTTCTACTTGCTTTTCTAAATGAGTAAGGAATTACTCTCGCTCTGTTCCCTTCAACAAGTGTAAGAACCTTTGCTCTGTATTTTTTTTGTTTTGAAGTTGTTTAAATTTAGTTAAAAACTATGATACGTGTCTAATGAATTTATAAAGTATTTATAAAACATTAAAAAAAAATTGAAACCAAATGGTTTTAAATTAATGCTACAATTCCCTTGAGATAAAAGGGAAATTATTCAGATACTTTTTCTTGGCCAATGGTAAAACGATCTATCATTTAATGAAGTTATGTCAGTCTCATATAGTATAGTTTAACATTAAATAATTCACCATTGGCCAAAAACAATCTCGGGATAATTTCCTGTTATTGTTATGAGGGCTTTTGTTGTTATTGAGTAAAGTTGCTTAATGTGTTTGGTTAAAAGTGCTTTTGTAAAATTGATTTTAGTGAGTTAAATGTAAATTGATTTATGTTTGAATATATTTAAGTTAAATTGAGGTAAACAATAAATTTCAATGTAAAAATAATGTTTGAGGTCAGAAGTTACAAATCCTAACTTCGAGTTAGAATCAATTTTTGTAGGCAAAATCAATTTTATACCTCAATTATTGATTTTTGCCTCCTCTAAAAGTGGAATCATTGTTTGATTTCAATTTTGAATTAGGCAAAATCAATTTTGGGATGTAAAATTGATTTTGACATGTTTAGATCGTAATGCAATGGCAACACAACTCGCATCCATTCACTCGAATCTGTCCCGATTTGGGCGTGGAAAATCAATTTGATTGGTTGCGGGTGCGGATTTTCCCGAAATTAAAACTTGGGGTAGTGACAGGTTTGATGGTGTGTGTATATATATATATATATATATATATATATATATTTAATATTTTTTTAATATTAAAAATTATAATCTTATCTCTATTGAAAATATGATTTTAATATTTTTAATTTTATTAGTGTATAATAATTATTTTATTATATTAATTATAATAAATATGACTTTTAAATTTATTATTTCATGTATATGGATCAATGCAAGCAAAGAAACCCGAGCTCCGTCGTGGGTTGGGATAAAGACTTAAATTTCACATCCGATAAGAAACTGATACGGATGCGGGTTGGATGCGGATTTTCCTGACTAGTCAAGTGTGGAGGTGAGGGAGACAAAACCCGCTATTGCCTCCGTTCCGCCTAGTTGCCATGAGTAGAATTAATTTTGCCTCTAAAAATTGATTCTAACTTGAAACTATGATTTATAGTTTGAGTCTAATTATGATTTTTATGCTTAACTTTATTGTTCAACTCATTTTTGCCTAAATATATTAAAAATAAATCATTTTACATTCAACTCACTTTTATTAATTTGATACATGAGGTATATTTAAAATGGAAATTGGTTATTATAAATGCAAGTTGCACACATGTTTTTTTTATATAAAATGTACAACTTTCGATACAATTTTTTTATCTTTAATTCATTTACTTATGGCTTAAGAGTACATTTTAGTATTTATTTATTTGTATAAGTTATTTTTTACTAATATTGAAGTAAGTAAAAGCGTTTTGGAATCTGCATTTGCCTTTGTTTATTTCATTGGACTTGGAAGAGGAAAAACAGCGATTATTTTGGAATATGCATGAGTTGGGAAGAAGAGGACAAAGATGTTTGTGTTGGCTGTATATTAGGTGGATGCTCATCTAATTTTCTATATTTGTTTATTTTTATCGTATTTTAATTTATGATAGTATAAAATACATTGCTAAATCCTACCTTCTAGTAGTGTATTGGAGCGGAGGACAAACACGAGGAGGCGAAAGTGCGGGTACTAGATAAAATATGTTTGTTTGTCCTATTAATAATAAAGTTCATAAATTCGTACCATTTTGGCATGTTAGGCAATTTGTCTGGTGTATATATAGTTTCACTTTTGAAATAGTCAATTTTTTTAGAAGGATAAAATTGATTATAACTTTAAGTTAAAATTTATAGTTTTTTATTTCAAACAAAATTTTTATATTTAAAATTATTGTTTAACTTACTTCTACGTAAATATATCTAAGCATAAATCACTTTTGGATTATCTCACTTGAAATACTTGGTGAACACACAAATTGATGTGTTGCATTTTGTGAATCCAAATAAGACTACTCTTTTATAAAAACAAGGTGGTTTTGATCTCTACATCAGAACTTAAAGAATCTTGTTTTTATAAAATGAATAGCTAAAAGCAGTTGTATTGTAACAAGTAAAAACTGGTAATTTTTTTTATAGAGATTAAAATAAAATATATATTTTAAAAAGACTAAAATATATTTTGAAGCATTAGAACATTGTTTAATAAACCTAAAATAGTTAATTTTGATGGAAAGTTGTGTATTCAATATATTAAAATTTAAAATGCTAAACTTTTTTAATAAATAATTTTCATAATATTAATGATATACATATATATATATATATATATATATATATATATATATATATATATATATATATATATATATAAGATTATAATTACGTATATTACATAAATATTGTAATATTATATTGATATACGCATGAAGATAACAGCAAATAGAAAGGAAACCTGAAGGCATTGCACAGCAGGCATTACAAGCCACTTTAATGTCTTCTAATTCCCACTATTTCCTTATCATAATTGTAGCATTGCTCGAAACAGAATAGCAATCCAGTACAAGTACAAAAATAATGTTACTGATAGCTGGTAAGAGCATGTTTGTTTCGGTATTTATTTATTTTGTCAATAGTGGTCCTAGTTTTCCTTTCTACTTGACATAGATATGTTTTTTCTTTCAGTTGTGGCCAGTGTGGTATATTCAAGAGAAACAAAATCAGATCAACATAATACTCTCGCAAAAGTGTGGAATTTATTGGAACTTCGGATTCTGGTTGCTGTTAGTCTCTTCTTACAAATGCTACTAGTCTTTTTGGGAAACAGAAGGAAGTATATAGTTGATAAAAGGCTAAAATTGTTAATATGGTTCACCTATTTGTCAGCTGATTGGATTGCTACTGTTGCGCTAGGAATTCTTTCCAAAGACACTAAAGATCATAAGACAGACCCCAACTTTCTAATTATGGCAATTTGGGCACCATTTCTTCTTGTGCATCTTGGTGGCCCTGATACAATAACTGCCTACTCTCTTGAGGACAACCAACTGTGGCCGCGGCGTACGCTAGAATTAATATACCAGCTTGCAGTTGCAGTTTATGTTGTTTACCGGTCGTGGAACAAAAACCCCCTTACATATGTCACCATTCCTGTTGTCATGGCAGGAATAATCAAATATGGTGAGAGGACTTGGTCGTTGCGGTCCGGTAGCAGCGACGGATTCAGAGCATTTATTCTGCCTCATCCAGATCCAGGACCAAACTATGCTAAATTCATGGATGATTACACTGCTAAAAAAGATGAAGGATATCATGTTACTTTAGAAGAAGTGAATGAAACTACTCCCATTGTGTTGGATCATAACTCTCAAGGGGAAACCAATATACCAAATCTAAATATTCCAGATGCTCAAGCTTTACATGATGGATTCAAATTCTACAACATTCCTGAGTGTCTATTTGCAGATCTCATCTTTAGCTTCCAAGACCACAAAAACAGCCAATTTTTCTTTCAGAATGCCATGTGGAAAGATGCTTTTAAAGTAATTGAAGTTGAGTTAGGATTAATATATGATATGTTATATACAAAGGCAGCGCTAACATATTCCTACCGTGGCATCTTCCTCAAATCTGTGAGCTTTTTCTGCACACTATCTGCATTCTTCACCTTTTCTTTTCTCATATTTAAACAAAATTCATATAATGAACTCGGTTTTAAAGGACACAAACACATGAATTATGACCTGATTATCACTTTTGTGCTTTTTATTGGGGCAATTATGCTTGAGATATACGCGGTTATTGTTTTACTTTCTTCAAGTTGGGTAATGAATTGGATGAGCAAGCATAAGAATAAGAGAGTAGATCTTCTCTATAAGTTCATCTCATTCTGTCAAATTTGTTTCAAAGTCTCGCACACTATTAGGTGGTCTAATAAAATGTCACAATTCAACCTCATAAGATTCTGCTTGAAAGATGAGCCCATCAAATGTATCGAAATTCAGAAAGTCCTTCGAATCTATAATTTTTTCGAGAAGTCTTACTACCAAAAAACAAAACGAGTCTCTGAGGGATTGAAAGAACTCATTTTTGACCAACTTAAGGATAAGTCTGAGGAAGCAATAGATATTGAAGCATGTAAAAAGTTATGTGCCCACAAGGGTGATCGAGTTCTTATCAAATGGAACTGTCATATTCGAAACATTAACCAGAGCATTAAGGAGGTGGAGTTTGATCAGAGCATTCTGCTTTGGCATATTGCTACAGATCTTTGTTATTCTTCAGATGAAGATGAGTCTCAAATCTTAAATCCTGTCGCTCTCCAAAGTCGTGAAAAAAGCCAATTGTTGTCGGATTATATGTTATATCTTCTAGTTATATATCCTTTTCTGTTGCCTAATGGAATAGGACAGATAAGATTTGAGGACACATGTGCAGAGGTGGATGAACTTTTGAAAGAGAGAAAATACATAAGAGAAAGAAGTAAAGTATGTAAGATGATACTTAGAGTGAATACAAAAATTCCACCATCAGAGGTTAAAGGTGATAGAAGCAAATCTGTGTTGTTTGATGCTTGTAGGCTTGCCAAATCTCTAGAGTCTTTAGAAAAAGAGGAGAATTGGTCCAAAGAAAGGAAATGGGAAATGATAAGTAATATATGGGTGGAGATGTTGTGTCATGCAGCAAGCCAATGTAGAGGATTTCATCATGCTAAGCAACTTAGCCAGGGTGGTGAGTTGCTTACCCATGTCTGGCTTTTGATGGCTCATTTAGGCATAACAGAACAATTTCAGATTTCTAAAGGTCATGTAAGGGCAAAATTGAAGCTGTCTTAAAATTCTTGTTACTTATGTCTTTTTTGCAGTGTCGCATATGACATAATATAGGAGTGTGCCTTTCGATTTTGTGTTGAACCAATGTAATTAATGATATAATATTGGAATATGGTTGGTATTTTGATCCATATGTAACACTTGGTTCTGTATGACACTTAAAATGATGAATTATTTGTGACTACTTTGATTGTCTGTGTGTTGTGAAAATAAACATTATTCTGCCTTATTTCCCTTACCTGATTAGAGTTTATATATCTTTTGTGAATTGATTTATTTATGGTCTGGATTGTGAGCTACTCGATTGCAAATTTGCAAATGTTAAATTTACGAGACCATGCTAAAAAATTTATTGGATGTTTGTAAAGTTAAAATGCTTTACCTTCTAAAATAAATTGCACATTTTAAATAAATCGAATACATATTAATTTTAGATTTTATGTTAAATCTTAATTATGTACAAATACCCTTTTGCTTTCAACATACACACAACATAAAAGTAAACATCGAAGGATGAGGCATGAAGTACATGAAACTCAAGGACTGAATAGTAATATGGTAACAAATCATAACTTGGGGGAGGAAAACAACACTAACATATCTATTGAACAATTGCAAACAAAAATAGCAAGATAATCAATTAGTGGTTTACGATCTAGATTGAACTAACATAAATCAAATGTAGCAGGTACAATATAACCTAGGTTGTAATTTTGTGTGTTGATTATATTTTGTAGAGAAATACTTATAATAGACAATAATCAATAATTATTTGAAGTGAAAAGACAATTAATTTCGCCACAAAAAGTAGAAAATTTTCATAAATCTAACTTATATTTATATTTTTCACTTGCACAATTATTTTGTCTAAAAATAATATTTAAAGGTCAAAGATCTAAAAATTTTGATCTTTGAATTATGTGATTCGGATTAACAAATAGTTGAGTTGTTCTCAAGCTTGAATCAACTCAAGAAAAATCGTTGAGCTTGAATCAACTTGAATTAACAAATTTCAAGTTGAATAATTTTTATCGAGTCAAGGCGAGCTGAACTAAGTTCAATTTAGCTCAACTTATTTCCAGCCCTACAAACATGAAATTCTTACTAGTTGCATCAGAAATTGGTAACTGTAGAGATGAGTTGTCAGTACCAGGGCTTTCTAGAAGATATGAACCTGATATTCCTTCCATAATTTTTCAATGAGTTTAAGTATAGACTATAGCCAACAGTTAAAATTATAAACAGTATTGGTAATGTATAATTTTGGCCTTATTCCATACAAATGGAGGGTTTAGAGTCAACCTTTATTCTGAGCAAGGGAACATAGATAAACACTAAACAGGAAACCAATCTATTGAAAAGGATATTGATAGTGATACATAATTAAGAAAAAAAAAATCAAATTAAGAAATTAGGATGGGAGACATATAATTATAATTAAAACTGCAGATAGAAAAATGTACCATCGTTGCATCCGTCGGAATCTTTTCCAGCTTGCTTACCAAGTGCAGCAAAAATAATAATGTAAAACAAAAATATCATATTGCTTCAAAGATTATAATTGTGTTACAACAATGATAAGCAAATGAACCTGAAGATGACTCTTTAAATGATATAGTGTCAAACCCTTGACATTCATAGTCCTCGTGATCGCATTTAGTGTAGCTTCTGCAAATGATAATAATTTAAATATTTAAATATGTATTTGATTCCTTTTGTAAGTTTTTATATATTTATTTAGTCTCTGGAAAATAAGAGATGATTGGTTAAAAGATATACAAGTTTTTCAAGAACCTCAAAATCCCTCTTTTAATTTTTATTCATATTTTTTTTTTATAAAATAACACTAACTATTAAATGATAAATAAATAAATTTATTAATTAATAATATAAAATATTTTAATTTTTAATTTATGTGTTGGTGTGTATTTATAGAGCTGCGTTTTACGGTGGTTTATCAGCTCTTTTTTTTAACGTTGATGTGACGTTAAAGATCAAAACGGAATGTCTCTAATTTTATTGAGATTAAATCTAAATAAAAAAAACTTACCGAAAATATTTGTAGAACCAAAAATATATTTAAACCTAATTTAAATAATATAATAATTATAACAACACCAATAAGTCCGGTTAGGAAAAATGTATATTTCTCATAGTTATTTTTTATAAACAAAAATAATGATAAAAAAATTATATTTCATATAGTTACTACTAAAAACACTACTTTCACAGTTTTTAAATAATTTAGTTTAGTATAATTAATTTTTAAATTTCATATAGAACATGAATAAAATTTATTTAATTTTTTTTTAATATTAAATATTCAACTATATATTGAATATTTTTAAATTAAATAAAAGGTATATTATATGAAAGTATTCCATTATTTA